>CAUYUJ010009491.1:300435-407935 GCA_963575745.1 Prorocentrum cordatum | reverse complement strand
AGGCAATCTGGCGATGATCGTCCAGAGCTCCCGTTTTTGGACCCCGCTCCGTGCATTTTGGCTATACTAACCTAGCCCCGAAGAGTCCAGGCTCATCGCGTGTAAGTTTAAACTTTCTCGGTTCGGCCACCAGGAGAGCAGGGCCCAGCCCACGCTTTTTTTCAGCAGAATCTGCCCTAAGTCTGCCGAGGATGGCTTTACAAGCTGTCATTCTGCCCCTCGGCAAAGCCAGCCGTAGGAGGCGGATGGGTGGTAAGGAGACTTCGTCTCCCAGACGCTTTCACGTCATCCTATCCCCCTGTTTGCGATATCTCTCCTGCTCCTGCTCGTCTTCCTGCGTCTTCTCCTCCGCCTCTCCCTCTTCGACCTCCTCGGGCTCCCGCCATTGCTGGGTTGCTGGGCCGCTGCTGCCCCTTCTCCTCCTCGCCTTCATGCCTCCTCCCTCCCCCCCCCTCTTGCACGGTCGGACCGGCTGCCGGGGGGAACCCGAAGCCCCCGGGCGGTCCGGGGGTCCAGTGGCGTTTCCCCTTTGCTGGACCTCGGGCAGTGTCCTGCGCCCACGGCATCGCGGGTGGTCCGCGGGGGCGGGCCGTGGCGGCGTGGCTTTGGCTGCGCCCAGCCTGCGGTGGATCCATGGGCAGAGGCGGGCGGTTTGGGGGCCCAGCGGCGCTTGCCCAGGCGCGGGACCTCGGAGAGCGTCCTCTGCCACCTGCGCTCACAGGCGACGCTTTTGCATCAAATCCCCGAGATGCTACCGAAAAACATCAGGTCGTTGAGAACAGCATGGAAGCTCGAGAGTATTCGTTCCACGGGGGCTGATGATTGGGACGCACCCCTATCGAGGGTGGACGCCCCCCCCCTCTCCGCGCTTCTTCGAGTTGGGCCCCGCTTGCTGGTCCGGCCGAAGCAGAAGCCACAGACGGATATTAGGGTTTCCGTACCCCTGGGTATGCGCCCGTATACCCCCGCGCGCGCGTCGCGGGTGGTCCGGGGGGGCGGGGTCCACCTGGGGGACGCTATGGTTGCGCCATGAGCCCCAGCTTTTCTGTCCTCCTCCTCCTCCTCCTCCTCGACTTCCTTGTCTTCATCAATGCTCATGCTCTCCCTCGTCATCTTCCCTCCTCTTCCTCATTCTTCCTCCCTCCTCGTCCTCCCCGACAGGACGAGCACATCCGGCTCGTCAGGGACCGCGTCTTCGGGCCGCAAGGCGGGGCGCAGCCGCGGCCGGGCTCGGTGCTAGGCGGAGGCGGCGGCCGTAGTGTTCCTCCATGTTCCTCCCTCTTCTTATCCTCCCCTTCATCATCCTCCTGCCTGCTTACTCCTCATCTCCCTCCCCCTCCTCGTTATCGTCTTTCCTCCCCCTTGTCCTCCTCTTCTCCCTTGCGTTCATCCTCCTGATCCTCGCAACGCTCCTCCTCCGCCGCCCCCTGCCTTTTTGGAAGCGCCTATGTGGCCGAACGTTGAGGCCAGACCTGCCAAGCTATCGGACCATGTGTTCCCCGAATCGGTTTGGAACGCCTTCGGGGAACACGTGGGCATCTTGAAGGTCATCTTGACCGTCGGGAGGCCATTTTGACCCTCCGGGCCTTCTCGAAGGACGTCTTGGAGGGCTCTTGGGCAGTCTTGGAGGCCTCTTGGGCCGTCTTGGGGGCTTCTTGGGGCCGTCTTGGACCTCTTGGGCGATCTTTGGGCGCACTTGGGCGGTCTCCGGCCGTCGGAAGGCCGACACAAGCAAATGCCACAATCCTTCAAAAACTCATGGGAAATTAATGATTTTGGCCTTTTCGGGCCTTCCTGGGGGCCCTCTTGGAGGCCTCTTGGGCCGTCTTGGGCCATCCTAGGGCCATCTTCGGCCGTCTTGGTGGGCTCCTGGACCGTCTGACACCGTTGGAAGCCGTTTGGGGGGCCTCTCTGGGCCGGCTTGGGGCCCTCTTGGACTGCTCCAGGGCCGTCTTGGAGGCTGTTTTGGGCGTCTTACAGGCCTCCTGGGCCGTTTTGGGGGCCTCTTGGGGCCGTCTTGGGGGCCTCTTGGGCCGTTCTGGGGCCATCTTGGAGGCCTCTTGGGCGATCTTTGGGCGATCTTTGGGGGCTCTTGGGCCGTCTCGGGCCGTCGGAAGGCCGAAAAGAAGCAAATGTCAAAATCTTTCAAAAACCTTTGGAAAATCTGTGTTATTGGCCTTTTCTGGCCTGGAGGCCCTCTTGGAGGCCTCGTGGGCCAGCTTCGAGCCAACTTCGGCCATCTTGGTGGGTTCCTGGCCCGTCTGACGCCGTCGGGAGCCGTCTTGGGGGCCTCTCTGAACCGACTTGGGGTCCTCTTGGCCGCCTTGGAGGCCATCTTGGGCGTCTTGGATGTCTCTGGGGCCGTCTTGGGGCCCTCTTAGGGTCGTCTTGCAGGCCTTTGGGACCGTCATGGGGCCCTCTTGGAGCCCTCTTGGGTGATCTCGGGGCGATCTTGGGGGCCTCTTGGGCCGTCTTGAGCCGTCGGAATGCCGAAAAGAAGCGAATGCCAAAATCCTCCGAAGACCTAAGGAAGATCAATGATTTGGGCCTCTTAGGGCCCTCCTGGAGGCCTCTGGGGGGCCTCTTGGGCCGTCTTGCACTCTCCTAGGCTGTCTTGGAGGCCGTCAAGGACCATCTTGGGCGGACTTGGAGGCCATCTTAGACCCGTTTTGGAGGCCATCTTTGGCCAACGTAGCCATCTTGGAGGCCGTCTTGGACCATCTTGGAGGATTTGTTTCCGGATTGAGGTCCTAGGCCGGCGGGACGCGCCGGAGGCCCAGGGGGAGTTAAAGAACCAAAACCAAAACCGAAAGGGTCTAGCACGCCAGGCACCCCTGCAATGAATCGACAGGGGGCGGCGGATCGAAGACGCCTACGGCGAATCACCGCCGCCCCCTGCCTTTTTGCAAACGCCGATGTGGCCGAAAGTTGGACTAGAGCTTGGCCAAGCTATCGGACCATGAGTTCCCCGAGTCGGTTTGGAAAGCTTTCGGGGAACACATGGGAGAGAATGATTATGAACAGGAAGAGGAAGAGGAAGAAATAGAGTAGGAGGATGAGGGTTGTTAGGAGTCTCTTGGGGCACCCTTGGGGTCTGTTGGGGGCTTCTTGGGGGCCTCTTCGAGGCCTCTTGGAGGCATCTTGGGGGCCTCCTTGGGCCTCTTGGGGGCCTTTGGGGGCTTCCTGGGGGTCTCTTTGGCCGTCTTAGGGCGTTCCTGGTCCGTCTGACGCCGTCTGGAGCCGTCTTGGGGGCCTCTCTGGGCCGTCTTGGGGCCCTCTTGGGGCGCTTCAGGGCCGTCTTGGAGGCCATGTTGGGCGTCTTGGAGGCCTCTTGGGCCGTCTTGGGGCGCTCTTGGGGCCGTCTTGGGGGGCCCTTGGGCCGTCATAGGGCCTTCTTGGAGGCCTCTTGGGCGATCTTGGGGGCCTCTTGGGCCGTCGGAAGGCCGAAAAGAAGAAAACGCAAAAAACCTTCAAAAACCTAAGGAAAACCAATGATTTTGGCCTCTTCGGGCTCTCCTGGAGAACGTCTTGGAGGCCTCTTGGGCCATCTTGGAGGCATCTTGGGGCCATCTTGGCCGTCTTGGAGGGCATCTTGGGCCGTCTTGGAGGCATCTTGGAGCCATCTTACCCGTCTTGGAGGCCATCTTGGCCGTCTGAGAGGCATCTTGGAGGCCATCTTGGGCCATCTTGGCCGTCTTGGAGGCCATCTTGGGCCAAGTTGGGGCAACAAAGGCATTGACAGACGGATTTGGGGAAAATTACGGGTGGCCGGCGGGACGGGCCGAAGCCCACTTTAGAAAAAAAACCAAAACCAAAACCTGAATCGTCCAGCACGCCGTGCACCCCTGCAAGCAGGGGGCGGCGGATACTCAATGGCCTTCGGCTCATCCCGCCACCGTGCTTGGATTGTGGGTGAGAGTCATCAGGGATGCTTCTTGGGGTCTCTTCGGAGCGCTCTCGGGGGCCTCGTGGGGACAGTTTTGGCGGCCCTCTGAGAGGCCGCTTGGGAGCCTCTTGGGGGCCTCTTCGGGCCCCCTGGGGGCCTCTTGGGTTGGGGCCTCTTTGGGGCCTCTGACTCTAAAGCGAGCTGAGGGACGCAAGGAGTGGAAGCGAGCGTGCGCCCGCGGCCGCGTCGGCTCAAGCGGCCGGACGCCCAAATATGATTATGCTTCACTGCGAGGCACACAATCGCTATCGAGACCAAAAGGATCTTCCTACTGCTTGAGATGGCACATCCTCTCCTACTGGGACTATCGTTACTACGGTACAACAGAGCGGGAGTTTGGCTTCGCCTAAGGCGAAGCTGCTGGCTGGGCCTCCCAGCCCCCTTCAAACTCTCTGGGGGGCTTCTTCGGGCCTCCAGAGGGACTTCCGGGGCGGAGGGCTCGAAATGTCAGTTCGGGCCCCACGTTTGGGCTTCATCCTGAGGCCGTCTTGGGAGCCCCTGGGCCGTTTTGGGAGGCCGATCGTGGGGACCTCGTGCGGCGTTTTGGAACGTCGGGAAGCCGAAGATGCGGGAAAGCCCAAATCATGTAAAATCCAATGGATCGAAAATCAATGGTTTTTGCTCCTCGGGGCCTTCTGGCAAGGGTCTTGGATGCCACCTTGGGCGTCTCGGACCGGTTGTTCGTCGATTCGGGGCCCTCGTGGACCGTCTGGCGGGCCCCTTCTGGCCCTCTTGGGCCCGAGCACGTCATGCGAGAAGGCGCCCGAGTACCCCGAGGCCACGCGACGCGCTTCACGGGCCACGCGACGCGCCCCGGCCAATTTGGCAGTTTTGGGCCCGGGCCCCGTAAGGAATCCCCAGGATTGACGACTGAGTCTCCGGAGGATCCAACAAGGGCCTTTTGATGAAATCCCAGATCGTGTTTTAAGGGCGCGGTCGCTACGCGTGTGTGTGTATATATATGTGTGTGTGTGTGCGTATATACATATACACATTTACACATATACACACATACACATATACACATATATATATATATATATATATATATATATATATATATATGTATGTGTAATATATATATATATATATATATATATATCCCGGGGGAGCAGGCCCGGGACCCGAAAACAGCTGCCCCGGCTTCCATAGGGGGGACCGGGTTTCCGCGTCCTGGGCCTCGGAGGCCGCTGCCTCCGACCCCCCATGGAAGGACGGTGCGGCCGGGGAGGTCCAAAATAGTCCAGGAGGGCCTCCAGAGGCTCCCAAGACGGCCCAAGCGAACCCCGAGTCGCCGAAAGACCGCTCCAGGACGCCCACGACAGGCCCGGCCCGAGAGACCCCCCGAGGGATTCCACGACGCTTCAAGACGCCTCTCCAGAGCGCTTCAAGAGGCCGAAGTCGTCAATTTTACGGAAGTGTTCGAACGATTTTGGCCTTCCAGCTTTTTCGGTTGTCCGACGTTCCAAGACGGCTCAATAGGCCCCCAAGAGCGCCCCAAGACGGTCCGTAGCCATTTTGGCTCAAGGGGTCCGCCGCAATTTTGGTTCGAGCCATTCTTGTTCGAGCAGCGCGATGCCCGTGGCGGCCAGATGGCCACGCGGATTGACTTCCAGGAGCTCCTTCTTGGATTGCCCTTCGCCCTGGACCGACAACGTGACCGTCGCCGAGCGCCCCAAGTCGGAGCCCACCTCTGACCGCCCGTCGTTCTTCTCAGCGTCGGATTGGTCACCCAGCAGAGATGTCCACTGCCCGAATGGGGAAAGCTGTCGGGCGACGGAGGAAGGCGCTGCGCAACAGTCGGACAAGGATGGGGACGGCAGCTCTCCGAGTGCGGGCACGGGCATTTCCGGAAACCATCAGGTGATCAGCAGGTCGCAGCGGCGTCGCATGAAGCGTATCGCCAAGAAATATTTAGAGACCGTGAGCTCCACCTTTACGCCGATCGCCTCTTCCTCGGGCCCAAGTCCCTCATAGCAGGTTGGAAGCCCAGATTCCTGGGAATCTTGTTCGATCGGATGTTTCTTTTGCATTTCAGGTCTGCAGCCGTTGCCCTCAGATCAGGTGGGATTGTCGCCGCGGGGAGCCACGCGCTGCAGAGTTGGCCCTTGGCGCTCTCGCCTTGGGAACGAAGTGCAATGGCGCGCCGCTGTCACAGGATGGCAATTATCTATGGTTTGGTTGTTTCCTCCTCTCCTTCCTTCGCTCCCTCCTCCCTCTCTCCTTCCCCTCCCTCTACGCGGACTGCTGGCTGGTCAACGCATCGACGCACATTCGGGTCTGCCACCGAGCCGCCTGCAGCGCAATCAATTATCTCAGCTATTGCGAAGGCCTTACGGCCGATGCCGCCGACCCTGGAGACAGCGTTCTGTCATTGGGAAGAAATAACAACGCAACAGGAAAAGTGCTCAGTGTGGGAGAAGCGCATGAGGACAAGGTCGAAGGGGAGGGAATACCCGGTTGTTTTGTAAATTCCTAGTTTGTTTTGTAGCTTTTTGGGCGCCTCTTGGGGCCTCTGTGGGCTTCCTGGAGGGCCTCTCGGGAGCCTCTTGGGGCCTCTGTGGGCTTCCTGGAGGGCCTCTTGGGAGCTTCTCGGGGCTGAGGGCTCGAAATGTCCGTTCGGGTCCCCCGTCTGGGCGCTCTCTTGGAACCGTCTTGGGGCACTTTTGGGCCGTTTGGGGACCCTCTTGGAGGCCTCTTGGGCCGTGCCGGGGCGATCTTGGGAGCCTCTTGGGCCGTCTTGGCACGTGGGGAAGCGGAAGAGGCGAGAACGCCAAAATCCTTGACAAACGCATGGGAGATCCGTGATTTGTGCCTCTTGGGGCTCTCGTGGGAAGGGTGCTGAAGGCTTCGAGAGGGGGGAGGTCCCCCATTTGGCAGACCATCGGGCGGAGGACGGCGAAGAGGAAGGCAGGAGGAGGGGGCGTGAGGGGGTAGGAGGAGGCGAGGAGGAGGTGGTGGGAGGGGAGGGCCGGTGGGAAGAGGAAGGGCGGGAGCAGGAGAAGCAGGAGGTGGGGCCTCTGTGGGCTTCCTGGAGGGCCTCTCGGGAGCTTCTCGAGGCTGAGGGCTCGAAATGTCCGTTCGGGTCCCCCGTCTGGGCGCTCTCGTGGAACCGTTTTGGGGGCCTTTTGTGAATCTGAGAGGCGTCTTGGGCCGTCTTGGGGCACTTTTGGGCCGTTTGGGGACCCTCTTGGAGGCCTCTTGGGCCGTGTCGGGGCGATCTTGGGAGCCTCTTGGGCCGTCTTGGCGCGTGGGGAAGCGGAAGAGGCGAGAACGCCAAAATCCTTGAAAAACGTATGGGAAATCCATGATTTGTGCCTCTTGGGGCTCTCGTGGGAACGGTCCTGGAGGCCTCTTGGGGCGTCTCGCAGGCCTCTTGGGCCGTCTGGAGGCCGTCAAGGCGTCTTGGACAGATCATTCGGCGATTCGGGGCCCTCTTGGATCGTCTTGGGGGCCTCTTGAAGCACTTTTGGCCCGTCTTGGGGCTTTTTGGGGCTCCGGGATTCCCCGGGGAGGCGGGGTAAAAACCCGGGACCCCCCCCCCCGGCGGGGAAGGGATCAAAGGGAAGGGGCTTCCGCTTCCCTTCGACTCAATTACGACGTTGCTCAATTTCGTTTTGGACTGGCACGCTTCAGGAGGAGGCCCTGGGAGAGGGGTAGAAGCAACGACGCTGTGAGGAAAGGGGAAGGAACGACGACGACGACGACGAGGAGGGAACAGACGGAGAAGCCTCTTCCACACGCCGACAGGGTCGGCGGATTTTTGCATGTGCCTAGATACGCCGTCGCCTGCCGCAGTTTTCTTGCCAATGCGCCGTCTGGGCGCGGTTTTAGTCTGTCTGTCTGTCTGCTCTCGCCTCGGAGCCCAGTGGCACAACAGGTGTAGATGAGCCGCGGCGACAAATGTGCGGGGCCGGGCGAGGATCAGGGGCGGCCTAACCGACCCCTAGCGCAAGCCATCCCCTTCCGTGACGTCCCCCTCGAGTCGCCCCCAGACGCATGTATGCGGCTGGAGGGGCGCTTGAGAGGCGAGGATGACGGGTCGGGGGAGATGGGGCGGCGAGGCCGAACTGCATTAATGATGGGGAAAGTACGAATCGAAGTGGAAAGCAGTACTATCCCCCCTGGAACTCCGAGCTTTATTATCCCCACGGGATTAACATCGTGTGCACAGGGCTGTCCCGTTTGTAGCCACAGAGACTTTTTGCGATACGCGCCACTGTCATTGCCATTGTTGCGGGGGAAAAAAAGAGCGCCCCAAGACGGCCCAAGAGGGCCCCAAGATGGCCCCAGAGTCGCCCAAGACAGCCCAACAGAGCCCCAAGACGGCCCCAAGATGCGCCCAAGAGGGGGACCACGACTCCAAAATTCGACCCTCCCGCTTGAAGAGTGCCCCAGGAGGCCCCAAGGAGCCCCCAAGAGGCCCCAGGAGGCCCCCAAGAGGCACCCAAGAGGCCCAAACGATGCCTAAAGAGGCAACAAAACAGCCCCGAGGAGGCCCCACAACGGTCCCAAAACGGCTACTGGGAAGCTGCGAAATGCCTTCACGACGTCCCCGACAGGCCAACCACGAGATCCAAACCAACACCCATGAGGCCTCTGACCCACCACCCAGGGCACGGTGGCGGGAGCAGTGACAGCACTTGTGCACAGCATGTTCCGGCGGGAGCCTTCCGGAGCACGCTGCAGGAGGAGGAGGAAGATCAGGAGTAGAGAGAGCTGGAGTGGGAGGAGGAGGAGGGGGACGAGTAGGAGGAAGAGGCCTCCAAGGCAGCTCCAAGATAGCCGAAGAGGCTTCCAAGAGGGCCCTGGGCGGCCCACGAGGGCCCCAAGGCGGTGCCTGAGGCGCCCACGACGGCCCGAGAGGGCCCCAAGACGGCCCCAAGAGAGGCCCAGGAAGGGAAACACGAACCGAGAATCCGAGCTTCCTACCCCGAGAGGTTCTCGGGAAGTCCCAAGAGGCCCCCAATCGGATCCACGAGGCCCCCAAGAAGCTCACAAGAGGGCCGACGAGGTTCCAAGAGATCTCCCAAGGTGGCCCCAAGAGGCACAACTCATCGTTTTACGATTGGGCTTTGACGGGTTTGAATTTTTGTCGGCCTTTTGGCATCCCGATGCTCCAAGACGGCCCAAGAGGCTTCCAATACCGCTCCCATATAGAGGAAGAGGCCTCCAAGAGGGCCCCGAGACGGCCCGCGAGGGCCCCAAGACGGTGCTTGAGGCGCCCAAGACGGCCCGAGAGGGCCCCAAGAGCCCCAAGAGAGGCCCAAGAAGGGGAACGCGACCTAACAGCAGAGCGTTCCCCCAAAAGGCCCACAGAAGGCCGCAAGAAGCCCCCAAGTGGTCCGACGAGGACCCCAGGAGCTTCCCGAGGGCCTAAAAGGCTCCTAGGAGACGTCCAAGAGGTTTTAAATAGCCCAAGAGTGCCCTCGATGCGTCAAAACTGCTTCCAGGAGGCCCCCGGGAGGCTTCCGGATTGCCTCACTCTGGCCGCAGGTGGCCTCAAGTCGGGCCTCCACGCAGCCAAGACGGCCAATGACGGCTTCAGATTGCAGAACCGATGCCCCCAAGGGACCCTCAGACGCCCCCCCAAGAAGCACCCAAGAGGTGCCTCCAACAGCCAGTTGGCGAAGCATGCGGAACGCCCCAGAAGCTCCTCAGATGCCGTCGCGCGCCTGTGCTTGATAGCGTTGTCCAAGATCGTCCAGCGCCCCCCCGGCCTGGGCTAGAACCTGAGCGCGCGCTCAGAATGGCGTGGACAGTATGCCCGGGCCCGGGCATACTGTCCTGAGTCCTGAATGGATGCGAATCCAACCCAAATCCACAATTCCTGGATTCCTCGGGGCCTTCGGAGACTCCGTGAAAACGTTAAGAAGCCGGGAGGCGCGGTACCGGCCAGATGTCAGGGGATATGTAGGACCCCCGAGTATATAGGAGTTCCTGTTTGATGATAAAAAGGAATTCTTGGAATTCCTGTTTTTTTTTCTCCAAATCCTCGATCTTTGAGGGCTGGAAGCGGGAAAACGTTAGAAGGCGAAAGACATAGGAAAAACCATTGAAAATCAACGATGTTACCCTCTTAGGGCTCTCTCGGAACGGCTCTCGCAGCTCTCTTGGGCTGTTCTTGGAGCCTCGTCGGGGTCTCTTTGGGGCCTCTCAAGGATGGGGGGTGTGTTGGGGGCCTCTGGGGGGTCCCGGAGGCCTCTCGGAGGTCTCTGGAAGCCTCCTGCTCCCGCTCTTGGGCCCATCTTGGGCCTGTTCTGGGGTGGTCTGGGGCTGTGCTGGGCGCCTCTTCGGCAGTCTTGGAGCCTTCTTGGCCCGTCTTGGGGCCGTCCTGAGGGTCTCTTGGGTGGTCTTGGGCCGGTCTTGGGAGGCTCCTCGGCGCTCTTGGACCGTTGGAAGCTCGAAAACGCGAGAAGCCAAAAACATTGAAAAGATCATTGAACATATACGACTTTGGCCTCTTCGGGCCGGACCGTGATACCCATCTGACTTCTTGGGGTCTCTTGGAGGCCACCTGTCAGCCTCGAGAGCCGTTGGAAGGCTGACTTGGGCTGCTCGGGAGCGTCTTGGGCCATCCTTTCGCATTTTGGGGGCTCCTGGGGGGCGTCTTGGGCCCTCCTGGAGCGCTGTGGACGCTCCCCGGAAAGGCTGGGGGAGCGGTGCCGGGAGCGTCCCCGAGATGTGGCCATATCTTTTCAGCGCGTTCCAGGAGCATCTTTCCGGAACGCGCTCGTGGCAGGGCGCCCACGTCCGAGGACGTTGGCATGGGAAACCGCAGCGCGTGATCATTCCAGCGCGTTCCGGCGAGTGGGCGAGGGGGGAGGGGGGAACGAGTGAATTGCCGCTGCCACGGAGAGAAGGAGGAGGAGGAGGAGGAGGAGGAGGAGGAGGAGGCCAAGGACAGGGGGACGAAAGAATCGATGACGAGACCATTCGACATTGCAGTCGCCAGCGTCTGCGCTAGAACCTAAGCGCGCGCGAAGCGCGCGCGTGGTTCTAGTATATACATATACACACGAAAGAGCGTGTTCTACCGTTGCTGGCAGATAGTCGAGTGGGGGCCACTGGGGGTTTCCAACCCGTCCCCCCCCCCTCTCGAAAACTTGGGGGGGTCACTGGGGGTTCCAGCCCCCCTCTCCCCCCTGGTCATCATGAAAATGGGGGGGGGGTCACTACCGGTTCGAACCCCTCCCCCCCCCCCTCGTGGAAAACCAGGGGGGGGGACTACCGGTTCGAACCCCCCCCCCCTCCCTCCCCCCTCCCCCCTCGCCGCATCGACTCCCCCTCCTCTCCCACTTCGGGTGGGGGACTGGTGACGATGGTGGGGATGGTGGTGGGGAGTGGGGACAGTGGGAAGAGTGGGACCGTGGTGGGGACAGTGGTGGGAACAGTGGGGGCAGTGCGACAGTGGTGGGGAGTGGGGACGGTGGGACAGTGGTTGGGACAATGGGGACAGTTGGACAGTGGTGGGGACGGCGGTGGTGGGGACAGCAGTGGGACAGTGGTGGGGACGGTGGTGGTGGGGACAGTGGTGAGAGCGGTGGTTAGGACGGTGGTGGTACAGTGGTACAGTGGGGAGAGTGGTGGGGACAGTGGGGACAGTGAGACAGTGGTGGGGACAGTGTGGACAGCAGGGCAGCAGTGGGACAGCGGTGGGGACAGTGGGAACAGTGGGAGCAGTGGGACAGTGGTGGGGACAGTGGGGACAGTGGGACAGTGGTGGGGTCAGTTGGGACAGTGGGTAGAGTGGGATCGTGGTGGGGACAATGGCGGGGACAGTGGGGACAGTGCGACACTGGTGGGAAAAGGTGGGACAGTGGTGGGAACAGTGGGGACAGTGGGACAGTGTTGGGGATAGTGGGGACAGTGGGACAGTGGTGCGGACGGTGGTGGTGGGGACAGCGGTCAGGGTACACCGGGACAGTGGTGGGGACAGTGGGATAGTGAAGGGGATGGTGGTGGTGGGGATAGTGGTGAGGGCGGTGGTGAGGACGGTGGTGGGACAACGGGACAGTGGTACAGTGGGGAGAGTGATGGGGACAATGGAGACAGAGGGACGGTGGTGGGAACAGTGGGGCAGCTCAGTGAGACAGCGGCGTGGTCAGTGGGGACAGTGGGACAGTGGAGGGGACAGTGAGGACGGTGGTACAGAGGTGGGGACAGTTGGGACCGTGGGGAGTGGAACCGTGGTGAGGACAGTGGTGAAAGACATTGGTGGGGACAGTGGGGGCAGTGCGACGGTGATGGGGGCATTGGTTGGGACAGTGGTGACAGTGGTGGGAACAGTGGGGACAGTGGTGGGGACGGTGGTGGTGGGGACAGCGGTGAGGGCGGTGGTGAGGACGGTGGTGGGGACCTGGGAGTCTTTTGCTGGTGGCGAGGGGGGGGGGTTCGAACGGGTAGTGACCCCCCCTCGGTTTTTTTGAAGGGGAGGGGGGAAGGGGGATTCGAACTGGTAGTGACCCCTCCCCAGTTTTCCGGAGAAGGGGGGGCGGAGGGGGGGGAGGGGTTAGGGGGGGAGAGTTGTCGGGGGAAGGGGGGGGAGGGGGTGTTCGAACAGGGGGGGGGATTTTCGGAGGGGGGGGCGACCCCCGGGTTCCGGAGGAAGAGGGGGGGAATCTTCTATAGTATAGCGGCGGTGGATCACGCTCTCTCATATATGCGTATATACTTGTATGAATAGTTATATCTAGTTATAAGTATAATGTTAAATGTGTGTGTTGTGTGCTGTGTGCTGTGTGTTATGTGTGTTGTGTGTGTGTTGTGTGTGTGTTGTGTGTGTGTTGTGTGTGTTGTGTGTGTTGTGTTGTGCGTTGTGGTTGTGTATGTGTGTTGTGTGTGTTGTGTGTGTGTGTTGTGTGAGTTGTGTGTGTGTGTTGCGTGTGTGTTCATTTTCTATAGTTCTGCAATCTGGGACCCTGCGAGCCCCCCCCCTAAATGGGACCCTCTGGATCCCTGGCCCCGGCGGCTTCCAGGACGCCCTTGTCGAAGGTCCCCCGGGCTTTTGGGAGCTCCTGGAAGCCCACGAGGGGCCCAGGCAGCGGGCCCAAATCGGTCCGGAGGGCGGCCGAACGGCCCCCCGAGGGCCCCAAGAGGCCCCAACCACCCACCAGACGCCCGAAGACGACCCGAAACACATTCCCAAGAGGCTTCCGAAATGCAGAAAAATATTGATTATCACTTGTTTTTGTGTGGTTTGGGGGAATGCTCAGTTCTTCGGTTTCCCAGGCGTCCGAGACCGCCCAAGATGCCCGAAAATCATGCCGAACCTATCCGAAAAGGGTTCCAGGCAGTCCAAGAGACCCCCAAAGCGGCCTCACAGGGCCCCGAGACGGTCCGAAGAGAGCCCCATGACGGCCCAAGATGGCGTCAAGTCGCCCCCCGCAGCGTTCCAAGTCGTGACCTAGCCGTCCGGGGAGACCGCAGTTGGAAGCTGGGTGGCTCGAGGGATCCCCCAGAGACCCCCAGGAGGCGCCCAGGGGGCCTCCAGGAGGCCGCAAGGAGCCCGGTAAAACTCTCGTGCGGCCCCCAAGGAGCTCTCCAAGCAGAAAGTTCCGCAGCAAGGGCAGGGGAGGATGGGGCATGATTCGCAAGGGAGGGCGAGTGAGGGAGAGCAAGAGGTATCATGAGGGAAGGGTGCCGAATTACATGATTATGACGACGATGCCAGACAAGGCAACGAGGAGTTATCGCTTGTTGTTCTCCTTTATGTTCCTGCCCTTCCGCCGCGACTTCCGCCTGCATGCCAATATTCAAAGACCAAGGTGCATGGCGCTAAGCGCCAATGCAGCCAATGTATGCATACATACATATATATACATATATATATACATATATATATATATATATCTCCGTAAGGGCTTCGCCCCCTGCCGCCGGCCCCCTCTCTCGGAGAATGGGCCATGGAAGAGCTAAGTCATGAGGCCTTGGCGCTGTCGTGAAGCAGTATCGAAACTTCATGCGAAGCCGATTCGCAGTCAGCAAAACCAACTCATCACAGAGGGTAAGACGTGGCGATTGGTAAGACGTGTATGGTTTACGGGCTTGGTTACCACACCTTGCGATTACAGGGCCGAGGGAGTTCTCGCAGTTTGGGTTACCACGCCTTGCGATGGATGTGCGTGAGGGGTGGCATCGAATTGCAGAAATGTGGCAAATCCCCTGTGTTTTTGGACCCTGACCCCGCGGATCTGCGTGAGGGGTGGCACCGAATTTCAGAAATGTGGCAAATCCCCTGTGTTTTTGGACCCTGACCCCGCGGATCTGCGTGAGGGGTGGCACCGAATTTCAGAAATGTGGCAAATCCCATGTGTTTTTGGACCCTGACCCCGCGGATCTGCGTGAGGGGTGGCACCGAATTTCAGAAATGTGGCAAATCCCCTGTGTTTTTGGACCCTGACCCCGCGGATCTGCGTGAGGGGTGTCGATTTCGAGCCCCCCCAGCAATTCAGACAACGCGCCCAGGGGGTGCTAAAAGTCTTGTTTGGGCCTCCCCCCCCTCGCGCGGTCAATCAACTAGTTACAATAACCAGCAAGAAGTCAACTAGTTACAGTAACCAGCAAGAAGCAGAACTGTAACACTGGAAACTACAAGCTACAACTGGTACTGGAAACTGCGAACCCGCGCCTACAGCCTGGTGGCCCCACAAGGGGGCCGGCGGATATATTTATAGAAAATTGTGTGTGTATATATATACACATACATATACATATATAGAGCGCGTTATGCGGTTGCTTGGAGGGGAGGGGGGGTGGAAACGGACCCCGCCCCTGGATGGAAGGGGGGGGTTCGAACCCCCCCTCCTCCTCTCTCCTTCTCCTCGGGCCGGCGCCAGCGCGGGCGTCGGCGGCGGCTGGCGGCGGCGGCGGGGAGCGTCGATGAAGACGACGTTTTCCTTTTCTGGGCCGGCGCCGCCGCCTGCGGCGGCTGGCGGCGGCGGCGGGGAGCGTCGACGAGGACGACGGTGGTTTTGGGTCAAAGTTCTATCGGGGGTGGACAGAGCCCCCAACACTGACACGTCGATTAGTGAATTGTCCGTTTTCGGTTCTCGAGAGGGCGACGTGGCCGTTATTTTCCAGGCTTGCGCCCGCCAGGTTTGGGCCTCAGGTCGTTTTCACTACACCACGTTTTACT
Organism: Prorocentrum cordatum; assembly: GCA_963575745.1. Classification (NCBI taxonomy): domain Eukaryota; class Dinophyceae; order Prorocentrales; family Prorocentraceae; genus Prorocentrum; species Prorocentrum cordatum. The sequence goes on along the minus strand of CAUYUJ010009491.1, from coordinate 392,852 downwards.
AAAGGGGGTCTGTCCATCCCCGACTCTAATGGATGCCTGCTGGGATCTCGTCGGAGGGTTCTCGAAGGTCTCTGAAAGGCATTTGTGAAGCCTCCTGGCCGCGTCGTTGGCGTTTCTTGGGGCTTCTCTGAGGTGGTGGTGGTGGTTGTGGTGGTGGTGGGCTGTGGTGGTGATGGTGGTGGTGGTTGTGGCAGTTGTGGTGGTGGTGGTGGTGGCAGTGGTGGTGTGGTGGTTGGTGGTGGTGTTGGTGCTGTCGTGGTGGTGGTGGTGCCGGTGGTGGTGGGTTGTGGCGGTGGTGTGGTGGTTTCTGGTGGTGGTGGTGGTAGTTGTGGTTGTGGTGGGTTGTGGTGGTGGCGGTGGTAGCGGTGGTGGTGTGGTGGTTTGTCGTGGTGGTTCTGGTTGTGGTAGTGGTTGTGGTAATGGTGGGTTGTGGTGGTGGTGTGGTAGTTGTTGTGGTTGTGGTTGTTGTTGTTGTTGTTGTTGTTGTTGTTGTTGTTGAACATTATTACTTCTAAAGAATAATTATTGTTGGGACCCCTGGTGCATGGCCCCCCCGCCGCGCCTAGGCCGCAGCCACGTTTTCACCATTTTCGTTTGGAAGTCTCAGGCAAAACGATGTCATCCAGATCCGGTTGTGTTGTTACGATCGGTTTTCCCTTGCAACAAATAAGTTAAAGTGGACATTTCTTGTTCTAACATAACCAAACTTCAATAATCCCTTGCAAAAAATAAGGTAAAGTGGACATTCGCGCGCGCAAGACGAAATCCTTCCAAAACCTTAGTGTTCGTAGCGATTTTAACATAAAAACATCAAAAAACCAATGGTTTTTCAAAACGAAAATTGTCAAAATTTCATCCCGCGCGCTCTTGCGGATTCGTAGGAAACCCAACACTTTTTAAACATTTCTGTCAAACGGGCTTTTGCGAGCAACTTTTTCGAACTTCTGCAACAACGGTTGCGCACCTGCCAGGGCCATCATCCCTGTCAAATAATACCATGCGGGACACATTCGTTTTTTCTTCGCGCGCGCACGCCGTCGTCGTCGGCCGCGGGGCCCTGAATAGTAGCCACGGTCGTCCGCATGCCACGAAGTGAAGTGTCCGAACGTCATAGGGCGGGAAGCTGGGTGTGGGTGGTGGCGAAGAGTCGTTTGGAAATTTGGTAGAGCTTGAACCGGCCCCCCCACAAAGTGGGGGTATTGCCCGCCTCCTATGAAAACCCTGGCACTGGTGAGAACGGAGTGTCCCCACGTGCTAGTAATTGTTGTTGTTGTTGCTGTTGTTGTTGATGTTGCTGTTGCTGTTGCTGTTGTTGTTGATGATGTGGTGGTGTTGGTGTGGTGATTTGTTGTGGTGGTGGTGGTTGTTGTGGTGGTGGGTGGTTGTGGTGGTGGTGTTGAGGTGCTTTGGTGGTGGTGGTGGTGGGTTGTGGTGGTGGTGGTGGCGGTGATGGTGCTTGCTGTGGTGTGGTGGTTTGTGGTCGTGTTGGTGGTGGCGGTGGTGGTCGTGGTGGGTTGTGGAGGTGGTGCTGGTGGTGGTGGTGGTGGCGGTGATGGTGGTGGTGGGGTGGTGGATTGTGGTGGTGGTGGCCGTTGTTGTGGCGGTGGTGGTGTGGTGGTTTGTGGCGGTGGTGGTGGGTTTTGGTGGTGGTGGTTGTTGTGGTGGTGGGTGGTGGCGGTGGTGGTGGTGTGGTGGTTTGTGGTGGTGGTTGTGGTGGTTGTGGTGGCTTGTGATGGTTTGTGGTGGTGGTGGTGGTGGCGCGTTTGGTGTCTGTGGTGGTGTGGTGGTTTGTGGTGATGGTGGTGGTTGTGGTGGTGGTGGGTTGTGGTGGTGGTGGTGGTGCTGGTGGTTGTGGTGTTGGTGGTGGTGGTGTGGTGCTTTGTGGTGCTGGTGGTGGTGGTGGTGGTAGTGGGTCTTCCCGCCTCCGTGTTTTGGCTTTGGGTCAAAGTTCTAATGGATGCCTCTTGAGGTCTCGTCAGGGGGGTCTCGGGGGCGTCTGAAGAGAATTTGTGAAGCCTGCTGGACCTTCCTAAGGGTCTCTCGGTGGCCTTGGGGGGGCGAGGGCTCGATATGGCGCTTTGTGTTTCCACTCTGCGGCCTCTTGGCCCTCTCTGGTTATCGTTGCTGCGTCTCCACCGTCGGCGCTGCTGGCCTGGCCGCTGGCCGCCGCCAGCGCCGGCGCTGGCGCCGGCGCCGCCCCCCCCCCCCTCCCTCCCTTCCCTGAGCCCTCTCTGGTCATCGTTGCTGCGTCCACGCCGTCGGCGCTGCTGGCCGCTCCGCCGGCGCCAGCGCCGGGGGGGGGGGGTTGACACCCCCCCTCCCCCCTGGGAGGGGCGGGGGGGTCGGGAGGGGGGGGGGTCAGGGGGAGGGGAATCCCCTTGGTTTCGATCGACGGCGCCGAGTGTTGGGGGGGGGCCCAACCACTGGTTCGAAACGCGCCGCCGAATGTCCCCAAGGGAAGCGCCCGTGAAACGCGTTCTCTTTTACGTATACATATATCCATGCAAACAGACATAGATACATACATAAATACACATGATCCCGGGTCGAGGGTTCACGACCCCCCCCCCCAACCAGAAGGGGTGGGGGAAGGATGTCGACGACGAGGGCGACGACGTCGACGACGACGACGACGACGACGACGGTGGCGACCTCTGGACCCCTCCTGGAGGCCGCCCTCGTTCGCTGCGAGGTTGCTGCCATCCCGTTCCCTGAAAGACCACACACCACGGCAACATACTGACTAGACCGACGGGGCGTGGGGGGGGCACCGCAGCACCATTCAACACCCACAGCACCACACCACACCCACGGGGGGGGTCAGTGGGGGGATACCCGATCCCATTAGCGCTGGGTGTGGGGAGGGGGGGGGCGGGGCCCGCCCCCTGATCATGTATAGGGCGTTCCAGAAAAAGGCCCCACTTTCGAGGGGTCGAGAGGTTGACATGTCGTCCGCGACGGAAAGCCGGCGGACGTGAGAGTTAAACGGGGGCACCCCTGCGGCGGAAGCGAGAGTGAGATCTCAACCTTTTGGAACTCATCGGAGGTTGGGGGGTGGGATCGCAGCGGAACGGAGACCCCCAACTGGGAAATCGTTTCGTTTCGGTCGTGTCGTGCGTGCGGGCGAGGCGAAGCTGCGTGAGCGCGCGAGTGGAATGAACCCGCCGTTGCCAGGGCGAAGTAAATGACAAATGATTCTCCCACGTTCGTCCGTCTGTCCGGCGGTGGCCCTAGCGGTGTCCCGCGGTGTTCCGTTGTGTCCCGTGGTGTCCCGTGGTGTCCGCGGTTGCTAGGGCGAAGTCAAGACAAATGATCCTTCCCCGGCCGTCCGTCCGTCCGTCCGGCGGTGGCCCGCGGTGCCTTGTGGAGTCCCGTGGTGTCCCGTGGTGTCCGCCGTTGCCAGGGCGAAATCAAGACAAATGAGTCTCCCCCGTCCGTCTGTCCGTCCAGCGGTGGCCCGCGGTGCCCCGTGGTGTCCCGTGGTGTCACGTGGTGTCCGCCGTTGCTAGGGCGAAGTCAAGAAGTCAAGACAAATGATTTTCCCCCTCTCGCCCGTACGGTGGTGGCTCGCGGTGTCCCGCGGTGTCCCGTGGTGTCCCGCGGTGTCCCGTGGTGGCCCGTGGTGGCCCGTGGTGTCCCATTGAGTGAGATCGATAGTGTGATCGATAGTGTGATCGATACTGAGACCGATGTGGTGCCCCGGGGTGTCCCGTCGTGTCCCGTAGTGTCCCAAAAGCGAGATTGATAGTGGGATCGACCTGTGTCCCGTGGTGTTCCGTTGAGTGAGATCGACAGTGAGATCGATAGTGAGATCGATAGTGACATCGATGTGGTGTCCCGTGGTGTCTCGTGGTATCTTAGGGTGTCCCGTTGAGTGCGATCGATAAAGAGATCGATAGTGAGATTGATAGTGAGATCGAGAGGTGTCCCGCGGTGTCCCGCGGTGCCCCGTGGTGCCCCGTGGTGTCCTGTGGTCTCCCCTTGAGTGAACTCGATCGGAGGTGAGGGGGTGAGATCGGAGTGGAACGGAGAGCCCCCCTACCGGGAAATCGGTTTCGTGTTCGTGCGTGCCGTGCGTGCGGGCGGGGCGCAGCTGCGTGGGCGGGCGAGAAGAGAATCTCCTCCGGCTGAGGCGCGGCCGGACCAAATGATTCCTTTCCGGGGGCCGGTGGCCCGCGGTGTCCCGCTGGTGTCCCGCCTCCGGCTGAGGCGCGGCCGGACCAAATGATTCCTTTCCGGGGGACGATGGCCCGTGGTATCCCGCCGGTGTCCCGCCGGTGTCCCGTCGGTGTCCCGATGATGATGATGATGATGATGATGATGATGATGATGATGATGATGATGATGATGATGATGATGATGATGATGATGATGATGATGATGATGCTGCTGATGATGATGATGATGATGATGATGATAATGTCGATGGTGTCGAAGATGTTGATGATGATGATGATGGTGACGATGGTAATGGGGCTGATGAAGATGGTGTCCCGATGATGACGATGATGATGATGATGATGATGATGATGATGATGATGATGATGATGTTGACGATGTTGACGATGTTCATGATGATGATGATGATGGTGGTGATGGTGGGATGCTGATGGTGTCCCGATGATGATGTTGATGATGGTGATGTTGCTGGTGATGATGATGATGGTGTCCCGATGATGATGTTGATGAGCCTGATGATGTTGAAGATAGTGAGATGGTGATGAGTTGATGATGACGATGATGAAGATGATAATAATGATGATGATGGTGTACCGATGATGGTGATGATGATGATGAGGTTGATGATGATGCTGTTGATGATGATGATGATGGTGATGATGATGGTGTCCCGAGGATGATGGTGATGACGACGATGGTGCCCCGATGATGATGGTGATTATGATGTTGTTGATGAGGATGATGATGTGGTGATGATGATGATGGTGGCCCGGTGATGGTGATGATGCTGATGTTGTTGATGATGATGATGATGGTGTCCCGATGATCATGATGATGGTGATGATGATGCTGATGATGATGATGATGGTGACGATGATGATGGTGGCACAATGATGATGATGTTGATGATGATGATGGCGCTGCTGATGATGATGGTGCCCCGATGATGATGATGTTGATGGTGTTGTTCATGGTGATGATGAGATGATGATGGTGATGATGATGATGGTGGTGTTCCGATGATGATGGTGATGATGATGATGATGGTGTTTCGATGCTGATGATGATGATGATGATGATGATGATGGTGATGATGATGATGATGATGATGATGATGGTGTCCCGGTGATGATGATAATGTTGATGATGGTGATGATGATGATGTTGGCGATGATGGTGATGTGGTGATGATGACGGTGTCCCGATGATGATGATGATGATGATGATGATGATAATGATGATGATGATGTTGATGACGTTGGTGACGATGATGTTGATGATGATGACGTTAATTGTGAGATCGATTGTGACATCGATAGTGAGATCGATAGTGCGACCGAATGTGATATTGATTGCGGGATCGATAGTGAGATCGATTATGATATCGATTGGGAGATCGATAGTCATATCGATTGTGAGATCGATCGATCGAAATAGATCGACTGAGATCGATTGTGAGATCGATCGAGTGAGATCGATCGAGCGAGACCGATAGTGAGATCGATAGTGAGATCGTTAGTGAGACCGATCGAGTGAGACCTTGGTTCCTCCCCCCCGAACCTCCTTAGCACCTGAAGGGTGGTCGTGTAGGTAGTGAGATTGATAGTGAGATCGACGAGTGTCCAGTGGTGTCACGCGGTGTCCTGTTGAGTGAGATCGAAAGTGAGATCGATTGAGTCAGATGTTGGTTCCCCCCCCTCTACCCCCCCCTACAACCTCCTTATCACCCGAAGGGTGGTCGTATAGGTATTTCGTGTGGAGCTGGCCATGCGAAGGGGCTGCGCCCTCTGCCGCTGGCTCCTTGGCTGGCCCGTTCTGTTGCCAGTTTACGCTCTCGGGCTCGAGGCCATCCTGAGCCATCCCGGGTCCGCTCGAGGCATCTCGGGGCCCAAGGGGGTCATTCTCAGGCCAGTCTGGGCAATCTCGGGCTTGCGTCGGGGCCTGAGCGCTCATCTTGGGGCGTGGCCGTTTTGGGGGCCTTTTGGTGGGTCATCCTGGTCTGTTTGGGCGACGTCTGACGGCCTTTGGGGGCCACATTGAGGCAGTCGTGGGCAAACTATGATGGATTATGGGGGGCGTTTTCCAGGCATCTTGGAGCCTCTTGGGGGGCTAATCATGGGACAGATGGAAAAAGCGCAGTCAAAACACTGTTGTTGGATTTGCGTTGCCCTCTCGGTGGCGTTTTACGATGTTCTTAGGTGATCAACACAATTATTCGGCCGTCTTGGGCTCTTGGTGTCCTCGCTGGCGCCTAATTCGGGCTGTCCAGAGGCCTCCTGGCCTCTCTTGCTTGTCTGGTGGTGTGCTTGGCTGCCTCTTGGTGCCTGGGGGGCGACGGGCTCGGATGGGGGACTGGGGATGCAAAGCGACCCCCGCCCGCCATCACGCAGTGGGGGCCGGACGGCCCCGCCCAGGAGTTCGCAGTCTCGCCCGCGGGCCTGTCGCCGGTCTCCCGGCGAGGTGTGCCAGCACCGCCGGCGCCGGGTCGATGGTGCCCCCACGAGCAGGCTCCCGTGAGCGCGCCTCTCCCCCGCAGGTGGCTCTTTTGGGTAACACGCCCCCTCCCTCTTGGTAGACAGCAGGAGCGAGACAGGGCTGGAGTGGGGCAAGCAGCGGTACAGAGAGAGAGAGAGAGAGAGAGAAAAAAAAAAGAGAGAGAGAGAGAGAGAAGCAACAAAACAGCAAAACAAGGTAGCCGTCCAGAAGGAGCTCTCCCTCCTTCCCCCCTTCCCCCTTCCACTCCTCCTGGGGAGGGCGGGGAGGACACGATGAGAGAGGACACGGAGGAGAAGGAGGAGGAGCAGGAGGAGGAAGAGCTGCAGCCACAGCCTGACCCTCAGTCGGAGCCCGACTGGGGACGCACCCCGAGCCATAATTGGAGCAGCAGAGGCAGGCCTTGGAGCCTGGGTCCAGAAGCGGAGGACCACGGGGAGGACGCAAAGGAGCAGCATGAGGGATCTGTGGGCTCGGCCGCGGCGGGAGGGCGAGCAGGACCGGGAACGGCGGCAGGGGCAGCGGGGGGGAGAGGAGAGGCCCCCCTCTCTGCTCGGCCCGCGCGCGCGAGGTGCCATGCCGGGCGACAGGTACTTCCACAAGAAGCTGGAAGGCGCTCGCGGCAGGGCGGGGTGCTTCTGCCTCTTGCGCTTCTTAGGGCCAGCGGGCACGAGCGGAGTCCCAGGCCGTGTGGGCAGCATGCGAACGACAGGTGGGCCCTTCTGGTACGAGTCGGCGAAGCGGGAGGAGTGCTGCCGCGGAGAGGAGGAGGGAAGATGAGGAGGAGGATGAGGACGAGGAGGAGGAGGAGGAGGAGGAGGAGGAGGAGAAGGAGGAGGAGGAGGAGAGAGCAAGCGGGTTGAAGAGGAGAAGGGAGGAGGAGGAGAGGATGAGAGAGGAGTGAGGAGGAGGGAGGAGTGTGAGGAGGGGGGGATGATGAGGAGGAGGAGGACGAGGAGGAGAAGGAAGGAGAGGGACTTGCGCGAGCGAAGCGTCCACCGAAGATAGCAAGCCTTTTCGCGGACACACAACTTCCAGCCGCCCAGGAGGTCCTCCCAGGGGGTGCCGATTCTTGTGCGAGAGTGTCTGGGGCCGTAATTCTAGGAGGAGGATTTTTTCCTCTGCGAACCGTCAGGCAGGACCGAGGGGGGCGACAGTTCAGCCCACGATGGACTCTGTGAGTGCCCTCCCTGAAACAAAACGACGTCCGACGATGTTTGTCAAAGGCGGCAGTCCACAGCTGCCGACACCGCCCACAGGGCGTGGAGGGTACATACGAGGTCCCTCCAAGATGACAAACGCGTCCAACGCTGATCCTCGGAACTGGCAGCGGGACCCGGGAGCTGCCAGCAACGCCAAGAGGTCGGGGAGTCCAGAGGCCCCCAGCCTCCTGCCCAGGGCCAAGGGGCGAAGAGAGACCCAGACTGAGTCATGCCCTCCTCGCCACAAGCTTGACAACGTCAGCGCGGCCACTCTGTATAAGAGGCAGGCTGGGCAACACCGTCCATGGATACAACACCATGGGCGGCACGATAAACGAGGGGTGAAACTTAAAAGTGAGGTCCTGCCTGGCACGCCGGGGCAGGTCGGGACCTGTCTCGGGGCAACCCCGCCACAAGACCCAATCCACTACCCCTCAAGAAAACGCTGGTGGTGCGGGCGGCGGCCTGACAGGCCGCCAACGCTCACTTAGCACACGTGCCAGCAATCTGCAGTTCCCGTTGTCCACATAGCCAGCGTGAGAGGACCCAACACTCCGTGCCGCCTCTTTGGCCTGGATGCGGGATACCATGGATGAAGCCCTCGGGACCCTGAGTCGGCAACGAGACCTCTGGTGGCGGAGGGGTGGTCGCCATAGCACAGGTAAGTTGCCCTCGCCGCGAGATATGAGGCAACTCGCTCGTTTTCATTCCGGCAATGAGGGCGCAAACCAGACAGGATATGGGGCAGCGTAGTGGTCGCACCTGGAAGCTTGAAGCCCCGGCAGTCCTGGCAGAGTTTAAAACAGCGACGCGAAGTATACGCGCCACCCGTTGCACCAAAAGCCACACGCGTTATCTTGTCACGTCGCGCGACCGTGGTCTGGGCCAGCACATGGTCCTGGGAAAACATCCAAAGCACCCCTCCCCGTCTTACTGGGGCGACGACAGCCAGAGGAAGGCTGTCAGTGTCCGTCCAAAACTGCAGACATCTCAAGCACCTGGCGTGGCCCTCGTCAAGACATGCCTGGTGGTGCAAGCCGCCCGACCGAAGGTACTTAAACCTCGGACCCAGCTGGGGTCCATCAGCTTTCCCGACAGGGGAAGGAGACACCATTTTCGCTCGCACTGGCCGCAAGCCACAACTTGCCAATTCGCTCGCGAACTTCTTGATAGTGAGCTTCGGGGGCTGGAGGATGGAGGAGGAGGGCTTGCTTGGCCAAGGAATCGGCCGTCTCATTGCCTATACGGATCCTCTCGGGCCACGGGAGACCATCAAGAACCTCTTGGGACCTATGCGCAGAGATGTGGTAAACGGTGTGTTGGTGGTCCCCGACGCATTCCCGCATAGCGGTGCTTCCTGATGCGATGACGCGGTATTACACAGCTGAGTAACAGTGGCACAGTCAGAATACCGGCCTCCACTAAACCCAACGAGCAACAAACAAACAGCCATGGCCTGCTGCTCGGCAGTTCGCGGCGTTTGCTGCAACACGTCTGATACTGCTCCTTGAGCGCAGGCCGCAATGCTGCTGACGGCATCGAACATCTATAAGCCGCTATAATTGGATTTCGAAACAAATGCCCATATCATGACCCGTCCATACACGCGCCCAGACCCCTAAGGTCCAGAGGGCCCCAAGGAATGTCCTGGCCCTGGAGTTGAAACAAAACAGGGTCGGGGTTGGAACTCGGAGGGGTGAGGGTTGGCCCAGGGTAGCCCCATGTGAGCTCGTCCCAGAAGCAGCGGTTCTCGCTCTCAGTCGCCTCGCGCAGCCATCCTGGGCGGTCGGCTGCAGCGTCGCCCCGAGCCTGCGCAGCTGCGGGATGGAGGCAGCGCCGCGCACGGTGCCTGACCCAGTCATTGGCTCCGCACGCCGGACGCCTGCCGTCGCAATCGCAGTTTTCAGCTCGCGCCCTGGCGCGCGCCCACATGCCTCCACAGAATGGCCGTCGTGGCCGCGCATTGCTCCAGAGAACACCGTTGTTTGGAGCCAGGGCCCAACGGCCGAACGATTGGTTCCGCGCGCGCGCCCCATCGACGGACGGACTGGGCTCCGCAAGAACAGCTGCGCCACGAGTGCAGGAGGGTTGAATCCAGGGTGAAACGCCAGCTCGCGATCATCAACCCAGGTGAGAGCCGATGAGCTTTGCCGACCCATCAGATTCAAGGAAAGACGCATTCTCTGGCTGGGCCCTCGTGAGCTCTCCCAGGACAACCCTTCGACGTGGGGTGGGGGGGGGGGTCCACGCGCGGCAAAGCCATTCCACGTTGCGAAAGGAGGCGGAAGAGCAAGGAAGAGCGGCCCACAAGATATGCGACCACAGCGCCGCCGGGGGCTGCCCAGCTCTCCAGACGGGGCCCCCGCACAGGGCCAAGCTGGCACGACATGGGATGCCTGCGCGGTGAGGAGGGCGATGAGCTAACGTGGCTCTCTGGGCCTCGCGCGTCGCGCCATCCTTCATTCCGACGACGTCAGCGCCGAACGCGGCAGCAGGGGCGACTCCCGCCGCGCAAATCTTGCCGATGCGACGTCTCCGGCGGGGCGAACGATTTCGGCACCGTTTCAAAACCCTGCGCTTCGCTTGCACATGCCTTGACCGCTGTTTACTCTTCCAGGTGGCATTGCGGGATCGGCGTTTTTGCCCCGCCGCCAGACTCGCGCCTAACGCCGCCGCGCTCTGGCGACCGCGCCAGCCATGCAGCCGAGCAGCTTGCCGAGCCTGCGAGCAGGAGGAGGGGCGCTCGCAAGGGTCGCGGGCCTGTCCGCGCGCAACTGCGCGCGCGGGCAATCGTTGAAAATGATGAACATTGCCGCCGCAGCTTTAGTCATCCGACCCAGCACTTCTCGTTCGCTGCCCCCTTCCGCCGCGAAGGAGAGCCGTCGCCGACGCGCGAATTCAAAGGCGCGAGCGGGTGCTCCCGGGCGAACTGATCGAACTCCCCATCGTTGTGAGCCCCAACGTGCAAATCGTCGAAGATTTCGCCCGCCAGGCGCCCCGGCCGAGCAGAGACGGGCGCGGTCCCGCACTGAGCCCCTAAACGTACAAACCTGGGACCTCTCTAAAATTGCGGGCAATTTCGGCAATCGCGGGGCTGAGACAACGGGCCAGGGCGCGCGTGTTCAACGATTCCAAACCAAATGTTTTGCAATAGTTCGCATCGACCCATATCGCGCCGCACGCGGGCATGCTCGCGCGAGCTGCGTCCTCCGCCCTGGCCGCGCGATGCCGCGCGGCATCTTCAGCGCTGCGCGCGCGTCCGAAGGCCCAAAAGCACCCCGGATAGTCCTCATCGGAACTCAAGAGGATAGGCCTTCGCAGGCGCCCCCAAACTCGGAGGGGCCCAGCGCGCGCGAGGACGGGTCGCAATCCCCATGTTAGGTTCCTCGTGAAGAAGGGATCACATCCAGGGCAGCTGCGTAGGGAGCAGCCCTCAACTCTCGACGGCCCAGCACAACGCCCCCAACGCGTTAGGAGCCCCGCCCGACACAAGCGAGATTTGCGCGGGGGGGGCCCTCTTCCCCCCCCCTCTTCCCCCCCCCCCCCCCCCCCCTCCAGGGATTGCGACGCGAGGGGTGAGAAGCCGGCGCTTGCGCCGCGCATCTCCTGAACAGAAGCTCTAGACAAGCGCGCTCGGTCGGGGACCTCCGCTGTCGCGGGCCTCGACGAGGCGCGGCAGAATCAGGAAAGCGCCCCCCCCATTCCTCGGCCACGAGCAGGGCCTGGGGACCGCTGCGACATAGGCCAGGGGAGGGCTCGACAAGCGCAGGGGCTTACTTTTCTCCAATCTCGCGTGCTTGCGCATCGCCCGAGCCCCCCACCCTTGCAGAGCCTTCTCCTGCCATTCGTCCCGTGAGTTCTGTTTGGCTTTCCAGAGGCCTTTGTGAGCGTCGGCGCGGTCGCACTCCCAGGCCTCGTGGAACTCCTGCACGCCTTGCCCCCAGTCCTCGAGCGAGCGAGGACGGTGGCCATGCGCATGGGCGCCCTGGCCTGGAAAATCGCAGCATCGAGACGCGCGGCCATGCCATTGCCCGGACGCGGCTGGGTTAAACTGTATTGTATTTGCTGACAGGTGTCCTGAGCAGGAGTCGCCACTGGCCGGATCCGTCGTTGGACTTTGGGCCGCGGTCAGGCGCCGCGCGGCAGCTCTAACAATATTCAAAACATGCTGCGACAACCAAACCCACCCTTGGTTGGCCAGCTCAGTGCAAGCATTTCCTGGAGTAGATACAGTCGGGGCCCAATTGGCTCGCGGCGACGCCCCCTTCAACCCCTTGTCCTTCATCGGAACGCCCAAGTATGACTCATGCTCAAGCTCGAGTCTGTTAAAAAATGCCCACCACGCTTTGCTGAGCAGCTCCCCAGCGATGCCGGCGGGCTGGCCCATCGCCGCCTGCGCAGCATATTGGGCGATGTTTCTCGCCACCGTCCAATCCCGCGGTTGCGGGGCGGGTGAAAACGGCAGCTCGACAGGGGGCTGCTGGTGATTTCTGTACACAAGCTGGCAGAACCGAACCGCATGCTCCCTACGTTGCAACCGAACAGGATGGCGGGGGCGGCCTCTCCACGATGCATCACAGCTGATGCTTTCAACCGCTTTGGAGAAATACGAACTACACATGACAAGTCGACGGTGCTCGCCGCGCGGGGGCGAACGCTCTTTTTGGACGGGGAGACAGGCGAGGGGGATCCTAGCCGTCGAACGAGACAAGTCTGTTCCACAAGAGCAGGTCCCAGGCCCCTCCCCCCGCTCCCCCCCCCCCCCGCGCGCACACACACACACGCGCACACGCACACGCACGCGCACACGCACACGCACACGCACACGCACACGCACACGCACACGCACACGCACACGCACACGCACACGCACACGCACACGCACACGCACACGCACACGCACGCGCACACGCACACACACACACACACCCCGCGCGCGCGCACGCACGCACGCACGCACGCACGCACGCACGCACGCACGCACACACACACAAGACAGACAGACACACACACACACAACACACACAACACAACACAACACAACACACACAACACACACACACACACGCACACACACACATACGCACACACACACACACACACACACGCGCACGCACGCACGCACGCACGCACGCGCACGCGCACGCGCACGCGCACGCGCACGCGCACGCGCGCACACGCGCGCACGCGCGCGCACGCGCAGCTACGCCTCCGCGCTCTAACGCAAGACCGATGGCCCAGATAAGACAGATTGAGCTCGCGCCAGCCTGAGCCGCGCTTCAAATATAAGCAGACCACGGTGAGCGGGGGCCAGGCAGGAATGTCAGCGATGGCCTCCATGACTCGAGCTGGAACAATAAGCCCGCTATTTTCGGGTCAACGCAGGTCATGGCGGGCCCGCGCCAGGACGGCCGCGCCCCCCGCGGGCCAGCCGTTGGCCCCAGAGACCGAGGGCGGAGCGAGCATGTTCCATCCCAGCTCACCCTTGGCATCGCCCTTTTTCCCCCAGCGCGCCCCCAGTGAAGCCCGCCTCCTGAGCGAGGAAGATGCGCGCCGAACTCGCAGCGAGTCTGTCGCGCCAGGTGCCCCAGGAATTTCCGTCATAGGACTAAACGGCCCTGCCATTGCCGAGCAAGTCCTTGCAGCCGGGGTCGAGGCGAGGCGGGGGGGGGGCGGGGCGGAACAGCGCCATGCTTGAAAATACGCATGCCACGCCATTTTGGCAAACATCGCATGTTCCACCCCGAGCGCTGGCGCCTGGCAGGAAACTCGGCCTCTCATGGGGGGTCCTCTTGTCGACGCGCTGGGCGGTCCAGAAGAGGTCCTCGAGATCCTTGTCGACGTCGAGGTCGGGCACCTCGGCAGCTGCTGCCGCCGCTGCTCCTCCCTCTGCGCCCTCGCCGCCCGCGGCCGCTGCGCTGGCTGTCGCGCCCGCGGCTGCCTCGGCCGCGGCTTCTGAGCCGGCGATGGGGGTGCCCGGCGAAGGCGGCGCTGCACCTGCGCCCGCGGGGGCCGCTCCTCCGAAGACGCCCTCGCCGACGCCCTCGCCCGTGCGAGAACAACCGCTTGCGTCGAATGGAGAAGGGCGTGTCGGCGCGTTCTGCTGGGCCGCCTTTTACGCGAGTGCTTCCTTATGCAACTTGAGGTGAGCTGAGTGGAACAAGTCATCCAGCTGCGCCCGCTCCTCGGGGCCGCTTGCCAGATCTTCCGCACCCAGCGCGTCCTTGCCCTGAGCTTCGTGGAAGGGGGAGCGTTAACAAGCTCTTTGCGCAACTGGTCGACCTCCTTGGTAGCGAGCAAGCGCTGAGCTCCGCGACCTGGTTGGCGATCTTCTCCACTTTGTGCTCAGCGCGCTGGAGTCGATGCCCGAGGTTGGCGAGCACCGTGAGCTCGGGTTCGAGACTGGATAACTGCTTGCGCGCTTCTTGCAACTGAGCATCGAGGGCCGCCTTGGTCTCGTCACTGTCGGGGACCTCCCCCCCAAAGAAAAGCGGCCCTGCTCCAAATGCCAAGAAGTGTCGCGCAGCGTGCCGGAAGATTCTGCCGGCGAAGAGCTGCCGGCGCGACTGCCCCCCAAGACCACCGCGAGGAGGCCGAGCGCCAGCAGGATACCGCGTAGCATTTTTTGCATTCTCACGGGCAGCCTTTGCGACCTGGGCTGGTGCTGGCTTGCTGCAGCGGCGAAGCAAGCGAGACGCCCAGTTCGTGTTGAGCCCGCGCGCTCATGACCAGTACGGTGTACGCGGTCTTGGCAAGAAATTGCCACCGTCTGCCATGAAAAGCGCCCCTGGGGACCGCGGGCGAAGAAGGCCCGCGGGGCGCTGAAAGCTATAGCCATAGAGGCACGCATCAGCGACTGCCGCTCTGAAGACTGCTGCTGCAAGCGCAGGCCGACATGCCTGAGCCAGAACGGCTTTCTGAGAGGAGGAGGAGGAAGAGGAGGAGGAGGAGGAGGAGGAGGAGGAGGAGGAGGCGGAGGTGTTTGTTCGTGAGCGGAAACGTCACTGAGCGGAAACGTAACGGTATCCGCGGCCTCATGAACCAGGCCCCTAAGCCGCGTCCCCGCGGATAGTTGGCGTTTTCTCGCGGATGCGTTGCGCGGAACGTATGTGTGCGATTGCGTATCCGCAGGATCAGGCTTGGGAATCCAGACCGCGAGGGCGTGAATATGGATATGTTCGTAGCTCGTGTCTTATGAGGTTCTCACATTGTTGGTCCCAGATCCTTGACCGTTACAGCCATGCTGATGCCGTCGTTTCACCTCCGGGTCTCCGAGACTACGTCGGTACATGTTTGGCAGCTGGGACCACACGTGCGACACATTCTGCTGTCGGATAGTGCAAAGAGCAGATTTCGCCATCAAAAAGCAAAGAGTTACATCTTGTACGGTTTGATTTCGATTGGGTTCAGATGGTTAATTCGGCGTGGGCGGAGGCGTGAGTTGCATTTGACACGGAGTCCTCATCAAATAATCACGTTGATACATTTAGTTTTTTCTCTTCTTCCTGGATTTGTTCAGGATTTGCCCGGTGACATGCCTGCCATCGGGGACCGAGTTGGGATTTGGAAGTCGATCAGTGGAGCTCGGAACGCAATCTTGATCCGCGTTCCATTCTCTCCTCTGCGAGATCCCCCGTAATTGTGGTGTTGCTTGCAGCACGACTGCGCGAGGCAGAAAACTGATGCAATGGTATTTCCCGTCGAAGTACAACTTGCAAGACTTCCGTGTGGACGAGTACTTAGAGATGCAGGCGCCGAGCAGTGCCGAAGTTGTCTGCAGGAAGGAGCCGTGCGGTCATGCGCCTGTGTTATGCACCATGGGTGTTGTGGCTGGTGTGGTGTGCGTTGCGTTTCCTATGTTGCTCGTTCTGAATTGCGTGTTGTGTATGCGCGTGGTGTGCGTTGTGTGTATGTGTGTGCGTGTTCGTGTGTGTGTGTGTGGTTGTGTGTGTGTGTTCGTGTGTTCGTGTTTCGAAGGGCCTTCTCTTGCGAATCTATATGGGTCCCCGTCCAATATGTGGCTGGTGCGAGCCATGTGTAAATCGCAATCACCGCGTCGGCGCGCCCCTCGCTGGTTTGTCCACCAGTGAACCGAAACGCGGTGCTGCCGTCAGAGGCGTGTCCTGACGAGGGACGGGGGCAGATACTTTTGGCTTGTAGTTCTCTGCCAACTTTGGCGACACTTTCGGGTCCACTTCATCATTGAGACCATCGACTACTGCGTCAATACATCTAACACTAGCAGACTGATAACAAGCTTATTGGACGGAAAGCCCTTGACCTTGTCAAGTGCGTCTTGCGTGTTGCCCCCTTTCTCTTATTCGCCTTTGACCTCGCGCCAGCTGGACGTTTGCGTTGGCCATTCATCTTGCTGGTCTCGTTTGCTGTTGACGCCGTTGGGCTGGTTCGGGACGCATTCTCCGGTGTGGGCGCCGTCTACGGCGAGCCGTCCAGCTTTGGTGGGCCTGTTTTCCACCACCACCATAAGCTGGAGGGGGGGAGGGGGTCCTTTTCCTCCTCCTTTTCCTCCTCCTCCACCTGCTGCTCCTCCTCCTCCTCCTCTTCTCCTCCTCGTCCTCCACCTCCTTCCCCCCCCTCCAACTTATGGTAGCGGTGGTGGGAAACAGGCCCGTCCAGCCTCTCTTTGTCTCCGCACCCCCCATTCCCTGGCGGTGCGCCGGGAGTCTCGACTTCTGCTTGCCTCGTTTCACCCTGCATTCGTCGGGTCTCGTGCCAGCTGGACGTTTGCGTTGGCAATTCATTTTGTTGGTTTCGTTTGTTCTCTTTGTTGTTGATGTCGGCTGGCTCGGGACACATTCTCCGGTGTGGGCGCCGTCTACGGCGAGCCGTCCAGCTTTGCTGGGCCTGTTCTCCACCACCACCACCACCACAAGCTGGAGGGTGGGAGGGGGTCCTCCTCCTCCTCCTCCACCTGCTCCACCTCCTCCTCCTCCTCCGCCCCCTCCTTCTCCTCCTCCTCCTCCTCGTCCTCCTCTTCGTCCTCCTCCACCTCGTCCTCCACGTCCTTCACCCTTCCAACTTATGGTAGTGGTGGTGGAAATCAGACCCGTCACGCTTGGCAATTCATCTTGTTTGTTGGGCTGGCTCGGGACGCATTCTCGGGTGTGGGCGCCGTCTACGGCGCGCCGTCTAGCTTTGGTGGGCCTGTTTACCACCACCACCACCACAACAAGTTGGGGGGGGAGGGGGTCCTCCTCCTTCTCCTTCCCCTCCTCCACCCCCTCCTCCACCTCCTCTTCTTCTTCCTCCTCCTCGTCTATGGTAGTGGTGGTGGAAAACAGGCCCCTCCAGCTCCCCTCTGGACGTTTGCGTTGGCAATTCATGTTGTTGGTTTCGTTTGTTTCCTTTGTTGTTGATGCCGTTTGGCTGGCTCGGGACACTTTAAGGGTAGCTCTTTGGGAGATGTTATAGTATCGGGAGCATAGCTCGCGCGCCGTTGCCTTTGGCTCAAGGCACGCGCGCCCTATTTGCCCGGACACTTACCTTAGTGTTCGCTATGTGCTGGAAAGACCGATACATCGATCTTATCCCATCATACCCGTTCATTCCCCATACTGAACCACCCCAGCAGGGTAATGGACGCTATCTGCCATTCGATCCCCATGGGAGCGGATGCTATTTGAGTTATCAGGCTCACTTTCGACTTGGTAGCGGAGCTGGCCGCACTCTCGTGTGGTCAGCTCTTGCTCTTCTCATCCTCATACTCTTCGGCACGATCCTCGTGACCACCTACCACCCTGCGCTACCACTCCCAGTACGTTTACGAGGATCTATCCAAGAGCAAGAAGCAACACGAGAGGTACGACGTCTAGACAACAACACTGGTACCATATATGCTTCATCATTGCACTAGTACCAGCCGCTCGGCAACGAGCCAAAAGCGCAGTACCTGAAGCATGGGCGGGGAGACCCGCCAGATAGAGCGCCTCGAAGACTCGACAAGGCGCTACCCCAGCGCGGCAACGCGCCTAATAACCACCCCTATCTACACAGCCTTGAGCTGATTATCTTCGCTATCATATGGTTCGCGCTGGGGGCAGCTATCGGACACATGCGTCGTGGAGACAACAGCACCGATGGGCAAACACATGGCCCATATTGGAACCCTCAAGGCAACGTACCTTTCCGCGAGTACGTTTATGAGGTCAACGCGTGGCTCAACGTCACAAGCGGACGTATGACGCCACAGGCCCAAGCGGCCGCCATACAACGCGGCCTGGGTGGCCTAGCGAGGACACTCGCCATGAGGGTACCGCCTGACATTATAAACTATGGTGCTGACATCGATGGGGTCCACACCGACCCAGTGACCTACATCATGTTTTTCCTAAGCATGAAGTTCGAACGCCTGGAAGATGAGCGCCAGCTCACTTCCGGCACACAACTCATCGACTTCCACGTGCCTCACGGAGAACGAATCGACGTCACCCTTACCCGATTCGAAATGGCCCGGCTTGAGGCACAGTCGGTGGGATTTGACCTTCCCAACTTCCAACTACTAACCACGATCCCGTTCCGCGCCTTAGGCGTCGGCAACCAGCGAGCCATGCAACTCTTACAGCCACTCAATCACCAAATGCCCCGAACACAACAACAGTATGATGAGTTGCTGGAGAGGATGCGTTCGATATGTCACCTATCAGAACGGTCTCCTGGGAACATAGGATCTGCATTTGGAAGGGGAAGGGGATCTGGTAGTGGGAACTTCTACACTACCTTAACCACTGACGCCCAGCCTGGAAACGGGCCCCCAAGCATATGGGCAGACGATCCTGGAGAATCCACTGCTCTGCTAGCAGGAGATCGACCACAACCAAGCTGGGCAACCAGCCCTCCTTCTAGAGAACCTCAACCACACCGTTTTATATGGGGTGAATCAAACCCCCTTACCGACGGCGTATCCACCTACTTGGGTGACGAGGATTTCGACTCCGGCACCGACACAGATACTATATCATCAGACGGTGTTGAAGCTTTAGATTGGTCAGATATTATGAATATGGATAATGACAATCAGCGTGCTGAACATGTGTTCTGGTTATTACAACAGGCTAAACGGAGGTGGAGGAGGTTCACACGAAAACCAGTGCGTCGTGTTAGGAGGAGGATGCGTAGGAGTTTCAAGGGAAATGGTAAAGGTAAACGAGGCCGTCGGAGGTTGAACGGACGAGGCATCGCGGCATTCCTCCAGAGGCTCTCAGATGAACAATATGATGAGATATTCTTCGGGGGAAAGGGCCGTGGCAAAGGCCGTAGAGGGACCCCAGGAAAAGGCAAGGGTCGGCGGGGAATCCCGCGAGGTAGAGACGGTCAGGTTCTTAAGTGCCATGAGTGCGACAGTACCGACCATCTTGTGAGAGATTGCCCAGCGAAGGGAAATGGAAAGGGCAGATCGACCGAAGGCCATTTTGGCTCAAGTGAACCATTCATCGAATATCTGAGCCTCCAAGATTTTGAGGCCATGGAACAAATATTTTACACTTGGGCCACTTGCATGGACAACGTCGACGAGCTCGAGGCGTATGGTCATGGATTGTACGCGTACTATCTCGAGTACGTCCGCAGGTTCGTTGTTGGCAACAACGAGCTCACTCCCGTGGAACACGGAACGCTGGGAAACCAGCCTTTATCTTTCTTCGACTGGATGTTCGGGAACCCAGCAACATCATGGCCTACGAGAGCAGTGACGAGGACGTCACTGTAGAAGCCTCGCCTTCAGAGGTTGACCGCAACCTCCAACCTCCTCCTGAACTCCCGCCTGGAAACAGGCCTATCTATCCTCGAACTAATGATGACCTTATCGAAATGGAGTCTCAAGCATTCGTTCAAGCTTTCATTGCAGGCGCACCAGAGGTCCCATTTGTACCCCCTGGTTCGCTTGCTCCAGGTGAGTACGGACCACGCGCACTACTGCAAACCCTCATGAGGATGCACGAGGTATTGATCATCGCATGCCCCGAGAGTCAAGAAAGCATCGAAGCTGGCATCATGATGCTGCAGGACACTGATGCCTGTGACGACTCGGAGTTAGTGTTGGCAGCTTCGACCTTTATCGACAGCGTGCACCCCGAGGACGTGCAGAGGCATGTGTTGTACTCCCCAGGGAGATGGCGCGACGCCCTTGAAAGGGCCATCGCCATGCGCGGCCAGGCTCTTCCTCCGCCAGGATGGGGTCTCCAGGCGGCGGGACTATGGCCGAACAACACGGCCATGCGCAACATTGCTGGGCAGCCTGTGCTCGGCAACGAGCCTGGGCCGACAGCCGCGCCGCCTACCCCGGGACAGCCGAGCGACGCACGCACGCCGGCTATGCAGGGAAACCTGCCTGTCCCGGCTGCGCCAATGGCCATCATCATTGGCAGTTCTACATCAGAAGAAGAAGAGGGCGATGGTTGCGGACTAGGCGAGGACGAAGCCACAATCCTCATGATGGAAGTCAACGGGGAGGTAGAGGTGGACTTTGATCCTGACGAGCCTGAAGCACCATCACCATCGGCACAAGCGCCATTTGAGCCGAGCTCCAGCCAGCAGGGAAACCTGCCTCTATTGGCCGATCCACATGGGATCGCACAGGAGCCTCCGCAGGCGCCTCCGCCGGCTACCACTCAGGCTGCTTCGGCAGCCTCTTCTGATGAGAATGCTGGTAGGTCTCGTTCCCATACGCGTGTCAGAGGAGAGCCACATCCACAGGCTCGGCTTCCTCGTGAGTGGAGGCAAGCTGGCCCGAAAGAACACGCTCTCAGGCGAGGAGGCGAGCTGCTTCCTTATAATGACCCAAGACGCCGAAAAGGGGAACACTCGGCCTTCGGCAAGGGCAACCCTGCCTATAGGGGCGCTGAGGGTAAAGCCATCCGCGGAGGCTATCAGCTTGCAACAAGCATCCGCCGCCCTGAAATTGAAGCAGCGCGGACACAGCTGCGAGACATCATCGCGGCTCGCAAGCTGTATAGGCCTCAAGCAGCTTGCGGACCTTGTTCCCGGCCGGTCCAGAACCACAGGCCAGGATGCCCCGTTGGCAACAATGAAGGTCTGAGCCCAAACATGGGCAAAACCCATTATAAAGAGGGCCATCCGCCACTAATCCCGATGACGCAGGACGAGATCGCAGAAGTGAGCCGTCGTCTCGGGATCTTGGGCCACTTGGATCCGAAAAAGAAAGAGGAGAAGCCTTCCTCGGTTCCAAGGGGAGGACTGGTGCCCATGACCCAGGAAGAGAAAGACGCGCTCTTTAGTCTTCCTGGTATGCGTGGAAACTCGCCAGGCGTTTCTAGCCAGTCCCAACAACCATAATTGACATCTAACGATGAACAGAAGACCCAACGAGCTGCGGAGGACGAGGAGCGCATGCGGATAGCAGACGAACGCACACGCGAGGCAACTCGCAAAATGCTGGAGGACCCCAACAAGATTTACATGAAGGGGGCCAAGAAACCCCCGCTCCCACTACTCTCGAAGGCTAAGAGTGAAACCCCAGCACCGAAGTTGTCTTCGGAGGCGAGACCGAAAGCACGCTCTGAGGATCCTGGGCCAGATGTGCAGATGGAGGCGCCTCGCCCTGAAACTCCGAGACCGCCGATTGGCGCAACTCCTGCACAAGTATTTGAGCCCAAGCAGCAACCTCAGGTCCCTGCAGAGGAACGGAGACGCCCGCCTAGTCGCAGCAGCTCTATTGCTAAGAGGGCGGCAGCTTTCGAACGCACCGGGCATGCCCCTGCGCCAGCTTCGCTTGCGGCGGCCCGTTCCAAAAGGTCCGACGAAGGTGCTCTGTCTAGGGGCACCTGGGTGCCGACGATTAGGGGCAGCGCCAGTCGCGGATCACCGCGGGGAAACCCGCCAGGCGCTGCCGCTGCAGTTTCCTCCTCTTCAGGAGCCGCAGCCTCTTCAGCGACAGAGGCTCCTATGCGGGGAAGCCCGCCCGTGGATCAGCTGCACCGCCCAGGAGATACGTCCTTCACCAGTGGGACTCCGAGTGTGATCAGGGATAGACTTGCTCTGCGGAAGCTCCCACCGATACGCTCGGTGGATGAGGGATTCATGAAGAAATGCAGGCAAGCAAACATCGTCCCTAGATCCAATCACACTCTCAAGCAGCTGAGTACAGCTCTCAGCAGGATATGCAGACACGCGCCAGACAAACCACACAATCCTGTGTGGGACCTGGCTACATTTGATGATCATGATGGTTGGATTAACCTCGTGGGGCTCGTAAATGACTATCCGTGGAACACAGGAAAAACGAGACACGACGGGTGCAATCCCAGATATGACGAGGCCAGAGTCATCAGTGCGAACCTATATTGTCGCACGGTTGACCAACTGGCAGCCATCATGATGGAAGTGGTTCATGTCCGTGAATCAGACGGAGAAGAAAAACAACGCCTTCAGTTCAAGGTGTTAATGCGGGACTCCGGTGAGCCCGAGATCTTCATCCGCGCCTCTCAGGGGCATTCGTGGACATTGAAAGCTCCATGGTCGCTGTACAATTATATTGTACTGTGCGACCAACCTGCCGGGAGACCGGCCCCGTACCCCGAGGTAGCCATGCATGGCACTCGGTGGCATGCCTTCGAAGGCATTATGTGGCAAGGCCTGCCCTGTAGACCCGAGCACAACACGAAGAAGAAGGGGGCAGGCCGGTCGCGCATCCACTTCGCGCCGACGGTCCGCCGTCGTGCCGTGAACAGTGGGTGGGACCCAGAATCTGACATTATCATCTTCGTAGATTGGCGCAAATCCATGCAAGATGGTATAAAGTTCTGTTGGTCTGATAACGGAGTCCTTTTGTCCGAGGGAAACAACGGTATCATCGAACCGTACTACATCTCCCGTGTAGAAGACCTTGCCACGGGGAAGCACTGGCGCAATCCAGAGTTCATGGGGGATCGCCGGGTGCGAGTCCCCCCCGCCGTGCTCTCGAACCCTGGCCGGTGGGCTGACGTTGGTAGTGCTAGCGTCAAATATCAGTGGTCCCTCAACCAAGAGGGCGTCGACCCTCCCATGGCCTACCTCCACAGGGAGGCTGGGGACCACTACAGTCCCGCCACGCTGGGAAACCAGCCTGAGGTCCACCAGATCTTCATGATCACCGAGAGCGAGGCCGGCAGCGCGGCTCCAAGCCGTGCCCCAAGCCAAGGGCCCAGCGCCGTATCTTGGCAGGCCATCAGCACCTCGGACCTGGACCAGATAGCGGCCGCTCTGAACCCTGAGCAGGTGGAGCAATTGGCGGACAGGTTATACCAACGCGACCCCTGGGCCGCGGGCCAGGGAGCAATGTCCGCCATGGCGACGCGAAATCGACAGGCCATGCAGGGAAACCTGCCTATAAATGGACTCAGAGCTGAGATGCCTGAGCCGCAGGGAGACCCGCAGACGTTCGGCCGCATCTTTGGAGAGCCTGCTCGATTTGAGCAGATGCATGGGAGCCCCTCGCAGAGCATGCACACACCGAGGGGCATGACCCCAATGGCTACGCCACCTGCGCAGTCTCCGTTCGGGACTCCTGGCCGCCCTGCCACGAACGGCACCCTCATGGAGAGAATCGCAGCGGCCAGGGCCGAGCATGGTACAGCTCTCCTGAACATGATGCCGCCCGGCACTCCAACGAGTCAGCAGGGAAACCTGCCCGGCACCCCAAGCCATCATCGACCATTTGCTGGACAAACCACAGTCGCTGGTGTGCCTGATGACTACCGTGCAAGAGTGGCGGCCGCTGTGCAGCAGGTGCAGAGCCATAATCTGCCTCACCCAAGTGGTCAGAGGTGGAGGCCGGCCTGGTCCTGGGAGCCTGAGGGTCCCAACCCAAGGGATCCTGCTCGGCAGCGAGCCTTCATCCCAGCCTTCAACGCTCACCCGAGTATGGCCCAGGGCCAGAGGCCACCGCCAGCGCACATGAATCCGCCATCGTACCCTGATGGGTCTAGAGTCCCGAACAAGTTTGTTCGCGAATTGGCGGATCAGTTCCACAGCCTCACTAACGTGCGCTGTAGTGATCAGTCTATGTATCCGCACATGGCCTTCATGCCTGCGCCGACGACGCCAGATGTGGCTGTCCAGCCCACTGCCCATTCGATATCGTCTGGCAGTAGAGGTGTGCCTGATTATATCAGGCAGACATACCACACTCAACAGGCATGCTTTAGGCGCAGACAGGCCGTGCAGACCGTACGAGATCATTCACGTGCAGCCGCGCTTGAGGTTGTGAGAAATAGAGGCTCACCTTTGCGAGGACACTCGCCCGCTGCGACGCCTACCGCCTCCGTGCCGACTGCCGGAGTGCCGGAGGTGCTGGATTCATCAGGAGCTCCCCCAGCAGCCTTCATGCCCTCCGAGACGGTATTGGAGAGACAGCGGCGGGTATATCCCAGAGCAGCAGATGTGGAAGTGTTCACTGGGATGGAGGATACCTGTGCGGTATGCCTCGAAGAATTTCAGCCCAGGGAGAGCGTTTACCGTCTGTGGTGTAATCACTTGTTCCATGAGGGGTGCTGGAATTCAAACGTGGTGGGCCATGTCGCAAGTCAGCGCGAGGGGGGCCCTCAGCAGCCACCATGTGCTATCTGCCGAGCACCTGGCATCATAGCGTCATCCTTCCCGTGGACCGGCTCCTTCATTCAGACTCCTGAGCAAGCAGCGAGGGAGCTGCGGGAGTTGAGGAGCATGGTGGAGGAGCAGGGAAACCTGCCAGAGGACGTGAGGCCGCCGATGGAGACGGGATACTTCGACCAGCTTATCCCGATGACGGCACCTCAGCAGGGAAACCTGCCTAATACTTCTCAGATATCTCCCCAGAGTGGGGGCGGGGCAGAGATGGCATTGGACCATGACCAGCTGCGTGAGCTGCGTGTTCGGCACTTCCAGAATCAAGTGGATAATGCGCACACAACCTTTATGCTGGATGCCGACAATCCTGAGACTGAGGGCGCGTCGTTTGACCTCTCAGATTCCTCAGTGGCAACAGCAGCAACAGCAGCCAGGGCCGTCGACATCACAGCGACGAACGAGGAGTTCGAAGAGTGGCTGCAATACAGGGGTCACCTCACGAATGAGGGGCTGCAGGACATTGCCCTTCACTCGTACCCGACGCTGACGAGACGCACGACCCGCGAGCAGTATAAGAGCATACGTGATGAGTATGCCAACTGGCGGGAGGAGCGTGGCGATCATGTCCAGCACGTGTCGTACTTCCAGTACATCGACCTGGCACGCATGGCCGAAAGCAGGCCGCATGCCAGTGTCATGCGGGGTAACCCGCCAGGGAGTACAACTGAGCTGCGGGGAAGCCCGCCTAGCAGCACAGCCGACACTTCAGAAACGGTGCACATCAAACAGCCGAGTAAGACGTTCTTGGAAGATGGCGGAAACTCCATCCTCATCGATGTAGGCTCGAAGATCAACATCATGGGTGAAAGCACGAGCCGCAAGATCGTCCAGGTTGCTGAGGCACACGGCCGTACTTGTACGTTCGAGCCCCGCTCTCGTTTGAACATCAACGGAGTGGGAGAAGGGTCGGCCCCAGCGGATACCGTAGGCACATTCGGCATTGCCTGCGAGTACCAGGGGTCGACCCAGCTCGATTCATATATGACGAACATTGTGTCAGGCTGTGGCAAAGACCTGCCAGCCATCCTAGGCCTCGATAGTACGCAGGACAAACGCACGATCATCGTGCTTGAACGAGGCCAGGAGAAGCTGATATTCCCTGGGAAGGGGCAGGTCAAGATGGAGCTCCCCGAGGGCTCCAAGATCATGCCGACGACGAAGTTGCCGTCGGGGCATCTGTCGATCAGGTGTGATCGTTTTGGAGCTGCGGGGCAACCCGCCTCGAGCTCAAGCAGCACGTCATCCCAGACGGTGCTGACGGGCGAGCCGACCCCGGCGCAGGAGCGCGAGCAATTGCAGGGAAACCTGCCTCAGGGGTTGATGGAGACGCTCGCCAAGGCCACTATGCGAGGCGACAGCATCGACGATCTCGAAACGATCGATTGCTTCGTTGCCAGGACACTGGCCCAGCATGGTGGAAGTGTACCCATGGACGCTGTGCGGTCCCGCCGGAAGATAGTGATGGGGTACACTAACCGTGAGCTGCAGACGGTCAGCGACGCTAGGTCCAAAGGCGTGCTGAAACAGCTGATGGATAAGCCATCCATGCTGACAGCATTTGCGGAGCAATCCGCCTCTGAGGCCACGGCGCGCTGCAGTGCATCTGAGGGGGGCCCAGATGCTGGCAGACATTGCAGGCACATCTTCTTTATCTTGAAGATGGCAGGGCGACGTCGCCCCCTCGTCGTCTTGCCTGTTGGCCGAAAAGCCGGGGGGTAACAAGGACAGCGGGGTAACCTGCCTTAGTAAGAGGGTTTTTGTCATTGAAGATACGAGAGAGGCTTGCGCCGACCTCCGCACCCGAGGTTATATCTGTGATCGTATTTCCCACAATGAGCTTATGACGAGCGTGGGCACAGATTACCTGGGTGCGGTGATCAGTGGCGATTACGCTCTCATCTGGATTAGTACCCCGGGTGACTGGTATGTACGAACTCCAGGAAAGAGAGTGGCCCCACATTGGTCTCGTATCCAGAACTTGTTGATAAAAGCCAGGAAACTCCGTATGAAAATCATAATATTTGGTCCCCCAGGATATGTTTGGAAGTTATCTCCAGTACGTGATACCCTGGAAGATCTTAAGTTGTCAGTAGTACGGATGCGTTTGTGTCATTTCGATATTCGGTTCAATGTGCAAGACAGTACACCGAGTGGTACTTATGCAGGTAGCGACATCAATACCGATTAGCTCGAAGCTGTGGGCATGTACATGCAAACAGGCAATACCACAACATGTGTTGGATTGGTACGGCCATACAGTACGGCATCCTGAATGGCGAGCTCAGACACGTACTACACTCATCCGTCATCTGAACGACAACATCCTGGGGAGCACCACCACGCACGGAAACGTGCCTGTATTTCGGAATACATATACACGTACGGACCATAACATCCATCATTACGTGACGACCAACAAGGGAGGACCGAAATGGTCTGATGTTATCCGACGTGCAACGATTAACCTGGATACCAATGTGGTTATCCAGGATATCTCAGGTGCCGATCAACCAACAGGGTATGATTGGCATGCACCACTACCTGCAGGGGTTGCCAACATCAGCACCCGGTCGTATTGGCAACCCGAGGGACCGGTCGTCCTCGGAAGCGAGCTTACTCAATCACCACAGAAACCACGACGCGTCATCATAGATGACTGTTCTCTCCCCCCCCCGACTCTGGCGATTGACGCATGTACCCACTCAACCACGACAATGGGCACACAGACTGGCGAACAAAACGAGCAAGTTTTACCCACAGAATCGCGTATCAAGCAGAAGGAAAGGCTCAAAGCCGAAAAGGAAGCAGACATCAAGCCTCGCCGCATTAAAAAGCACGTTGAAGACGGAAACGATGATTGCGGCGACGACTTGTCAGGACTCGGACAGGATCTTATGGCGACCTGGAGTACTGACGCCCCTATTGAGCTGATAAGCTCCGATGAGGACGATGACCTGTTCCTTACCCTCCCCACATCTATGCCCGACACACACGCTAACATATACAGCATAGTCGCTACACTATGCTATGGTCATAACAACTGCGTGGATATGTTGGAGCTTTGTGGCGGTGAGGGTGGTATCTCAGAGCTTGCCTTCTCAAGGGGGCTCTCCTCAGGAGGCAACCTAGACAAGACTACATATGTCGACCTGGGAGACCCCTCGGTGCAGCGGGTTGTAGATCATTACTTCGCTATATGCTACGTACGAGTTGCCATGCGACAACCCAGTTGCCGCACCACAGGACCACCATCCTACTACAACTACAAAGTCAATCACAGCACTTGGGAACAGCACCACATAGAAGATTTACCACACATAACCTACTGTGGAAAAATTGCTGTAACCCAAGATGACGCTCGGACGTGGTTTATACGCGAACAACCTACAGGACCATGGGTGGATGATATTTCCCCATTGAAGAAACTTGCCAACCGACCACACATTACAACCGTACGCGTTGACCAGTGTGCTACGGGACTGAAAAATACGGCTGGTGACTACATTAAGAAGCCGACAAATATCACCAGCAATGACAAGACAATTCTTAAACCTTTTGAGCGACTCAAATGCAACGGACAGCATGTGCACGCACAACCGTGCAACAAAGAGCTTTCACTGGCACAAAAATACATTCGACGACTGCAGTCTGCCTTTGTGGAAGCCGTCTATCTGGCGAAAGCCAGTGACACTACGCGCGGAAACGCGCCTACAAGTACTGCACATGCTTACCCTGCCGACCTTCCTGATCAAGCTGAACCAGGCGAAGGTATGAGACGCATCGGTGATCGTATCATCCCAAAGGTGGCCACCTGCCCGGCATGCATCGACAACGTCCGAAAGGACAGCCCTAGCCATAACAGAGACCCTACGCAGTGTAAGTATCATGATTCCATCTCTGTCTATTGGCCATGTCCCGCATGCCAGAGGGATATTACGAGAAGCAAAGGTGTTAAGAACCACCTTGATACCGAACCTGGTAAATGTCGTTTTGCTGAATCATTTAAACTTCCAGACGACCACGACCCCGAAGGCAAAACCGTGCCAGAGTGGTGGAAACCCTTACCTAAACCTGGTGAGGGCCAAGCTTCAGCTTCAGGTGGCCGCCAAGGCGCACGCGCCAGGCCACCACGACCATGATCCTTCGGTAACGTTGATCCGACATCTGGTGCCAGCAGTTACGACATGCTACGAGACGCCCCCGAGCGTGGAGACACGCCTTCTGCGTCCTCTAGCGAAGCGCCGCAGGTAGCGGCCCGTCGTGGCCGCCTACAAGGCGCACCACCACCTCCAGATGCAGTCGACGAAGGAGACCGACTGCGGAGAGCCGCAAGGGACCCTCTTGCCTCTTACCGGCTCTGGGGCTCCACGACTACCCGACTGGACGAGATTTGACATCCAACGCAGTCTGCAAAATTTCCGTAGTCACGAATATCATGTCGTTAAAAAGGAACTCCGTAAACTGCATCTGCGATGGTACCATGCGAAGGAACCCAAGATGAGGTGTAATCCTCGACAAAGTGGGGCTGGATAGCGTTCGACTGAACATGATCAAAGAAGTTTGCGATACCTGTCGGGAATGCAGAGCATGGGAACGTCCAGGAAACTCAACACTACCTTCGGTGAGCCTTCCTGGTAACTGGCTCGATGAAGGCGAAATGGACCTCATGTTCTACAAGAAACGGACCATATTTCACATTATGGATCGTTGTATTCGCCTGGCAGCAGGCCAAGAAATTTCCGACGAAGAACGTGACGCTATCCTTGACGCCTACCACTACTGCTGGATTGCCTATCACGGACCCTTCAAAGTCTTATACTCAGACGGAGAAGGCGCCCTGAACAATGATGCCGCTAAGGCCATGATGGCCAATAAGGGCACGGAACTTCGTATCCGAGCGCCTGGCCAACACGCGACTTCAATTGAGTCACGAAACGGCATTCTCAGAGGTGTCCTCCACATGATTGAGGAAGAGTTGAATAGACACAACATCCCTGTTGTATTCACTAGAGTATTGGCGGAAGGCATCTTCGTTACCAAGGCCTTTACGTTTTACAACGGAGTATCGCCATGCCAAGCACACACGGGACGTCAGCCCTCCTTTCTTCCTGTCCTCGACACCCTTGACTTTCCCAAGGGACCCGAGACATCAGGACACGAACGAGAACGTCGAGTGAGGGAAGTTAGCCTAGAAACCATATCTCAAGCCACTGCTGTGGCCAAGACAAATCGTGCTCTTAGGGCTAAAACGGCTCCTGATGGTGCTCGCCTTTACTCTGCAGGGGATTTGGTCGACTACCATCGACCCACTGCCACTAAGGACGATCATGGAGGTTGGAATGGCCCATTCCCGGTGATCCGCAATGTGCCTGAAAGAGGACATCTTGTTGTCAAGGCAGGATCTCGTGAGGTAATTGTGATGTATCCTGATGCTCGTCACACACTATACATTGAATGTCTCCTCGCACGGGAACTTGGCATGGATAGTATGGCCATGCAAACCGCCCTTGCATATGTGGCACACCTCGGCGCAGGGAAACCTGCCAAAGTTTTCGGCTATATCCCCGATTACAAGGGAAACCTCAATCTTTCAG
The DNA here is from genome assembly GCA_963575745.1 of Prorocentrum cordatum. NCBI lineage: Eukaryota > Dinophyceae > Prorocentrales > Prorocentraceae > Prorocentrum > Prorocentrum cordatum. Next base: position 362,764 of record CAUYUJ010009491.1, on the reverse strand, counting down.
ACGACAGCAAGTTTCACCCGCGCGTACATCTAGCACTACAGTATCTCGTGCGAAACTACTTCCGAGTAGAACATGTAGTAGCAGTTAGATTGGCCAAAAGTGTGTCAAGCCTACCTGCAGTAAAGTACGCCACCGGGTCTACGCTGATCCATTATGACAACGATATCAGCCCAGCTTTCCACTACTACGAGTGTGTGGGCACCGGCCTAAACATTTCTCAGATCACTGGTAGCACTCATTCCAGACTTATTCAATGCTTGACTTCACGGGTCCCTTCCTTAGGATTTCACGACGACCTGGCTAAATATCAGCACTCAAGCAACACTTCTGGAGAACACGATTCGCCTGGAAACAGGCCTCCTCCAGATACCCCAGGTGCTTCATCGCCGAGTGAAGGCCGTCTGTCGACAATCTATGAGGAAAATGAGGAACATAATATCGAAGCTATTATGCTGGAAGAGTGGTACGACGAGCTACGTATGGACCTTCATCCTACGACGACTACCGATGATTATCTCTACTGCGTCCCAACAACTATGCTGCCCGACCAATGTGTTTTGGTTTCAGCATCTGTGGACGAAGAAGATATCATATCATCGGACGCGCTCGGAGACGAGCCTGAACCACGAGAGTCCTGTCTAGTCTTTCTCTGCTCAACCACACCTGACGAGAGCTACTCTCTTGACAGTGATGAATATGGTCCTTACGTTGAGTTATGTTTTACATCAGAAATGTCAAAAGTAGTGTTGGATCAGACTCAACTTGCACAGCTCGACACCGATATGGTCGCTACGATGAGAGTACATGTATCCTCTGCTGCTAAACGTGCCGTGGTCGTTAAAGAAGACGACCTACTCACCAAAGCCGAGATAGCAGCACATCCAAAGGAGGTTAGTGAAGCTTTGTATACTGAACTCAAAATCTGGATTGACAACCGATGCTTTGAGATCTATGATTTATCCAAAGCTTCCAATATCATGACATCCAGGTATGTATACAAGTGGAAGTTTGTAAAGGTGGGCACCGAGAACGTTAAAACCATTTGTCTCAGACTTGTCCTTCGTGGATTTATGGGTACTGAGGCTTTCGACGTGGAAACATTCTCGGGAACCGCCCGAAGGCATTCCCAACGACTCCTGGCAAGTGAGGCGGCATGCCATCCAGAGTGGATCTTAGCATCCATGGATATCGACAAGGCGTTCCTCAAGGGTCTGACCTATGAGGAACTTGCCCATGCCACCGGCGAGGAAACTCGCATGGTCTGCTTCACTCTTCCACCGGGAAGTGCCCAGGTACTTCGTACACTACCCGGCTTCTCATCCTATGACGAAAGTCGACACTGCCTCAGGTGCCTCAAAGCAGGAACGGGTGCAAAGGACGCTCCAAGAGCCTTCTCTCTCAAACTTCGTACGACCACACGAGCTGTAGGCCTTGCACCGACCAGTTATGATCCTGAGTTTGAATTCAGCCAAGATCTGCTAACGGCAAAACATGTCGATGATATTAACGTGACAGGCCTCGAGAAACATATAGACGACTATGTACAGCGCGTCGAAAAGGTGTTTGGCAAATGCAAGCTCAACAAACACACATGTACGAACTGCGCCGTTCGCTACACTAAGAATGATCAAGGGGATGTGATCATGGATCAGGACGAGTATATCAAACAACTACGTCCTATCACACACCCAGAACTTACAGGAGCGGCGGCCGATGCCAAAGCCACGAAACTCATTACCGACATGTTCGTCAGCTTGCGAGGAGCCCTCGCCTATGCCCTTCTTACTCAAATCTGGCTCATGGTATACGTGGTCTCTCTCCAGAAAATCCAAGAGCCCACCAATCTTCAAGTCAGACGTCTGAATGCTGTGACGCGAAAGCTGATCAGCAGCCCGAAACGCATCACCTTCCCTCGGATGAAGCCGACGAATGAAGTTGACATCCACAGCGATTCGGGGTATCGGAAGCTCACCAGGGAGGAGGATGATGAGACCAAGGGCTACGGCATACGCGGGGCTAGTGTACTACGGCGAGGAAACTCGCCTCATGGCAAGTCCGTCGTTCACCTCTGTGACGGACTATGCAAATCACACCGGCTGCAGGTGAGGCCCAGCTATGCTGCGGAAGCACTCGCAGCTGCGCATAACCTCGATGAGTGTTACCCTACGCTCATCACTCTCCACGAGCTCAAGGCAGGAGCTCTAACTCCACGACAACGACGAGATATGCGTGAAGTTGGAGGCCTAGCCATCAAAGTATCTCTTACCATAGACGCTGAGTCCGTTTATAAATCATTATCAAGCAAGGATCTTAAGATACCGACAGAGCGGACTCTGCTTGGACATATCAGTTGGATACGTGCGCTCATGGATATAGGTATAGTACATAACGTGCAGTGGTGTGATACTAGGGATATGACCGCAGACGGGCATACAAAAGAAAGCATCGATCGGGAGCTGCTTCTGGAAGTGATGTCAGGCACTCAGTCATTCAAGTATGACGTGAAGCAGTTTGTTCCTTTTCGGGGTCCCGAGGACAGAAACAATCCCAAGTCTAATCAATTTTAGTCTGTCCTTGTTGCCCCCCCGCGGCCCAATTTGCCAGCATGGGCGCCTACTACAGAGGCGCCCTTCTAGTTGCCCGGAAACGAGCCTTACATTTCACGCCTGGCAACGAGCCGGCTTTATATGACTCAGGCTCTTTGCCTTAATACATATTTGTTCGGTGAGGTATGGCCCGTTTGGCTTACCTCTAACTGAGCCGATAGCCCTTCATCGTTCGGAGGGGCTATCTTGTATTTGCGTGAAATGCCTTGCGAGGAAACTCGCCTTACAGTCTGGTGTTAGGCCAGACTGTACACACTGTTTTCTCTCTTGCAAACAGTTGTGCGCGCGGCCTTTGTAGAGCCTGACGGCTGCGCGGCTATGCTCTCCGTCTCCTCCCCTCCCGACTTTAAGGGTAGCTCTTTGGGAGATGTTATAGTATCGGGAGCATAGCTCGCGCGCCGTTGCCTTTGGCTCAAGGCACGCGCGCCCTATTTGCCCGGACAATAACTTAGTGTTCGCTTTGTGCTGGAAAGACCGATGCATCGATCTTATCCTATCATACCCGTCCATTCCCCATATTGAACCACCCCAGCAGGGTAATGGACGCTATCTGCCATTCGATTCCCATGGGAGCGGATGCTATTTGAGTTACCAGGCTCATTTTCGACTGGGACACCTTCTCCGGTGCGGGCGCCGCCCACGGTAAGCCGTCGAGCATTGATGGACCTGCTCTCCACCACCACCGCCATACACTGGAGGGTGGAGGGGGTCCTCCTCCTCCTCCTCCACCTCCTCCCCACCTTTTCCCCCTCCTCCTCTTTGTCCTCCTTCTCCTCCTCGTCCTCCTCGTCCTCCAGCTCCTCCTCCACCTTCTCCTCATCCTCGTCCCCCTCTTCCTAATTGCTCCTCCACCTCCTTCCCCCCTCCAGCCTGCGGTAGCGGTTGGTGGAAAGCAGGCCCATCGAGCTTCTCCCTGTCTCCGCACCCCCCATTCCCTGGCGGTGCGCCGGGTGTCTCGACTTCCGCTTGCTTCGTTGCACCCTGCACTCGTCGGGCCTCCGCCGCGGTGTGCCGAGGTTGCCGGCTCTGCCCGCGCTCCAACACAGCAAGGTGACGTTTTTTGTTTTTCGAGCGCAGCTTACGATGTTCCAACCTACGGTAGGTTTGCGTCGTGTCGACCAGCGGCGACCCCAGCGCGGGCGTTCAAGGTTGAACGCCGCCGGCGACCCAGAATCGGTCGATGTTGAACGATCGGACGTTGCGGCAGCGGCCGATCGTTCAAGGTTGAAGGATCCCTGCGGTGTTAAAAACCAGCGCTGGGGTCGGCACGACACGAACCTGCCGTACGATGTTCCAACCTACGTTAGCCTTGACCACCAGAAAGAATTTGGAACACCAAAGAAAGTACCGTAACTCGAGGGCTTGCATGTGTCGGGCCCTGGGATACACTCGTGTGACACTGTTTTGGCACTCTTTGGACACTCTTTCGACACTGCCAGGTGCTCGGAATTATTTCTGGGATGCGGTCTGTGAGTGCGATGGGAGCAAGATAAAGCGTAGCCCATTCGTGCATTCTTGCATCCGTCGATTGCATTCATCAGCACGTTGGAGGAGCAGTGTGTGTTGAGTTGGGCGCGTTTTGTTTTATGCGTGCTGCCTGCTGTACGTTGCGTCAGTCGTATGTCACATATAGGCATGTCGTGTGTAGTCTGCGTGTGGATGTGTACTGCGTTTTGCCTCGCCGCCAGGCTCACCCTTGCAGGACCTCGGCCACCACTCGCACTACCCTTCATTCCCCCAGTCGTAGCTCGCCGCGCCTGTCCCCACGTGTCCTGCCTTGGTCTGGCGGTGTCCCGCCTGGGTCGCCCCCGCTGCCTCGCTTCCTCGACCTCGCCACTGAGCCCCGTACCTGCCCGGCCTCGACCTCGTCCTGTCAGATGTTTCCCCTCCAGTCTGATTCAGCGTGGGTCCCCATGTTTGCGCCCTGCGTCATCTCGCTTGGTACCTGCGTGAACGTTCTGAGCACGCCCGATCCCGCCTGCTGGACTCCGCCGTGTCGCCGCGCGCACGGCGGGTGTTGGCTGCAAGCGCGTTGGTTGGTCAAGCGTTGGTTACAAGCGCGTTATGTATGTCATGCCGCAGGTTGATGTATGTAGGTGTTCCCCGACTAATTACGCGCTTCTAGAGATTGCACACGCGATTCCGCGCGAACAGAGAGCAACCTACAAGGGCCAGCAAGGAACGACCGTTTTGGGCCCCATGATTTTCTGTTAGACGATTGTGATCGGGTTTGTGGCCAGGGCTGTTCAACCACATTCTTGACGATTCGCGTATCCCCACACGCCCATCCGAGTTGCTCAATCAGGGACGCGTGGAAGCACGCAGTTGCACAGCCGCCTTGGAAGCGTGTCGGAGGGGGCGCAGAAAGCAGCGGGAACATATTGCGAATGATTTCACACCTGTCCCCATGCCACGGCGGCACGTTGATGTTCCCGCGGTTTGTCTTGCGAGCCTTCTAAAAACCTCCCTGGACCATCCTGGGGGTAGGAGGAGGAAGAGGAGGAGGAGGAGGAGAAACAAGGGTAAAAGGAGGAGGTGGAGGAACGCGGCACGAGCTTCGAGCTTTCGAGGGGGGGAGCTGAATTTCGTACCCCCCTTTTTTTAGACTGAGGCTCAAGACTCCGTGATCAGCCAAAGAGGGCCCCCCCTATTTGCGGGGTCTGCTGGGTCTTTGCAGGGGGGGGGCCATGCAAAGCCTTTCAAAGACCCTGCAAAGTGGCAGTCTTGGAGGCTTGTTGGGGCGATCTTGGGCCCCATGGCTCAAGAAGGGGGAGGGGTCCTCAATTCAGGTCCCCCCCCTCGGAGACTCAACAAAAGGCGTCTTGAGGCCCTCTTGGGGCCCTCTTGGAGCGCTCTTGGAGCGCTCTTGGGCGCTCTTTGGGCCCTGTTGGGGAGCCCTCTTGGGTGGGCCCCTCTTGAGTTTTCTTGGGCCATCTTGGGGCCATCTTGAAGCCTCAGAAGCCCATCGGGAGTGAGGAAGCTAGAAGGCACAATGCATCGATCTTCCTCAGGTGTTTCTAGGATGTTGGCCTCTTGGAGCTTACCTTGGAACGCCAGAAGGGCACTGGTAAACGTTTTGGGGCTTTCTTGGGGCCTCTTGGATGTGTGGCCGGAGGCTATCTTGGCCCGTCTTGAGCTATCTTGGAGGCCATCGCGGGCTCTCTGAGGCTCTCTTGGGGCCATCTGAGGCCATCTTGGACGCTCTGACCGCCCCGTCCCCTTCCCCTCCCAGGCCAAGGGCAAGGTGTTGGGGGATGGGAAAGCCCTCCCCGCGGCAGGGGAGGAAAAGATCTTTAGCAAAGAGAACAGAAACTCGTTGAACCACCTGCGCCCCGAGGGCTGGCGGGTTTTGCAAAAGACGCTTACACTATCCCGCCAGTCCCAGAAAAGTGCGGAGTCAACAGAAGTCGCCAGGCTGAGGTGGCAGTTTCAGTGATTCTCCCTTGCGTTCTCATCGGGCATTTTCTGGGCCTCTTGGGGGTTCCTTTGGGCCCTCTTTGGCGCCTCTGGAGACCTCGTGGAGACTTCCTGCAGCCTGCTGGCCGTCTCGGAGGCGACACTACGCAGGGCGAACGACTCAAAGTAGCAGTTCGGAGACCCCTTCTTGGGCCCCTCTTGGAGCTGCCTTGGGTGTTTTTTGGTTTGTCTTGGGGCCTTCCTGGAGTCCTAAATGGGAGCCTCTTGGGCTGTTCCTGGGCGATCCCGAGACCCCTTAGGCAGTTGTGGGCGCTCACAGACCTAAACCGCCCAAATCTTTCAAGCAACCGAATTGAATTCGAGTTTTGGCATCTGTGCTAGGCTATGGGGGTTAAGCTAGGGGTGCTCGAGGCTTGTTGGGACGTCCTGAGGGCCTCTCGGGCGGTCATGAGGTCACCTTGGGCCGTCATGGGGCCGTCTTGGGCCGTCTTGGGACCGTCTGGGGGCCTTGTGGCCATGTCGGGGTCGTCGGAGTGGAAGTCTAGGCTGTGAGAGCCCGGGAGGTGACCCTTTCCCCTCCTCTCTCCTGGTCGTTGCCCTCCTCCTGCCTCGTCCTATTCCTCCCTCATCATCCCTTCTCCTCCCCTGTCACAGGCCGAGCGGTTCGCCCCGAAGGAGACGCACCGCAGCCTGCCCGCCCTGGAGGGCATGCTTGATAAGGCGGTGTCGTCGACCAGCGGTAGTCGTTGTGGCCGTCGGTATCGCCGTCGTCGTCGCCGTCGGGGTTCGAGGATCGTGGGTGGTGTTTGGTGTTGGACGTGAGAGTTAGTAATTGTTTATGGGTTCACAGTGTGCACTTGGATGCATGAGTATGTTTGTAGACAATGAACACAATCCTCTGCCTCGTGAGGCCCTCCCAGGGACGACGCATATCCGGGCCAGATGTTTGATCTTAACTCTCCATCGTATGTTTTCTTGCTATCCTAAGTCTGGGGTTGTAGTACGGGTGTCACGCATACGCTTCCTCAATCCATCCTGTCATGATTTCTGTTGTCTGCTCCTCTCATTCCGTTATTTCACGCTTGTGTTGCTCTAGCTCCGAGCTCACACTCGAAATCATTATCATACTCTGATCTACCCAGACGCACGTATCTCAGCACCGACGTGTTCAAACGCGTACGGTATTCAAGTGTTGGTCAACCAGAAGCATCAATTTGGATTGCAGCATCTAGATTCCATCACACACATTGCACAGCGTAGGTTGCATAACAATTGCGGCACCAACTTTATTGCATCACCTATATGGCTCCGCAAACACCATGAACTACACAGTATACGTTGCGCCACGTAGATATGCACCACATATTGCTCCACATCGAGTGCACATCATATGCATCGGGGCCCGCGCTGGCTACCATATGCACACGCGGTCAGCAGGCAGCTTTCCCGAGCCTGTCTGTGAGCGTCCGCGGCGGGCAGGGAGGAAGGGAGGGAGGGGGAAGGGGACGGAGGGAGGGAGGAGGGAGGGAGGAAGGGAGGGAGGGGGAAGGGAGGGAGGGGGAAGGGAGGGAGGAAGGAAGGGAGGAAGGGAGGAAGGGAGGGAGGGAGGGAAAGGCGGGAGGGGGACTGGGACGGAGGTCCTGGTTTGGACGTGGGGCCAGGCGACCCCTCCGGGGCGCCCAGGCGGCACCGCGGCGTTCCCCTCGTGCGCGCTTGCCTCCGCGAGAGGCCTGGCGAGGAGGAGGTGGCAGGCTGAAAGCCCCTTCTCTGGAGAACTGACGAAACAAGGGGGAGTGTTTCTCACGTCAGCACGTTAGGGTCAGAGGAGTCCTTGCACCATGCGCTCCCACCTTGACCCCTAGCAGGTGTTGTCAAGTTCGGGTGGGGTTCGCACTCCAGGGGGCCTATGGCAGGGAGGAGAGGGGAAGAGGAGACGAGGGAGGTCATGACCTCTAACATGGTACGCCGCCCCCGCGGGCAAGGAGGGGATGGGGGTGCCTCGCGCTGGCAAGCGACGACGTCGGCTCCCCACCCGTCCCGCCCACCCGCCCGCCCGCCCGCCCGCCCGTCGTCGTCGCCGCTGCCGCCGCCGTTGTCGACGTCGTCGTCGGCGAAGTTGATAATCCTGCTCGTCTGTTTTCCCTCTCTGTCTCATCCCCCTGCCCCCCTCCTCCTTGGCCCCATTCTCTCCTAGCCCTCCTCACCCCTCATCTTCTTCCTCTCCCATCATTCCTCGTTCCCCTCGTCCTCCTCCTGCTCCCTCCCCCTCTGCCTCTCTGCTCCTCCCTCCTCTCGGCGGCGAGCGAGAGGGGAGAGTGAGAAGGAGGAGGTCTTCTCAGAAGGCGTCGGGGCTTCGCACAAACCCTCGGGCCTTCTGAGAAGTTTCCTGCGTCTTCAGGAGAGGCTGAGACAACTCCTCAGAAGTCCCGAGGGCTCCCGAGCCCTCTGAGAAGGCCCGCCCCCTCTCACTTCCCCCCGGGCTCGCTGCGGCTCCTCGCCCTCTTCAATTCTCTCCCGTCCGCCTCTCTGTGCTCCACCCCTCTCTCCTGCGCCTCACGTCTCCCCATCCCCCCCCCATGCCTCCCCGCGGCCTCTTCCCTCCCCTGCTGGGCCAGCGGGCCCGCGCGGCCGCCTCGTCGGAGGTGTCGACGCACCGGGAGTCCTTGCGGCGCTTCTTCGGAGGCCCACCGATGCGCCCTGCGGTCCGACGTCGTCTTCGTCGCTGCCGTCGCCGTGGTGGTTCTCATCGTCGGCACGGTCGTCGTCGTCGTGGTCCGTCGTCGTCGTCGTCGTCGTCGTCGTCGTCGTCGTCGTCGTCGTCGTCGTCGTGTTTTGTCGTCGTCGTCGTCGCCGTCGGCTCTTAGAAGGAGGGTGACTGCTTGAAGAAGGAGGATGAAGGGGGATCAGGGTGATCGGAGGAGTGATGGGAGGAGGAGGAGGCCGAGGAGGGGAGCGTCTGCTTGGGGCGATTGCTACGGATAGGGAACGCACGCGTAATGTACCCTGCCTGCCGAGAACCGAGGCGGAGGATGGGAGGAAGACGACGAATGGGGAGCAGGAGGGGGAAACGGACAGTCGGAGGTGGAGGGAGGAGGGAAAACGAGATTGATAAGAAAGGGGCGGGATGAGAGGGAAGAAGGAATGGGGGGAAGAAAGGGGAGAAGGGGAGGTGCAGAGGGTGAGGGGAGAGGGGCGTTCAGGGAGGGACACGAAGTGTGGGAAGAGGGGAGTGGTGCGGACGAAAAGGAGGAGGTATAGAGGCGTGGGGAAAAAGGGCAAGACAACGGAAACGTACTTGTTGCGCTTGGGTGAGGGGTGGAGGGGCAGTGGGCGGAGCTATGGGGATAGGGGAAGGGGGTGGAGGGTGAGGGGGAAGGGAAGAGAGCAGGGAGGACGCGAGAAGGATGATGTACATATATATATATGTATATATATATATATATATATGCTAGGGAGGAGGGAAAGGGACGACGAGTATGGACTTGCGGCCTGCGCTGCCGTCCGCCTCTATGAGGCCCAGCCTGAACGATTCCCTTCCACATCTTCTCCTCCTCCTCCTTCTCCTCCTCCTCCTTCTTCTCCTCCTCCTCCTCCTCCTCCTCCTATATCGAAGACGCCTACGGCGAATGACCGCAGCCCCCTGCCTTTTGTAGGCGCCTGTGTGGCCGAGCGTGCGGCCAGAGCTCGGCGAAGCTATCGAACCACGCGTTCCCCCTAACCGTTGTGGAAACTCTTCGAGGAACGCGTGGGAGGGACAGAACACGAGGAGGAAAGACGGGGAAACGGGTGAGGAGGAGGCCTCTTGGGGCACTCTCGGGGCCTCTTCGGAGCTTCCTCTGGGCCTCTGGGAGGCCTCTTGGGGGCTTCTTTGGGCATCTTGGGTGCATGTAGAGACTCACTGGGAGGTTCTTTGGCAGTCCGAGGGCGTTCCTGGCCCGTCCGACGCTGGCGGAAGCCGTCTTTGGGTTCTCTCTGGGCCGACTCGGGGCCTTCTTGGAGCGCTTCAGGGCCGTCCATTGGGCGTCTTGGAGGTCTCCTGGGCCGTCTCCTGGGGCCTATTGGGCCGTCTGGGAGCCATTTCGGAGGCCTCTTTGGCGCTCTTGGGGCCATCTTGGTAGCGTCTTGGGCCACCTTGGGCCGTGTGACATCCGGAAAGATGCACACGCCAGAATCATTCGAACACCAAGGAACTAACAATGATTTTGGCCTATTCGATCCTTCTTGCTTGGAGGTTCTCTTTGAGGCCTCTTGGAGCCCTCTTGGGCCGCCCTGGGTGATATTGGACCCATCTTGGGCACTCTGGGGTAAATCTCGGCACGTTTTGGAGACGTCTTGGGACCTTCTTGGGCTCCCTTGTGACCATCGTATCAGTTTGCTTACAGTCGCAGCAGGGGCGCCCTGGACGCTTTGGCATTCCTCGCTCTGTTTTGGTTGTCAGCGCTCCAGGAAAAAATTCAAGTGGGATTGTATAGTCATGTCCGACGTCTCTGCCGCTCTCGACAGGGTTTTCGTCGACAGGCTGATCGGTTAGTTGGCTGCGGAAGGGGCGCCGCTTGAAGTTTTGCAGCTTTTCAGGTCGTGGCTTGGCGTCCCGAGAGCCCAATTTGTGGTGGAAGGCTGCAAGTCGATCGATTTTTTGGTGGACGACGTGGTATTGCAGGGCACTGTCTGGGGACCGATGTTGTGGAATGCATGTTTGCCTGATTCTGCAGAGCCAATCAGAAAGTTATAGTTTACAGAGAATGTTTTCGCTGATGACCTGAACGCGTTCCGTGTGTACGTGGGCGCAGCCAGACAGACCGCAATTCTCGGCAACATGGACGCCTGCCAGTATGAGCTCCATCAGTTGTGCAAAGCGCACCAAGTTTCTTTTGATCCCGGCAAGGAGTCCAAACTCATGTCACCCAGATCTCACCCACACGGGAAATCATTTGATTTATTGGGTGTGCATTTTGATACGAAACTCACCATGGCATACTCTGCGTCCCTGTTAGCGAAGGATTGCCGGTGGAAGCTGAAAGCGATGTGGAGGACTCGGAAGTACAATGCTGGAGCGCAGTTGGTCCTGCTATACGAAGCGTAAGTTCCGTCCTTCATCGAGTACAGGCCCGCTGCAACCTTTCACGTTTGCAAGTCGGCGTCGGACGGTTTGGACCACGTCCAAGACAAGCTTACCGAGGCTGCTGGAATCAGCAAGACGGAGGCACTCTTGGCATTCAAGTTTGCGCCGTTGTCTTCAAGACGGGACATGGCGATGCTCGGTTTGATTCGCCGATCTGCCCTGGGGAAGGTTCCGGGGCATTTCAAGCAATTCTTCAGGCTCGACACACACGGAAACTAAGCAGCCGGGGATACATCGATTGCATTTTATCGAATATTCCACAGGGCTCTGGAACGATCCGCTGATCATATTCAACATTCTCTGCTTGGGGTGGTTTCGATATACAACAAGATGCCGCCAGAAAACGTGGAGCGTTCGTTCAGCGTGTCAGAGTGTTAGAGGGCGTTACAACGTCTCATCACTGACGCCGCGCAGGCAGGCGACGGCGTCTGGGAGCACGCTTTCTGCCCGCGCTTGCCGTGGCACCAGCACCCGCTCAGGAAATGTATCGAGCAACGCATGCGTTTTTTATATGCAAAAAATCAGCAGGACGGTCCAATGTGTCCGATTTGTTCACGACGACGATCTTGATACTCATGGTTGCGTTGATGAGACAGGTTATGATACTGATGACGCTGTTAGTGATGATGGTATGGTGATGAGGATGAGGCTGATGGCTGTGATGGTAAGCTTGATGATGGTGGCGATGACGATGTTCATGCTGATGCTGATAAGGATGACTTTTGTGGTGCAAATGATGAAGGTGCGGTTTGTGATGGGGGTGCTGGTGATGATGCTAATGATGTTGATGGGGATCATGATGAGGATGGTGAGCATGATGACGAATTACGATTATGATGATATGCGCCCTATTGATTTATTGACGACGACGGCGCGTATGTTCAGGGCAACGTCGATGAAACATACGGTGATGGGGACGATCTCGAGGATGCGGATGCTGATGATAATGGTGACAGTACCTATGGGTGTGACGAGCAACGACATGACAATGATGATGTTTCCGACTCTTTTTCTGTCCGGTGGCCGCCTCCAAGGGGTGGGCTTCCAATTTGAGCGAGAGAGCCCAAAGAGGAACCCCGGAGGTCACCAAAACGGTTCCATGAGCAGTCAAGAGCCTCCTACATCGACCCAGGCTGTCTCGAAGAGCCCGGGTTGACGGCCCCCAAAGGCGTCGGACGGGCCAACAGCGCCTTATGACAGCTTGCGAGGCCCCCAGGCAGCACCAAGGCCTCTGAGATGCCCCAGGGAGGCTTCGAGGAGCGCAACAGACCGTCTACATCGCTTGATAACAATAGGAAGCTACAGGCTCTGAAGAATCCCACCAGCCCTCTGGGCGTCGGTGGTTTAGAGCGTTTCCTCTTCCACCCCTCCTTCTTCCCCTTCGGGGAGGGGTTTACCCCTCCCCCTACCCCCTCCCCACTGATCTGGACAGGGGGGGCCGCGGGTAGTTAGAGCGTCCAAGAACGACCCCTGGGAGGGCTAAAATTCGACACCCCTCACGAGGATCGTGCCCCCCAGGGGGGCGACGCTAAAAAATGCTTCCCCCTTCTGCGATCGATGTCCTCCAAGAGGGCCTCAAGAGACGTCTCGGACTCTCCTCTTGCGCCCTGCGCGCGGGCGGGCGGAGCGCCGCCCGCCCGCCCGCGAGGCCCAAGAGCCCACCAAAACGTTCGAAGATACCTCCAAGACGCCACCATGGAAGAGGAAGAGGCGGAGGAGGAGGAGGAGGAGGAAGGGAGGAGGAGGAGAAGGCGGAGGAGAAGGAGGAAGAGGGGGAGGAGAACAGCTGCCGATCATCGGCGCTCTTCGTTCGAGTGCCTGGTGTAGGATGGGCTGGTGGGGATACGCGAAGCGTCAAGAATTCGCCTTTTCGCACTCGATGGGCAGGCCTCTCAGGCCTTCAGATACCTTCCAAACGGCCCCAGGGGCCCCCGAAACGTCAGAAGAGGGCCCCAAAGGAATTTTCAAACAATTTCCATGAGCCGGCCCTTTCCCCCCCCAAAAAAAACGCCTCCAAGAGCGGCGCAGAAGTGAACCCGAGGAGCGCAGTCGGCCACATGTTCCAGGAGGCCGTCCCAGAAACATCCGGCCGACGACGATGATGACTACGTTGATGTTCAATTTGGTGATGATGAGGAGGATCATGCTGGGCAAAGCGATGGTGGCGACGCTCTGCAGGATTGGCGCAGCGGTGTTGATTATGGTAATGGATGTGGGGATGAAGATGAAGATTTGGATGAGGACGGGAAGAAAGAACACGATGATGATGAGAATGATGATTCGGATACGGATGATGATGATGGTGATGGTGATGGTGATGGTGATGATGATGATGATGATGATGATGATGATGATGATGATGATGATGATACGCAGGTTTTACGTGGCGACACGACTGGCAGCACTGGACCGAAGCTGTTCCCCATGATGATTTTTTGTGTTGTTGATGAGTATCGTCATGATGACCATTGTGCTCGCGATGAATAGGATCATGAGGCGGAGTCTGAGGGTTAGGGCGGCAGTGAGGATGCGGGTGAGGAGGATGTGTACGGCTATGTCCCGCGCTTGTGCATGATTTCGTTGTCCGAGCTCTTCCAGTGACCCCCCCCAGTCTGCACCTCTAATCCAAGCCCGCACGAAGAAGCGCGCGCGATTGTCCTAGCGTGTGTGTGCATATACATATATATATGTGTGTGTCTGTGCATCAAGTGTACGGACGCACACACACAAGATTGCTGCTACTGTGCATGTGCCAAAATGGCCATTAATAGGATTCATGCATTCCGGCCTCGTGGTTGCACATGTTTTCAGTTGATTCTTGTATTGTTGCACGTGCTCCCCCTTTCTCATTCACAGAAGATGCGGCATATCCCCTCGAATATATATATATATATAGATATATAGATATATCGTCTCATATTGGTCGTGTCGCAGTCTCGCAGCGGACAGGAAACCCTTGTAGGCATCTGTTCTGAAACGTTCACTCCTTTCGATGTTTTGCTCCTCTCTCGCTGCTGGTCTTGTTCTCACCTTTGGCTCTCTCTGGTTCCTTTTAAATCCGCTCCTTGGCCCACGCATGCGCCCCTGATGTTTTAACACCGCCCGCGCGAGCGTGGCAGGCCTGGACCAGCGGACTTTCTTGGAGAACCCATCACTGCAGGATCTCTGAGTGCTTCGTGTCTGGTGGCCCTCGAAAGAGCGGTGGAGGGGAGGAGGAGGAGGAGGAGGAGGAGGAGGAGGAGGAGGAGGAGGAGGAGGAGGAGGGGTGGAGGGAGGGAGGGAGGGGGGGATAGAGAGAGGGAGGAGGATGCGGTGGATGGGGAAGAGGAGTCGGGGCGATGAGAAGAAGGAGGAGGAGGAGGGGGAGGAGCAGGATGGAGGCAGAAGAAACAGAGGGAGGAGGAGGAGAAGAGGAGGAGGAGGAGGAGGAGGAGGGAAATGAACGCGAAACGAGTATGGATGTCGCAGGGGTACGGAGCCGGAACACAACAAAAAGGAGGCACAATAGGAAGAGGGAGATGGGGGGTGGAGGAGTGGGGTGAGGAGAGAAGAGTAGGTGGAGGAGGAGATGAGAGAGGCGGAGAAGGAGAGTTGGGAGAAGGGGATGGGAGGACAGAGGGCAGGGAGGGTGGTATGACAGGGGGGAGGGGAGGAAAGTACGGGAGGACGTGGGCGGAGGGAAGGAGTCGGAAGGAGGGGAGGCGGGGATGGGACGTGGGCGGAGGGACGGAGTCGGAAGGAGAGGAAGCGGAGGAAGATGAGGCGAAGGCGGCCGAGGAGGAGGGAGGCGGACCAGACGAACACATGAGGGAGGCGAGGAGGGGGGGGGGAGGTGTCGGTGCTCTACACTGCTCGTGGCCTTCTTGCTTTCTCGCTGGGGAAAGGCAGGGTCGTCGCGGGAGTAATTCCTAGACCAGCTTGCGCAGCGCAGGAGTAAGACGGGAAGGGATTGACTTTGGGCCACCCGCGCGATGGGATATACACATGTATGTATATATACATTTATATATACACACACCTGTGCATAACTTTAGGTAGAGCGATTCGCCCCTAGCCATTGGATTTGCACGCCTTGTACCGCGAAGATGTGCGCGTCTGAGTAGCCTCTCAGCTGAAACGGCAAAGTCGCCCCATTTGTTGGTAGGAGGAATTGTCGCCACTGCCGGCACGGGCAGTCGCTCGCGCCTCACCAGGGGGAGAACCATCGCCCTCAGGAGTCAGAGGGTCGTTGCCGCCAAGAAGTCAAAGTCTTGATAGATTCCGGATATTCCTTCACAGCGGCAGAGGATCTGCACTTTGGAGTGGGCGGTTGCACGCTCCTCCTCGTGTGTCGCTGGCTTCGGGGCTCGTGAGACCCGCGGGGCATCACCCCCAGCCCAGGGAGAGCTCACGACTTCGTCATCTTAAATTCTAGGTATGATGGGTCGCACGGTGCCTGATAACCGACACCTCGAGACTCGAAGAAGGTTTCGATCGTTGGAGGTTGAGTGTGAGCTGAGCTGATAAGCTCGGCGATCCGAGGTACGCAAGGCCGAGTCTTCTTCCTGTTCTTCTTATTATTATGATTCCTCACCCTGGCCTCATGTTCTTTCTTGGTTGTTCCTCCTTACTGCCCTCCTCTTCCTGTAGCTTATCCATCTCCCCTGCGCCCCAGGGATTCCCCCCGCGCCGTCGCGAAGACCGTCATGGTCTCCCCCCCGCGGCCTCCTCCTAGAAGCCGACGGACGCCTCCGAACGGTCCCCCGAGGCCCAGCAGGTGCGGGAAGCGCCCAGAGAGCCCCAAGAGGCGCCCAGATGGCTACAAGAGGCGCCCAAAAGGCCTCCAAGAGGCTCCTAGGATACCTCCCTCCGCCGGGAGGACCCCCGGCTGTCCCTGCTGGAGGGCCCGCGGCGCCAAGCAAGGGCCGAGCGCGCCCAGAAACTTGAACCCCCCGCCGCTGCGAGAGGAACTCTGCGGCCTTCTCCGCCTCGTGGACCGGGAGCCACCCTTTGAGGTACGGAAGTTAATCCAAGCGCTGTGCTTCGATGGTAAAACAGACAGGCGTAAAGCACAAACGTTCGGCGCTCCACGCGGATTTCTTGGATCGGCTCTGGGGCTCTGGCGGCGCCTCCGGCGCCGCCCCTGGCGCGCTTTGCTTGCCAGGGATGGGGGCCCAGCGCCGACCCAAGAACATTTCTGCTGATGCAGTGAATTCTTCCTCCAGAGATATATTATTGTTTGTTATGGAAACGCTGTGCCTGTAAATGAAGTCATGTGGCACCGTCACCCTTGTCGGGCCCTGGCCGAATCCCACGAAAAGGCTGCGGAAAGGAGAGCGTGCGAGCACGTGCAATACTAGGGGCATGCATTTGGTGAACGCCTCCCTCTGGTGTCTGCGACTGCTGCTACCCTCCCTCGGCGCGAGGACCTCTACGGCCTCTTCCGTCTCGTGGACCCAGAGCCAGCGCTGTCGCCCCTCCGCCCCCCCCCCCGGCGGCGCACGCGAGAGCGCCCACCCCCGCCGCCGTCGTGGGTCGCGACGGGTCAGAGGGCAGGAAGGGTAGGTGGAGGGTCAGAGGGGAAGGGGGAAAGGGGGCGAGAGCAGCAGGAGGACAAAGCCGAGGAGGATGAAAAGGAGGAGCAGGAGGAGGAGGAGGGAGGCGGGAGGACATTGCGGAGACGGCGACCACAACGATGACCCCCGCGGGGGTCCATCTGGTCCCGTGTGCGCCGAGTGTGCAGCGAGGCCACCAGGGCGCCAGGAGAAAACTCAACGGCAGGGAGGCAAGGCAGTTGTTTCGCCTACTCCCAGGGGCCGAGTGGAGACGATGAGGCTTCTTTCAGCCGAAGAGCCACACGGACATGCACAAACTTTCGAAGATTCGAGCTGGAGTACCGAGGATGAGCGAGGAGCAGTAGCAGGAGGAGCAGTAGCAGGATGAGCAGTAGCATGAGGAGCAGGAGCAGGAGGAGCAGGTTGTCCGAGGAGTAAGGGAGCGACGAGGGAGGAGGACGACTGATGGCGGAACGAGGAGGGAATAACGATGGAGGAAGGTCGGTGGAGCGAGAATTCATGAGCGAAGGGACCGTGGGAGGAGGAGGAGGAGGAGGAGGAGGAGGAGGAGGAGGAGGAGGAGGAAGAGGAGGAGGAGGAGGAGGAGGAGGAGGAGGAGATGGAGGAGGAGGAGGGGGGCGGAACACTAGGGACAGGACGAGGGTACGAGAGGAGTGGGGTGACGAGAAGCGGAGACGTGAGGAGGATCAGGATGGAGGAGGAGGAGGAAGAGGAGGAGGAGGAGGATGTGGAGGACACGGAGGAGGAGGAGGAGGAGGCGGAGGAGGGAGGAGGAGTAGGAAGAGAGGGATGACGTGTTAGACTATGACGGATGAGGTGGCAGGCGGAGGAGGCGAAAGGTGGAGGGGCAAGAGTAGTTGGAGGGGCAGGAGCGCAGACGAGGAGGAGGATTTGGAGCAGAGGCGGGAGGAGAAGGCACCCATAGGGGAGGAGGACGGGGTGGGCATTTCCTGCTGACGCCCCGCTTCTGTCTCTTCCCCTTCGTTTGTCAGCAGCAGGAGCAGGAGGAGGGAAAGGATAAGAAACACATTGGACACCAGGAGGGGATGGCCAGGCCTCCCCATGGCACGAGCACTGATCGCCCCCATAACACACACGGCTTCCAAGAGCCCACCAGCGCTCGGGGAGCGTTCCGGTGCGCTCGGGTCTGAGCGCCGCGCCTCGCGCGTCCTTTGGGCACTCGGCCATCCCCGAGGTGCTCGTTCCCGATCTGGTCACATCCCGCCCCTGTCTTGGGAGTGGGGAGGAGGCGGAGGAGGAGGAGGAGGAGGAGGCGGAGGAGGAGGCGGAGGCGGAGGAGGCGGAGGAGGAGGAGGAGGAGGCGGAGGAGGGGGGAGGATTGGGAGCACTGTCAAGACGCCGAGAGGAGGACCACTCCGTGCCCGGGAGGGAAGCTCTGGCTGTGGGGCCGCCTCGGGGAACCTGCTCGTGGCCTGGGCCGGCCGTGGCCGGGGGCCCCCCTCCTTCCCGATGTCGGCGGTCCGTCTGAGCTGGCGCGAGGGCTGCCCGGTCAGGTCCGATGCGTGGGTAGGGTCAGGAGCGAAACGAGGACGTACATGTACATGAATCCACGCTGGTTTCGAGAGCACGCATTTCACAAATGTTCGTCTAACGCGGCCGGTCTCGCGAATCGAGGAGCCGTGTTCATGTACATAGCTGGGCGCGTACGTCCTTTGTGGGCTCCCTATAGGGGGCCACATGCGAACCCCTACCCCTACCCCCCCAAGCGAGGTGAACCCTACCCTCCCCCTCACAAATCGTGGGGGGTAGGGGTAGGGTTCGCGTGCGGTCCCCTAGTGGGCTGGCCCTGCCGCATCGGGAGTGCCCTCGTGTGCTGTGCGTTCGCGTCTCGCGTCCTCCACGGGCCTGGGGTGGTGCGGCCCTGGGGAGGACCTCGTGTCCCTCCGCGGGCCCTCTCCAGTCATCAAGCAGTGGCGAAGCGTCCTGGCTCGCCTACAGCCCTACCAAACAATGCTCTAAGAACCTTCTGTGGTTTCCACGAAATGTTCTTAGAACATTTCTGGTTGATATTGGTTTGTTTTCATACACAGGTTTATGCTCTAAGAACGTAGTTCTTGTTCTAAGAACTTTGCGTTCTAAGAACATCTCGTGTTAGGACTATAGGAATGCCAGAACTGTCGGTCCTCAAATGTTGTGCGTTCGCGTCTCACGTCCTCCACGTTCCTGGGGCGGCGCGGCCCTGGGGAGGATCTCGTGTCCCTCCGCGGGCCCTCGCTAGTCAGGCTCGACCTTGTCTTCCCTGCTCTCGGCCGCGCGCAGACGGGGCAGGGGGAGGGGGGAAAGGCTTCCTAGAGGTACCCTTGCTTCTTAGAAGGCGCGGGCCCGATCTGCAGATGTACGGCCCGTGCCTTCTAAGAAGCCTTCCCCCCTCCCCCTACTCGCTTGTGTACGCCGCCAGTTCCCCCTCCTCCCCCCTCTCGAGGGCCTCCGGGGACCTCCAGATCTCCAGGTGGGGGCTTCCAGAGGCCTTCCCACGCAGCGTCCCAGCGTGTCGTATACTACGTACGCCTCCCTCTGTCTTCCCTCCTTCTCTCCCCCCCCCGCACCACCAGCAGCGAGGGGAGCGAGCCGGAGCAGGAGGGGGCAGACGGAGAGGGACCAGGAGGAAGATGAGAAGGGAATCAGGAGGAGGAGGTCAGGTCAGGTCAGGTCAGGTCAGGTCAGGAAGTCCTCGAAAGCTCCTCAGGGAGAAGACTGCCGCGGGGGTGAAGCACTTGGGCCCCAGCCCAAGGAGGAGGAGGAGGAGGAGGAGGAGGTCGTCGACGATCAGGAGGAGAAGATGAGGATAAGGAGCAGGATGAGGAGGAGGAGGAGGAGGAGGAGAACGTCGACGAAGACCATGACGATGAGGATAACCAGGAGGAGCATACCTCCTCTCGCCCCCATCCTCCCTCAGGTCGACCCCCAGATCTGCCCCTGGAGAGCACTCTGACTACGACATCAATGCGCCGTGGCGGCGAGGGCACCCGAGCCCCAGGAGCCTCAAAGATGCGAGAAGCCTCACATTTCAACATCCCCCCTCCAGGGGTCGTGTCGTGTTGGTTTGCCTCGATCGAAGCGAGCCTACGACATCTCCCCCTCCTCACCTCCCTCCTCCCTCACCCCTCCCCCCCTCCCCCTCCGACACTCCGAGAACCTCGGTATACGTTTGGAGACTTTCGGGCCTCCGATCATCTCAAGCAGCAAGTCTTTGCCCCACGTAGACGGCCTGTTCGGCCGCACCCTTTGTCGAGGACGGGCGCGCCTCCCGTCGTGTGTTCCCGAGCTGCGCCCGGGGTCTCCTGCTCGTGCGAGAGCCCACAAACAGTTGGGGAAAGGAGCCGCCCCCCCAGCATCAAGTTGAGGAGCACATTGCTCCGACGGAAGGACCCCGCATGAGAATCTGTTTGACTTGCCTGGGGATCTCCTCCTGCCCCCTCCCTTCTCCACCCTACTCCTGCCTCCTCCTTCTCCTGCCTGCCTGCTCCTCCTCCTCCTGTCTCATTCCCTGCGTCCTCCTCCTCTTGCCTCCACCTCGTCCACCTCCTTTTCCATCTCCGTCCTCCTCCTCCTTCTCCTCCTCCTCCTCCTCCTCCTCCTCCTCCTCATCCTCTCCCTCTCCCTCCTCCGCCTCCTCCTCCTCGTTTCCATCTTCCTCCCCCTCCTCCTCTTCCTCCTCCTCTATGTCCTGCCTCCTCCGTATGCCTCTTGTTTCTCCTCGGGCCTCCCCGGGCCTCTTGGGGCCTCCTGGAGCCCTCTGGGCCTCCCGGGACCTTTTGGGGCCTCCTAGGGCATGCCTTTTCCTGCTCCTCCTCCTCCTCCTTCTCCTCCTCATCGTTCTGTTCATCCGTTCTGGCACAGGCCTGCTGAGGGCACTGTGTTTTCGGCCCCAAACACTTCAGAGTGGTTTGGGGATCGCGAGCTGTTTAATACGCGAAGGGGTGAGGCCACGACGGCCTCCAGTAGGCGTTCTCTCCGGGCCCGACCATGGCGCCCGTTCGTCCCAAGGGTGTTGATCGGATTTGGTTTTGCCGTTTGTGCATTTATCGGACGGGGGAAACGATTCTTCAATACACCTGACAGAAATGTTTGCTACAAGTGTCTGCGTTCCAAAGGTGCACGTTTCCATTTTTGCACTCGAGCTCAACAACGGCCGCCATGGACCGCGACGCATGACGTGGTGCAGAAGGCTCAGGCGACCATCGCTCAGCTCGAGGCCCAGCGCAAGGCCAGGGGGCAGGACGCCATTGCTGTTCAGGTCGCAAGTGATCACGCCATGGACGTGGACGATGGTGCTCGACTTCGTGTTTCACCCACTGGTGGTGATACTGCCTTCGACGAAGCCAACGCACGTGCGAGAGTGGCGGTGTTGGACCAACAGCTCGACATGTTCACGGAGTGCGAGGGCGAGGCATGGGCCACTCTGCGTGCCCCATTGGCTGCGGAGCGTGGCATGCTCCAGGCAGACATCAAGAAACGCAAGCCTGCAGCGGAGAGAATTCTCAATCTCAGACGTAAAATCGAAGCCATGGAGTTCCAGATCACGAAGCAGACGAAGCTGATCGAGGATAGGAAGTTGGAACAGGAGCAGTTTCGTACAGAGGTGGAAGAGGTCGAGAAAGTTCTTGCGGACAAGAAGGTCAAGTCGGTCGAGATGCGGGCCCAGGCATTGCAGGTTGCCAGAGTCAGTTGAATGCCCCCTGGAGACGAACACGACCCAGCAGGTGACGGCCAGAGCAATATCGCAGCCATTGGTTTGGAAGCCTCGAAGCTTGGAAAAGTACTGGGATGCCTGGGTGCTGGGGAGGATAAGGCGGAGACTCTGGCCGATGGCGTTGCGGCTGCTTGCTCCCCCACAAACAATTGCGAATGCGCAGGTTACCATCTTGGGGCGGTCTACATAGCTTGCGCTGCCGCTTCAGCAAGACCCGATCCGACGCCGAGGCAGAGGAGCTCAGGCGGCGGGGGCTTCAGGATCGCAAGTCGAAAGGGTTGGTGGAGATCCCTTTGGAGCCGGTTAAGGACATGCTGGGAGTTGCTCGAGGACCTGTCCTTGGAGATGAGCCTGCGGCGCGTTCAACGGCCGCGAAGCTCCTCCCGCGACTTCAGGCAGCGCGCGCGAGCTCTGGTGCATCCCAGGTGTACGAGATGGGTTACGACAGCACTAGTCTGTATGATGCTGCTGTTGCCGATCATGATGTCTGCTATGGAGTCTGATGCGAGGCCCGCTGCGGCCTCCAGGCGTCTCCTTGGCCTCAAGGCGATGGACAGTGGCAATCAGGGGCCTCTTGCCCCGTCGGGCGTTCGCCGACGCGAGGGGGGAGTCGGGGTAATGGCTAATGTCTCTGCGCGGAGTGGGGAAGATGATGGCTGCGGTGGTCGTCGGCAGGGGACGTCTACACGGAGTGCCGCTTTTTTTTGCTCAAAGGAGGCGGTGCTAAACCACCGGATGAATGCGACGGCGGCGGTCGGCAGATGAAGAAACAGTTCGTGAACTTGAACGCTGACGCGGCTGGGCCGCTACTGCGGCATGTTGAACTTGTTCGAGACGCTGCGCTTGTCGTCCAAGGCCACACGTGCGATGACGATATGTTGCCCAAGTTTCGGACGCCACTGCGAGATGCAGGATGCCACGGCGTCTCCTCGGCAGCAGAAAGGACGGCGCCTGATGGACTTAGTGCGGGAGTGGCGGTCATGTTTCCGACGTTTGTTGCGATCACTGTTCCGAGATCTTGCATCGCGGCCATCCCGCGCTGCGGCGGCCCATGCATGCTGTGGATGCAAAGGAGGACTGGCGTTGGTATCTTTGTAGCTGCGTTGCTCTGTTGGGCTCGATTCGTTCAATCTTCCGCTGCTTCATGTGCTTGCGTCGCGTTTGGGTCGGTTGTATGCTGCAGCCAGACCGCGGGCTGTCAGAGGGGACTGGGACGTTGAGTCGCACATGATTCGAGGTCAAGATCGGCTGGTGCAAACCAGGGCAACGTTCACCGTGCACGTCGGAGAATCATGTCGGGCGCGTCCTGGGACAGAGGGGCGCACGCGTATACTATCGGAGTCTCTGACCTCTCAAGTAGGACCTCCATGCGGTGCGTGCTGAGATCATCGCTCCAACGCGTTCTCCCGTGTCGCTCCCTTTCTCGGGCATCGATAATCCGGTATGGCTGCGCCTGCCCGTCGAGCCCAGGCAGTTGCCGCGTGGGCCTCATGTGGATTGTTCAAGGTGCCCTACGGCTTGGATTCCTGTCTTGCAGGCCATCGAGGAAGCCCATGACCAGGTTTCCCTGCAGCACGCGCGGGGCATGACGTTCAGGTCAGTTGAGCGTGCGCTGTGCGATCGATCTGTCAAAGTCGGCTCAGGCAGCGATGCTTTCCTGGGCAGTGGTGGCCCAGCCAGAACGAAGTATACTCAATCCAGGTTGCAGCCGAAACTGGTAGCGACGTGGACAGGATTTTTGCGCTTGGCTGCAGGCTGCTACATGGGCGAAACACTTGATCAAGTTTCGATTGGTCTGCGTCGTGGTCGAATATACGTGCCTGGCTATTGTAGTCCACGTGCTGGAGCGGTGTTACATGTTCCGGTCTCGCTGACTGCAAGGCAACAACGTGCACGGCGGCGCGGCGAGCGGAAAAAAAAAGTGACAGCCAGGTCAGTGGCCCAGGCTGGACCGCATGGACCAATACGAAGGCGAGCAGGTCACTGAACGATGTCATGCACGTCCGGGCGAAAATTCAACGGGCTCATGAGGTGCGCTCGCTGTTACCGAACAGCGAAGTCTGATAGGTTTCTAGTGGGGTCAAAAGAGAGCATCTTGACGCCCCAGAGGGGGTCTGGGCGGGATCCGGACGGGATCTGGGCATTGTTTTTTTAGCCAACAGTAGCGCACTTCTTGGTCTTCGGAGTTCCCAGAACTCCATTCCTGAGCATGATTTTGAATGCCCGGAGCCAACTGTAGGCCACTTCGTGTTCTTCGAGTTTCCAGAACTCCATTCCTGGGCATGATTTTGCATGCCCGGAGCCAACTGTAGGCAACTTCGTGGTCTTCGAGATCCCAGAACTCCATTCTTGGGCATGATTTTGAATGCCTGGAGCCAGCTGTAGGCAACTTCGTGGTCTTCGAGATCCCAGAACTCCATTCCTGGGCATGATTTTGAATGCCCGGAGCCAACTGTAGGCCACCTCGTGTTCTTCGAGTTCCCAGAACTCCATTCCCGGGCCACATTCTGAATGCTGACGCAGGCTGATGCTGAGGCGAAGGCAGGCTGAGGCTGAGGCAGGCTGAAGCCGATGCTGGTGGAAGACTGAGGCTGAGGATGAGGCAGGCTGAGGCTGAGGCTGAGGCAGGCTGAGGCAGGCTGAGGCTGAGGCTGAGGCAGGCTGATGCTGAGGCAGGCTGAGGTTGAGGCTGAGGCTGGTGCAGGCTGAGGCCGAGGCAGGCTGAGGCTGAGGCCGAGGCTGAAGGCAGACTGAGGTTGAGGCTGAAGCAGGCTGAGGCTGAGGCCGAGGCTGAGGCAGGCTGAGGCTGAGGCTGAGGCAGGCTGATGCTGATCCAGGCTGATGCTGAGGCTGAGGCCGATGCAGGCTGAGGCTGAGGCCGAGGCTGAAGGCAGACTGAGGCTGAGGCTGAACCAGGCTGAGGCTGAGGCTGAGGCAGGCTGAGGCTGAGGCTGAGGCTGATGCAGGCTGGCGCTGAGGCAGGCTGAGGCTGAGGCCGAGGCTGAAGGCAGATTGAGGCTGAGGCCGAAGCAGGCTGAGGCTGAGACAGAGGCAGGCTGAGGCTGAGGCTGAGGCAGGCTGATGCTGTGGCAGGCTGAGGCTCAGGCTGAGGCTCATGCTGAGGCTGATGCAGGCTGAGGCTGAGGTAGCCTGAGGCTGAGGCCGAGGCTGAAGGCAGACTGGGGCTGAGGCTAAAGCAGGCTGAGGCTGAGGCTGAGGCAGGCTGAGGCTGATGCAGGCTGATGCTGAGGCAGGCTGAGGCTGAGGCTGAGGCCGAGGCTGAGGCTGAGGCTGAGGCTGAGGCAGGCGGAGGCTGAGGCCGAGGCTGAAAGCAGACTGATGCTGAGGCTGAAGCAGGCTCAGGCTGAGGCTGAGGCAGGCTGAGGCTCAGGCTGAGGCAGGCGGATGCTGAGGCAGGCTGCGACTGAGGCTGAGGCTGATGCAGGCTGAGGCTGAGGCAGGCGGCGGCTGAGGCCGAGACTGAAGGCAGACTGAGGTTGAGGCAGAAGCAGGCTGAGGCTGGGGCTGAGGCAGGCTGAGGCTGAGGCTGATGCAGGGTGAGGCTGAGGCAGGCTGAGGCTGAGGTTGCGGCAGGCTCTGGCCGAGGCAGGCTGAGGCTGAGGCCGAGGCTGCAGGCAGACTGAGGCTGAGGCTGAAGCAGGCTGAAGCTGAGGCTGAGGCAACTGGAGGCTGAGGCTGAGGCTGAGGCTGATGCTGATGCTGAGGCAGGCTGAGGCTGAGGCTGCTGCAGGCTGAGAGGCCGAGGCCGACGGCTGACAGGCTGAGGCTGAAGCAGGCTGAGGCTGAGGCAGAGGCAGGCTGAGGCTGAGGTTGAGCCTGAGGCAGGATGAGGCCGAGGCTGAAGGCAGACTGATGCTGAGGCTGAAGCAGGCTGAGGCTGAGGCTGAGGCAGGCTGAGGCTGAGGCAGGCTGAGGCTGAGGCAGGCTGAGGCTGAGGCTGCGACTGCGACTGCGACTGCCGTTGCCACTGCGACTGTCATCGCGAATGCGACTACGACTTCGAGAACAGCAGAATTCGACAATTGGATTCTCATCTGAATCTTAATGGGAATGTTTCCAGATATGCTCCTACACATCGCTGTTAGGTTGCTTTGCCGGGATAATTGTTCTTGTGTTCTTGCGATGGTTGCCCGTGATGATTCCCTGGGTGCTGCCTGTCGGGTTGTTGACTATTGTGATGGTCTGCTGCAGTCTCACCACCGCCAGGTGGTGCAGTCTTGGCAGAAGTGGATACGAGAGGCGTTCGAGAAGGGAGCTGTGCCGGCACAGCGCGCGTGCCAGGCCCTTGAAGCTGCGGCGGGGCGCGCTGACTCGGCACAGCCCAACCAGCTCGCAGGTCGTGGGATCGACGCACGGAGAGAGATTTGAAGCTGCCATGGGCAGCACGCGCTATGTCTACCAAGGGATCACCAGCAGTGGCCTCGACGTCCTCGGTTGAGGCCGCGTGATCTCCAGGAAGTGGCCCTCTCGCTCTTCCAGAAGACGGCTGTTGGTCTGATATCTTTCGTTGCAAGGTCCCACTGCTGTGTGTGCCGTGCATCGTGCGTGCGAGCAGTTGGCGATGTGGCCGTCTGAACGCACGGTGCCCGAGATGTTGCGTTTGGCGAAACCTGTTGGAGGAACGAGGTTGATCGCCCTTGTCGAAAGCTGCATGGGACTATGGTCGCGAGCCAGGCGCCCCATCTCCAGGTGATGGACTATTTCACGTGCGAGCCCCCACGTCTGGGGAATCGGATAGGATGTTCATCAAGTCTCTCGGCCTACGAGCACAATTTTCCGGTTGAGATCGCTTGCAGGCTCGCCGCGACGTCGATCACGGTGTCCCTGGACATGTGGATTTTTTTTTGAGATTGTATTGTTTTTTTTGCGTTGGTCGAGGAAGCGAGAGAAATGACGTTCCCAAGTCGGTTCTTCTGGATGCTCCTGGCGTGGCATACTCGAAAAAGGGTCATAAGAGCGTGTGGACTTTGGAGCAAGGCTCCCCAGGCTTTTCAGGGGATCTCGGCAGGGCGCGCGCGCGCGACGACGCCCCTCGCGATTTTATTTAACCTACAAAGCCATCGTGAAGTTCACAAAGGTGAGCCCGAATGTGGTCCCCGAGTACTGGCTGATGACGCTGCGCTGCACTTGACAGGGCCTAAACATATGCGTGGAGAAAACCGCTGGGCTTGGGCCCCTGTTGCAGGTCAAGAAGTCTGGGCGGGTCTCGACGACTGCTTCCGCGAAGCATCGGTTTGGGCGACTGTGCGACTTGCCAGGCATATCCACCTGAAGGCCAAGTCCTGGGCTAGGAGTCTTGGGCATGGGCACAGCGGGCCCCGACCGATTCGTAAGCGGGCGGCGGCAAGGTTGAAGCAGCAGCAAAACCGATTCCCGGGACTTA
The DNA here is from genome assembly GCA_963575745.1 of Prorocentrum cordatum. Lineage (NCBI taxonomy): Eukaryota > Dinophyceae > Prorocentrales > Prorocentraceae > Prorocentrum > Prorocentrum cordatum. The sequence goes on along the minus strand of CAUYUJ010009491.1, from coordinate 335,946 downwards.
AGATGTTGCGACAAGCTGCAAAGAACCGGGCTGTACATTTGTGGATGTCGGGGCCTTTACTTGCTGCAGCGCGCAGCGCGACTGTCGCGGGAACCAACGACCAAGTGCTGAATCAAGCTCAGACAGTCAGCTACCCATGCTGGCAGAGCTAGCAGGTCTCCGTCGATCGCGCTCGTGTCCGCTACACAGGCTGACGCCATGCGCGATCCGATTGTCGAGGCCACGTGAACCCCGTTGAGAGCCTACTTTGGATTCGTATGGGATCAAAGGGTTAGTCTTGGGAGATTACAGCGCGCTTGGGGTCAGGTCCGAGATGCACTCCGGGGGCGAAGTCCATGGGCGGCTGCAAATGGATTGCGGTGCTATGTCAGTCTTTTGCCAGGATAGGTTGGGGCTTGGTGTCCAGCCTTGTGCTTGCCAGTGATTTGACGTAGCGAGATTGCGAGCGCGGTCTATGGTGGAGCTCGTGCGCCAGGGCGTCGAGCGCGGGCAAGGCAGTCGCATTTTGTCGCACAACCAGGAGGTATGCGTGGACGGAGAGATGCTATGGACGAGGATGTTAAGGAAGTGCGTGGGAGGAGGAACGGCGGCTGTGACGAATTCACGCTACGTTGGTGCCCCGCGCTGAGTGTGGTCAGACGCACTGGTGTCGAGGGGCCGTTTGGCGCGTGCTGGCTACCGCATCTCCCATGCTTGTCCTGAGTGCATGGCCAGGCATTCTACTGTGGGGCACCGTGCATCTATATGTGTATATATATGCACATATATATATATATATATATATATATATATATATATATATATCAGTGTCCGGATCTTTATGTTGACGCTCGAGATGATCCTGACCTCGATTGGGTTTCATCCTTGGCTTGTATACGTTTTCACCTTCAAGCGAACTGCCTTGTCGAAGACTTTGAGACTATTTCGCGACGGCTGCTGAGGCGCCCATCAGCCCCATGTGTCTCCGTACGTGGCGGACAAGTCTAAAGTTTCATGTCGGGGCGACTGGAAGTCGAATCGGACCTCTTGGGAGGCGACGTTATACGCGGATGGGTCCAGGATGGCCCCACGTTGGCCAGATTTTCGGCGTTGTGGAGGGTCTGCGGAGCAAATCGGAGACAACGGCATGCCTGTCAGAGTTATGTATGGGCCCCTGCGGGGGCCGATGCAGACGGTGGGATGGGCGGAGAGGGTTGCGGCATTGCAGGCGTTGCGCCACTTCCCACTTGCGTCTTTGGCCATCACGGACCTGTTGAAATTAGCCAAAGAGGGCGCCAGTTGGTTTCGCCAGCGGGCCGACGCACAAGCCAGCTACGCGGACATGTCGCGGTCGATGTTGAGCTGGGCGCCGTTCCGCGATGATGCGCCGAGGTTCTGTCGGTGGCCGTCGCGCATGTGCCCAGAGCAGCACGTCGGAGATGTTGCCATATGGAAGGCGCCCTGGGAACATATCCTCGGCAGCATGTGGGCGGACTTGTTCGCGAATAAAGGTGCAGCAGCGCATGGGCCACCGAATGTTCCGGCCCAGAGCTTCGAGGCAAACCTTGCATTATCCAGGTTGCAGGCCAAGTTCCGCGCGCGGCGGCGGCCGCGAAGGCTGCGATGGGCGGTGAGCCAGGCCGACCAAAACATCTTCTGAGGGATTCGCTGAGGGCGGCGCCTGGCCCCCAGCTCGCGCCCCATGATATCGTCATTCGTGGGCCCAACGTGTTCCAGTGTAGGAGCTGTCTCGGGATGGCCCGCGCGCAAGCCAGTCTGGGGAAGTTTCTCGGCCCCCCTTGCCAGCCCACGGCCCAAGAGAGGCCGACGGCGGCCACGATGCGGAGTTCCAGCGAACTCCTGCGTTTAGGGCCCCGGCTGTCTCTGTGGCGCTCCAGTTTGCCGATGGGATGGGCGATGCTGTGGAGGCGCAGGCCGACGTTGTCGGGGACACCCCCCTTGGCGATAGGCCTGCGCCCGTCGATGCGATCGTCGAGGTGCAGGGGCACCAGGTTCTGTTGACGCCATGGGCTATGTTGTGCACGCAATGTGGTTCGCATCAGGTCCCGCAGGGCAGAGTGACCAACTGCTGACTTCACGGGCAATGTATGGGGCCCTCTCAGGACAAGGGGGCCCGCTACAAGAGGACCCATGCTTTAGCGTCAATTCGGGCTGGGAAGCATTCTAAGAAGGGTGCTCCCTTAAGTCCCGACGAAGTCTGTCAGGTAGCCCCGTGCCCCCGACCCCGCGGTTGCACGACTGGGCCCATCGTTGGTCCTCATCGTCCTGTTTCCCCCTCTGCCTCCTCCTCTGGCTCCTTCTCTTTCTCGTCCTGCATCCTCCTTCTCCTCCTTCCGTTCCTCCTCCCATTCGTCCCCCCCCTCCTCTTCCTCTGCCCTGCGGAACACGACCTCGAGGAAACGCGCGACGTGCGTCCCAGCGGCTATTCGCCGGAGGACGACCCAGTGGAAACGCGCGACAGAGGACGCTGCGGATTCGAACGTGAAGCGCGGGCCCCATAGACAGGGGGTTCCCGCCTGAGACGTCCTCGCAATTCATTCACAGACGAGGCTCCTGCCATACACTTCTCCCACATGCAGGTTTCAGGAGCCCAACAATCACGACGGTTACAGGAGGCCGATGACCCGCTTCGGATTCGAACATGAAGTGCGGTTTCCTTGTGGAGGGGGCGCCCGCCTGAGATTCCCTCGCAAGTCACTCACATACGAGGCATATTCAGGCTTCAGGAGCTCAGAAGTGACGACATTCACACGAGGCCAATGACCCGCCTCGGATTCGAACATGAAGTGTGGGCCCGACGGAGAGGGGGTGACTTCCATGGGTTTCTTTTACAGGCGAGGCTCCCGCCTCATACTTCCTCCATGCTCAGGGCCCAAAAGTGACGACGGTTACAGGAGGCCGATGACCCGTTTCGGATTCAAACATACGGTGCGGGCCCGATCGGGAAGGGGCTCCCGCCTGAGATTTCGCTGCAATTCACTTACAGACGAGGCTTCCGCCTGATATTTCCTCCATATTCAGACAACAGTTACACCAGGCCGATGACCCGCCTTGGATTCGAACATGAAGCGCGGGCCCCATAGACAGGGGGCCCCTGCCTGAGATTCCTCGCGAATTACTCACCGAGGAGGCTCCCGCCTCGGACTTCCTCCGTATTCAGGCTTCAGGAGCTCAAAAGTGACGACATTTACACGTGGCCGATGACCCGCCTCGGATTCGAACATGAAGTGCGGGCCCCATAGGGAGGGGGGTCCCGCTTGACGCTATGTCGCCATTCACTTACAGACGAAGCTGCAAGTGACACACATGCGAGGCGACACACATGCGAGTGATGATCATGATGATGTGAGTGATGATGATGGTGATGATGATGATGATGCTGGAGATGGCGATGGTGATGGTGATGGTGCTGCTGATGATGCTGATTGGGATGATGAGGCCAATGCTGATGATGATGATGGTGGTGATGCTGATGCTGACGATTGAAGAGTAGTAGCTGTGAGTGGGTGAGTGAGCCATTCAGGATCAGTGGGTGAGTGTGGGTGAGTGAGTGAGAGTAGTCGAATGAGTTTGAGTGAGTGTGTAAATGATGTTGTATGTATGCTTCGCTGATAGTGTGAGTGTGTGAGTGTGTGAGTGTGTGGGTGACAAGAGACGAAGTGCTCCCTCCATCCTGTCTCTGCGCGGGGTGTCCAGAGAAAATCAAATCCCCATTTTGGGCGTGGGGAAAAGCATTAGCATAAATTATTGTTGCGCCGCGCGGGTTTCTTGGGTCGTCGCTGGGCCCCCTTCTGGCGGTGCTTTCGGCGCCGCCTCTGGCGCGTTCCGGGCGCCAGGGAGGGAGGTCCAGCTCAGATCCAAGACATCCGCAGGAATTCCGAAAGGTTATGGTTATGCTTATGTGTTCATTATGTTATCCATCCCTCCCCTCTCCACCTCCGAGATGTAGGGGGTGACAAGGAGAAGCCTCCAATGGACGCCAGCCTCTCCAGCCTCGTGCTAGACAGTTTGTGCTGTGCGCTCTTCCCGCCAGGGCGTTCCGTTTCGTTCCCCTGTCCATCTCCTCGGGGGGCGCGCAATGAGAGAGCGATACATGGGGGGGGGGGGGGGGGGCAACGAGGGCTGCAGAAAAGAAACCCGTTCGGGCCCCCGAAGGGGCCCGTTGGGGCCCCAGAGGAGTCCCCAAGGGCCCGAAACGGGCACCTTCCTTCCCCCGCATGTGTCGCCCCCCCCGTTAAGTCGCGCCCGAACTCCCAGATGCATGAGCAGCGCCGGGGTGGAGCGCCGCCCCCGCCGCCCCCCCCGCGCTCGGACACTCTGCGCGGTGCGCCGAGGGGGGCGTTGGCCCCGTTGGGGCTCCCGCCCGCACAGTGCGCTGCGTGTCATCGACCTCTGCGACCTTGGGAGGGGAAGGATCGAGGATGGGGATCGAGGAGGATCGAGGAGGGTCGAGGATCGAGGGCTCCTCCCCCCATCCTCGTCCTCCGCCCCGTCCCCTCCCCTGCACTCCCCCCGCCCCCCCTCCCTCTCCTCGACCTGCGTCCCCTCCTCCCATTCTCGACCCGGTCCCCCCCTCCCCTCCCCTCCTCCCCCCTCGCCTTTCGGGGTCGCTGTGCTCCCCCGTGAAGGGGCCCCCCCGAAGGCCCAGTGGCCGGTGAGACCCCGAGCCGGGGAGATGCTGGGTCTCACGGGAACTCCGCATAGGTTGCCTGGAACAACATCGTCCAACACACAGTCCCCTCCTCTCCCCTCCTTCCCTCCTCTTCCCCCCCCCCTTCCGCTCGCCGTCCCCTCCCTCCTTTCCCCTCCCCCCTCCCCTCTCCCCTCCTCCCCCCCGAGGGGCCCTTTTCCTCCCCCTCTACTCCCCTCCCCCCTCTCCCTCCCCGGGTCGGGGTCGGCCTCCGCTTCGACGTGGTCGACCTTTGCTTAGGTCTGCGGCGGGTCGCCGCCCAAGCCGCCCACTTTTGGCCCACCGACGTCGGTGCACAGCAGCGTGCACTCGTGCCCCTCCCCCCCCACTCGGGGCAACGATGGGGGGGGGCAACGCATGGACCCCCAATCGCCCGTTCGTCGCAGATAGGGGCCCGATGGCCCGCTCCCGCCCAGGAGCGTGCGGATCGCCATCGGGGGTACGGCGCCGACATATTGGCGATGCATCGCCCATTCCAGGTCGACGTTTCCCCACCTGTCCTGGTCCCCCCTGTCGGTGTCCCCCTCCCCCCCGTCCTCCTTCCCTCCTCCTCGTCCCTTCCTCCTTCTCCTCCTCCTCCTCCTCCTCCTCGTCCTCCTCCTGCTCCTGCTCCTCCGCCTCCTCCTCCTCCTCCTCCGCCTCCGCCTCCTCCTCCTCCTCCTCCTCCCCCTCCTCCTCCTCCTCCTCCTCCTCCTCCTCCTCCTCCTCCTCCTCCTCCTCCTGCCTGTCGCTACCTCCCCTCCTCGTCCTTTCCTCCCCCATCCTTCGATCCCGCTGCGGCGTGTCGCCGCCCTCGCCGTACGCTGTCAGATCACTGGCGGTGGCGCGCGGCCTCATGCCCTCATGACCTCATGCCCCCTCCGCCCTCCTCGTCACCTCCCCTCCTCCTCGTTACCTCCTCGTCGCCTCCCCTCCTCCTCGTCGTTACCTGCTCGTCGCCTCCCCTCTTCCTCGTCCCTTCCTCCCCCTCCCTCGATCCAGCGCTCGCGGTCGCCGCAGGTCGTTCGCGCCGCCAGAGCTGGTTTTCCAGGAGCACGCGCCGTTCTACGGAGGCCCTCGGGGCGGGCGGGGGTGGAAGGATGAGGGCCAGGGGAAGGTAGAAGGAAGAGGAGGAGGAGGAGGATGAGGACCAGTGTAAACCCAAGAGCCATCAACGATGTTGGAAGAAACCCTCCCTCCAAGCTCCCTGTTCGCAGGCCCCTACAACGGTTTTTTTCGAGGTTCTTTTCCATGGAGGCCCCACAGCGGTTCTTTTTGTGGTTCTGCTCCATTGAGGGAGTTGCCTCTTTCGAAGACATCGGTTTGAAGACCCTGAAGCATGCCAAAACATTGGTCTCGGGCTTCAACGCCACGGATGAACCTGGCTGTTGCATTTTGACGACCCTGAATCGTGCCAGAACGCCATTCGTGGGATTTCAGCGCGGCGAACCAACGTAACTGTTGCACCAGCATAATCCAGAATCCTCTCAATCATTTGTTTGGTACGTTGATGCTGGGAATGCGTGAAACTCTTGCACATGTTGTAAACGAATGCGCCTGTCGCTAAGGCTAGATCCGTAAACCTCTTGCACATGTTGTAAACGAATGTGCGCGACGCCAGGGCGAAAACCACAGTTTGAAAAGGAGCCGTCCTCAATCCGTGAAACTCTTGCATTTTGTCCAAAAAGGTGCGCGGCGCTAAGGCGAGAACCACATGCTGAAAACCACCCGCCTTCATTCTTTGAAACTCTTGTAATTATTAAAGCGAATGTGCGCCGCGCTGAAGCCACATTTCAAAAACCACCCGCCCTCAATCCTTGAAGCTCTTGCAATGTTGTATCACGAATGTGCGCCGCGCTGGGGCGAGAGCCACATTTTTTAAACCACCCGCCCTCCATCTGCGAAGCGGTTGCCAACTATGAAGCTTCAGAATCGTAGATGGTGAGGAAGTCTCAGGCGAAACGCCCGGACTGCCCAAAAAACTAGCTTCGGGGTGCGACAGGGGGAAGTTAGTGATGAGGAAAAGGAGTGGAGGAGGAAGAGGAGGAGGAGGAAGAGGAGGAGGAGGAGGACAAGGAGGAGGACAAGGAGGAGGAGGAGGCGGACAAGGAGAAGGAGGAGGAGGAGGACAAGGAGGAAAAGGAGGATTAGGAGGGGAGGAGGAGGAGAAGGAGGAGGAGGAGGGGGAGGAGGAGGAGGAGGAGGGAGGAGGAGGAATAGGAGGAGAGGAAGGCCGTGTTAAATATGGCGTTCCGAATGGGTGAGCTTGACTAGCTAGTGAGCCACAGCCGCAGGGCGCACGATTTGTTCACATCATCCGTCCGCCGTTGATTGGCTCAAATTCAATGTGGCTCCAGGGAAAAAGGCTCCAATCACATTCTCATGGTAGTGGGTTTCGTTGTTCGCCCCACGGGCGTCAGCGCGCGTGGCTGGCGCCACGAAGCACTTCCTTCCCCGTCAATGTCTGCAGCGGCAGCCGCCGCGTGACCAGCGAACACTGACATGGCCGATGCATCTTTCGATGTGGCGTCACCCGAAGTCCGAGCGGCACAGTACAACCTGGGCACGTGCCGATACGCGGAATTGTGCATTGGTGGTTGCGATATCGGAGGTTCCAGGTACGGTACCACGGCGCGCGGGCCAACCACGAAGGCATGAATTTACTCTTCGAACGCAGTGCTACACAGCGCACCAGGACTATTGGCATCGATGAAGCACTCACAATGTCCCGATCCCAGCCATCGACCGCAACGATTTCGACGCAGCGAGCATCAAACAAAGCCCCCGGAACATTATTCCAGGGTCGATTAGGCAATATGATGCAGTCTGCAGGAAACGCCAGGTCAGGCGGAGGTGGGAACAGACCCGTAAGCGAACCCAGATTTGTTCAACGCGTAAGAGTGCTGTCAGATGACAGGGTCAAATTCAAGGAATGGAACGGACAGCGGTTGAATGCGTCCGCCCGAGGAAATCACGGTTACCCGAAAGCCCCGAATATTTGAACAACGCTTCCGAAACCATGGACGGGGCATTGCCCGATTTCGAAGACGACGACTTGATACAGTAACATCATGAATTGGAGGTTCGTGCTGATTGGCTACAGAGAGGCGCCGGGAATCAAGAAAAAAGGGAGGTGATGAAACAAGTGGGTACGAATTCGACGAATAAGATTCTGCCAAGTTTGAAGAGGACCTTTGGTAATTGCAAAGTGACACCGATCAGGGAAGATGTACAGGGGGGAAACTTAGGGGTCTACATGAAGGAGACGGCGTAGTAGGGTGCGTGAATACATCCTTCGAAAAGCATGGGTCTGCATCTTCTCAGCCACTGCCCTGCTGGATTGCAGCCCCGAGGATTGTTCTGACCCGTGCAGATGATTCGCTTCATGACTGACAACGGGATTGCGTCCGAGCCTTCGGACGACGACACCTACCAAGCGCTTTTCGTCAAGTGCGAGGAGTGGGCATGGAAGGACAGCTAGACGCAGATAAGAGGAACACCAGTGCAATGGATATTGGCCAGGTCAGCGATGACGACAGTGGAAACGGGTGCGCCCATGGACCCGGGCCGGTGGAAAAAAGCGCTTGAACACAGCATCGCGGGCGAAGTTAGGGAAGGGAGCAACGGGGGCAACGGGCCCCGGGGGCACGCGGGCAAAGGGCATGGGCACACTGCTCAGGATTACGCCACCACGCGAAACTCAGGCGGGAAAGGATGGCGTGAAGGGGGCCAATGGTTACCGGGGGGCTCAGGCAGGAGGACGCATCGGAGGCATCGCGGCGCCGGAGGTTGCCCGGGGGCCAGGGCAACGAAAGCCGCGCGTGGGATTTCCCGAGAGTTTACTTACGTGGCCAAACCCCAGGATGGAAAGGAGGCAGGGCAGGATTCGCGCCGATCAGCGAGAGGGAGCGTTAGACATGCGACGAGAAGATTCATGTCGCATTCCGCTGCCCCGAGACGCCGACGACGTTGCCCTGGGTCAAGTGGGGGCGAGGGGCCCCGGGGGGCCCGCGCAGCGGCTGGGGCAGCCCCTGCAAATTCTTGGATGCTGTAGTGCCGAGACGGGCTGAGTGACTGGCGAATGCGCGGCCGCAGGCGGCCCCGAACCATTGGGGCCAGTTAAGGGGCGCAGGGGTGGGGGGCGCAGTGCCGCGCGACGAAGGGGGAGAACAGGGGGGCAATATCGGGGGCCACGCGGAAGCATGCGTCGCGCAAGCGCGGAGTCAATTGCGACCGCGGAACCGACTGGGGCAAGTGAATCGCGGAGTGCGTCGTTCAGGGGGAAATTTGGATGCAGAGCAACTCAGGACTACAGTTTGCGGAGATGGATGGGCCCAGAAGGGGGTCAACGAACCGCCGTTCAGGGGCCGGGAGAGCGGCGCGACAATTTCTGTGGACTTTGGGGGCGACAGCAAAGTTGGACCCCCCAACTTGGGGACCCTCTTCCCCGTGACATAGGATGAGGCCCCCAGGTTGATAAAACCAATTGCGTCAGTCATCAGGAACCATGGGCAACGGGCCTTGGGGGGAAAAGACCCATGGTGAGCGCGCGCATACATGTAGCAAGTGCTCAAGAAGAAAACCCAGGTCTGCTCGTCAGGAAGCGAAGCGGGGAACCGCGCAGTGCTAGAGCGATGGGCAGTTATCTCGGGTAGAAGGCAAATGGGCACCAGACGACGATCAACGAGACACATGGAATTTTCCAGTTCGCCATCCAGATCCCAACGTGGGCTGCGTGTCGGGGCCCAGAAGGGGGTCAACGAACCGCCGTTGAGGGGCCGGGAGAGCGCCGCGACAATTTCTGTGGACTTTGGGGGCGACAGCAAAGTTGGACCTCCCAACTTGGGGGCCCTCTTCCCCGTGACATAGGATGAGGCCCCCCAGATCGATAAAAACCAATTGCGTCAGTCATCAGGAACCATGGGCAACGGGCCTTGGGGGAAAAAGACCCATGGTGAGCGCGCGCATACATGTAGCAAGTGCCCAAGAAAGAACCCAGGTCTGCTCGTCAGGAAGCGAAGCGGGGAACCGCGCAGTGCTAGGGCGAGGGCAGTTATCTCGGGCAGAAGGCAAATCGGCACCAGACGACGATCAACGAGACACATGGAATTTTCCAGCTCGCCATCCAGATCCCAACGTGGGCTGCGAGTCGGGGCGGGGGGGGGGGGCAAGGGGGGTAGGCGCGGGGATAGATGCGGGGGGATTCCCGGGCAGGGAACAATCGGCGGAACTGCTCCACTGAGTCTGGCTGAGCCCGCGAGCCCCAGTCAAAATCCAGTCGCCGCAAATTCGGAGGGCGACCAAGAGGGCGGGGGCGAGGGCATCGAGTTGAGCGAAGCGGAGGATGCGTTCATTGGCGAGGAGGCCGAGGCGCCAAGAAGGGTCGCGCGCGGCCTGGGGCCCAGCGGAGCATTAGTTGAGCTGCAGAAGAACATTCAATTACCCCGCCGCAGCCGATGCCCCCGCTGCGTTAGACGAAGGGCGAGGAGCAGATCGCGCTGAAAGGTTCGGGGTGCAATTGGCCCCGCGTGGCTGAGCGCGAATGGAGATGACGGCGAGGGCGCGGGCAGAGTGCGCCAAGTCGTCGCCGAGCACTGCGCCCAAGCAGAGTCAAGGATCCGAGTTGGGGGTGCGCACAGCGTGCCTGAAGATTCCGCTCAGAGACGGATGCGACGACCTCGGAGCAAGATGGGGGGGTGGTGTCCTTCCAAGGCTGCATGGCACAAGCCAACAGGCAATCGCTGGCGCCCCAGAAGGCGTCCTCAGGTCGCGAGATTTCAGACGCAAAAGGAAGCGATTGGGAAACATGGGAACTGGTCGGGGTTAGCGACACGAGCGGTTCATCCTGGATGGGCGTTGATGCCAGGGAGGCACCGCCGAAGGCAGTGCCCAAACGAGGCGCGGCTGTTGACGTCAGGCCGGTAGTATCTCGAGGGGCCGTTGTGAGGAAGTCGGAGAATGTTGCTGCGGGCCCTGCGCCGGGGCGCCGCGCCGAGCGATAGCCATGGGGGGCGCCGCCCATAAATCCGCGCAGGCCGGAGTGCCGCGAATGCGTTGCGGAGTGGCTTGGAAAGACATGGCGACCCGAACGTAGAAGAGACGCGAATTGCAGCTCAGACGAGGGTGGGCCCCGACAGCGCATGGCAGGACAAGTGCGGGGTGGAGCCATTTGTAGAAAAGTGGTCATTTGCAGACGGATAGCCACCCGACAGCACCGCGATCCCAGAGGAACCAATTATTGCGCCTAGAGAAGAAGGGCTGGAGCCCCCCAGCGATCGTGCAATGGGGGGCGAACGGACGCACGTGATCAGGAATATGGCGGGATTGAGGATTTAAGCCGGCGATTTGAAAGATGCGGGCAGATCGGACTTACGAGAAACTTGGACGGGAAGTTCCGCGTGATTTCTGGCGGTAATATCGACGAGTGCCCGGTCAACGTTGCCCCGCCAGGGTTAGCGGGGGTAGAAGGAAGGCAGGTGGGTCCAGGAGGCGACGAGAGAGCCAGAGAATTCAGATGTGCCAGGGGCCAGGACAATGAGCTGCAACGGGAGGCCCATCGTTTCGGACAGCACCGCGCTTTTTGCTGCGCCCGTGATCGGGGGAACGCGCAAACCATTTGCCGGCGGCAAAGCCCGCCGCCGCGCCGACGCAATCATATCGAGGGTGGGCGAGCCTTCTCGAGCGTCAGCTCTGAAGATAACGCCGCTGTAAACTATGTTGCGGAAGGCGCGGGTGATTGATTCCATCCAGACATTCCCAGCGCGTGGCCGAAGGGCAGTTGACCATTTTGCTCGTCATGCATTTGGCTTTTGCCCGCCTGAGGAGTTCGCGGCAACGGGCCCGCGCGTGCCTTCTCACTCCCCCGACGAGTTCCCCGGGCGTGTCCTGCACGCTGGAGGCCCACGAGGTCCCACGAGGTCCTCTTCAAGTTCTAACAACAAAATGGTAATTGGAGCCGTCCAAGAACAGGTTTCCCCAGAGCTCCACATCCACGCGTGTCTCTGGCCTTCGAGGCCCTTCAATCCTGTCCTGGTGCCAAGCAAATTGAAGCCGCCCCTCAAGAGATGGCAGAGGAAGCTAGTCGGCAGGATGGGCGACCTTTCGATAGATTTTTACGTGTTCGGCGATCCCCACCTAAACTTTGCTGGGTGCGTTTCGAGCATTGCGGAGCGAGCGTGACGTCGTATCGCCAGGGATGTGTGATGGGGTGAACGTGGAACGTTTGTTGTGTCGGCACGGTATGCCCACATCACGATTGAAGTTCTTTGTATTATAATATGTGTTGTCATGTCCTAGTATAGTATATGCCTTTTTTATGTGGTGTTCTGGTCTCGGCGGGATGGCGCGCTGTCGTGACGCTTGTCACGCTTGATCCGCCACAACGCACGTTATGGACTGTGCTTGTCATGTCTGTACTATCGCATCACGCTGCATTGTATTAATTGTTGTGCTGCCCCGTTTTTCTCTCATAGTATGCTTTTGCACGACCCTGGGTCCGCGCGAATGTTGCATTTGACATGGCACAGGCAGCTCTGCTCTCGTGCGCACTAGTTCATGTCAGCAGCGCTCCGCTTTAATGCGCCCTACTATCTGTTATTTTGTTTGCGGTACGTGGCAGATCGGCGTGACCTCGTGAAGTTTGCCAGGCCGGCCTCCTGGTGGGCCTTCCGAGGCTCTGGTGGTCCTCTCTGGCACCCCTTTTGGACCCTCTTGGGGGACCCTTGGCCGTCCTGAGAGCCCTCGTGGGGGACCTCTTGGGCCCACTTCCTTGGGGGCCTCCTGTGGACTTCCTGGGGCTCTCCTGGGGCCTCGGGGCCCCTCTCTGGCCCCATTTTGGCTGTCTTGGGGCTGTCCGAGGCCTCCTTTGGGCCGATCTGGGAAGCCCGCTGGGCTGTGCGGGGGCGACCCCGGAGGCCCCTGGAGCCGTCTCGGGCCGCTCCGGGTCTGAACCGGCGAGAACGTCAAGGTCCTCCAGAACGTGGGGGGATCCTGATTTTTTTGTCGGCCCCCTGCTCGTCATCTTAGCAGGTGGGCGACTGGTCCTCTCAGTGACGTCTTTGATGTGGGCGTGGAGCTCAAAAAAAGGCTGTGGGCCTGCGCGGGCCGTCCTCGGGTGACCTCTTCTGGGCCGTCCCGAGAGCCTCCTCGCCTCGCGGTGCGCTGGGTGTGCGCGGTGAGGGTTCTCCACAGTGCCGCCCGTGGCTGCCTTGTGCGGCGGGTGCTGCGTGGCCGCCACATGCGCCTCGTGGGTCTTGCGAGGTTTCGCCGCGTTGCCGCCCATGGCCGCCTCGTGGTCGCCTCGTGCGTACATCGCATAGCTCACACTACATGTAATCTCCTTTCAAAAGAAATACAGATCCCCCCCGGTCCCCCCCCCCCAGGAGTTATTGAACCCGCCTGGGCGCATTGCCATTTACATACGATTGTGCCACATCGTTTCTTTTCATATGGGCCGCTACCATCCCAGCCAGGCCGGGTATTGACCCCCCATCACCCTTGCCAACTATAACGATGCGCGCGAATTCGTCAACCGAAACAAGCATGTCTAAATAATCCCGTGCAGAAGATGAAGTCCACGCGCGCGCGCATATGTCAGCAGCATGCCAAAACACAGCTGTGTTGCATGGGCTTCAACATTCAATCGTCATCGAACTGTTCCAGGCTTCGCATCAACGGTCTTGCAGATGTAGTGCCCCCGTTTGCTTCCTAAGCGATCCAAAGAAACACATGGAAACACATATGAACAGGCAATTGCCAAATACATCCTGCCAGGTTTATTGTAATTGTGCGCGCCCGCACTTCCTCACGATCGGCTTCATCAGCATCATCGCGTCACCGCCGTTATCGTCATCGTCAATCGCCTCCGTTACTGCCATCATCAGTCAGTTACCTTCATCATCGACACATGGACATCATTGCCATCAGCGTCGTCACCAGCATCGGCGCCGTCATTGGCTTTGCCGTGTATTTGTGTTCATCGTTACAGTCGTCGTTACCCTATCATTGTTACTGCCGTTGTCGACGTCATCGTGATAATGCGCCCACCGACTTGCAGTAAAATACCCGCGCACCAGCGCGGCCGGCTTTTGAAGCGCGATTGGAAGTCCCGATCGCGAAGTACGAGCCATCGCGGCCACATCAGCTGTGCCAAACTAGCTGGTCGCCTTGCGCGCGAGCGTTCACGCGCGAGCGCAGACGCAGAGATGTACCGGCCAATGTCAAGGAGTCAGCACATTCGTTGCCGTTTGAGTTGTGTAAAGTATTGCGTGAACAACGTCACACTTTTGCGCCACTGAGTTGGCACATCTTGTATTGCACCACGCAGCCGACACCAGCACTACACAGCTCAGACCATATTTTGCGCCACACAGCTTACTCCGGGTAGTTCAGGCAACATAGATTGCACCATTTGAATTGTGCCACGTACCTTGCACCCCGCAACTCTCACTTCATATCCCACACCACATAGACTACACATCCACACTGCGCCCTCGCACAGTGTTGGGTCCACGCTGGCAAACATAGACCTAAATGTTCCAGGCAGAATAGTCGTTTTGTTCTGGCAGTTCGAATTTGTTTCATCCTTGGCTACCCCTGGAATGGTTCTCATCGTCGTCCCCGTGCTCCCCAGAAGCCTACCTACGCGCGGGTCGTCGTCGGCGCCGTCGGCGTCGCGCCTCATCGTCCGTTTCCGGCCGTCGCTGCAACTGTTTTTTGTTGTCGCCCTGTCTCTTGGAAGTGCGCGGGCGTGCCCCCGCTGGAAGTGAGGAGCAAGCGGGTCGCGGCAGAATGCCCTAAACAGTTTGTTCCAGTGCAAGGGGGTATTTTATATGATAGCAACGAGCGCGCCGCCACATCGGGCACCGGCAGGCACGTCGTCGGATCGGGAGGACAAGGGAGGATGAAGGAGGAGGAGGAGGAGGAGGAGGAGGAGAAGGAGGATAATGAGGCGGAGCATGAAGAGGAGATGACGAAGCGATGACGGAGGCGACTATGATGACAACAACGAGGGGCGACGACGACGACGACGACGGCGACGACGACGACGACGAACGGCGGCGACGACGAGGACGACGGGGGACAACGACAACAAAAAGGACGAGGACGAGGACGAGAACGAGGAGGAGGACGACGACGACGATGACGACGACGACGATGACGACGACGACGATGACGACGACGAGTCTCTGCTCGTCCAGGCCCGTCGTCGCCGTTCCGCCTCACGGCGACCAGCCCCGACGACTGGCGCGACGCGGGCGACGCCGACAGCACGGAGGCGCGCCGCCATCCACGCCGTCGCCACCGCAACCGCTGAAGCCGTACCCGCCGTCGCCGTCGTTGCCGCCGCCTCGGCCGCCACCGCCGTGGCCGCCGCCGCTAGCGCCTCTGCCGCCACGAGTGTGGCCGCCACCGCCGTCGCCGCCGCCGCCATCGTGTCCGCCGCTGCCGCCACCGCCGTGGCCGTCGCCGCCGTCGCCGTCGCCGCCGCCGAGGCCGCCACCATGGTCGTCGTCGTCGTCGGCGTTGTCGTGGGCGGGCAGCTCACTCAGTCGGCCGACCGACGCGGGCGCCAGCGACGGCCCTTCAGCGACGGCGGCAGCGGCGGCTACGGCAGCGGCGGCCGCGGTGGCGCCAGCGACGGCGTGGGGGTTACGCGGCGCCGTTTCTTCATATGTTGGCTTTGCTCTAGCTGTTTGGCGGTGGGTGGATCTAGCTGTGGCATTCAAGATCGTGGAGTGTCCAAGGTTTTCGAAGGGCCCCTAAGGATCTTCTGAGGTTTTCGAGGGGGCCCCTGAGATTCCCAGCCCCCAGCTGCACTCGGATGTTTCTGATGTTTTCGAGGGCGCTCCTGAGGTTTGAAGCCCCGGAAGTGCCCAGGGGACTCGAGGTTTTCGAAGGATTTTGACGGATGTTCTCGGGGGGCTCCTGGGATTTTGAGCCTCTGGTCGTGCCCCAGCGGTTGCTGCGAATCTTACGGCGTGACATCTGTTTCTTTCTTTGCGCGGGCGGGGGGGGCGGGCCACCCCGGGTGCTTTGACGGGCACCGCGCAAATCTCCACAGAACCCCTCAAGATCCCAGGACTTCCAAGCTCGCCAAAAACAATGAAGACTGCCATGTGACACTGGATGGATGCCGTTTGCAGGCCCCCAGACCATGCACATATTTATATTGACGCATCGACACGGTGGTATGTACACACATATATACATATAGAACCATCTAGTATCATATTTTATATATATAGATATCGACATTCTATAGTATCATATATACATGCATACGACCCAATATATATATATATAGTTTGTGTGTTGGCGCTTCGCGACATACACCTTGCTCCGCGCGCGTCGCCCCTGAACAAATCGCGCAGGAGCCCCAACAAGACTCAATGGGCAGGCTTTCCGATTTTTGAAGGCTCCCAGGGTCGTATGGAAAGTTTCAGGGAGCCCGATGATCGCCGCCCGCTGCTCCTTCTGCACGTGAACCGGGCTGACTCTGGCCTCGGTCCACACGATCCAGAGCTAGAAGGCGCAGCGGCCTGCCAGGATGTTGTAGTACGGCTGCAGGATCTGCATTTTGTACCTGAGGATGCGAGAAGAAAGATGACGAATATGATGATGATGTTCACCCCAATCAGCTTGAGAAACACCCGCTGGAGGATCCCAGATTGCGCGAAACCACCCATGGAGTAGTAAGGCTGCCCGCTCGCTGTCAGGCACCATATTTGGCAAAGTGTGCGGGTGGATTCTTGTCCAGGCCCGCTGCTCTTGTGTGTTCTTGCGCTCCCACAGGAGGTGTCGAGTGGTGGCCGGGACGCCACACTCCTCACAGTCATGAGGTACATCATAATGTATATGATGAAGGCGATCCGGGCTAGGCTCAGCCCCGACCACACACCGCCATGCCCATGTGTGTTGCAACTTGGACTGCTTGTTTACGAAGTCCCGGAGCGTCTTGACATCCAGGCTCGGCAAATCCACTGGCTCCTTGCGAACCGTGGTGGTGCTAGCGTCCCTCATCATGAAGCTGCGCCACGCTTCGCGGACGTAGTGCTCCAGCTTGCCCTTGGATAATCCGATGGGGAACGGTGCCCCTGCGAAGGTCGGCTCGTGCGGGTCGTTGGTGGCGCAGTGCCAGCCTATGTCGTCGAAGACGGTGCGCATCCGGCCGATCCAATTCTCGAGGAGCGGCGGTCCCCCTGCCATTGACCTCCACGCCCGGCGGACGAGCGGCTGGAGGGGGCCATTTCTGGTGCTTCGCAAGAAGCTGATGAAGCTGGAGAAGAAGACGCCCATGGGCTCGATCTTCCAACCTTTGTCGAGGAGGCACCAGGCGGCGCCTCGGTGCCGCCCGGTGGCGTGCCTCTGCCTGGTGAAGAGGGCCTGCTCTACGCGGGCGCGCATGGCGCTGACGTCCGCTGCCCTCATGGAGCACCACGGCCCATCCCAGCGAAGGAGGTTCATGGTGGAGAGGACGATTCTGAAGACCAGGTTGATGGCCAGCTGGGCTCCTCCGCACACGCGGCGGATCCTGTCCAAGCGGTTGAAGAGCTCCTCCCTGCGCCGGGCAGCCCGGGGGGCCTCCGAAGGCGGAACCGTGCCTGTGAGGTCAAAGCGAACCCGAGGAGGTCCAAGTGTCCCCGGAGAGGCTCGCCAGCCCTCTCGCGTTCCTTCAGGAGGTGCGGCGGCAGGTTGAAGCCAGCCCACTCCTCCTTGCTGGGGTCCTCCTTCTGGCCACTCGCGATGTCCAGCTCCTTGAGGGACCCCTCGATGGCGGCCACGGTGTTGATGTCCCTGGCGGTGAGGGTCCTGTCGTCCACGTACGTGCGGAACGAGAACGTATCTGGATTGTGCAGGGCGGCCAGCCGGCGGGCATGGGCCCCGGCATAGAGAGCGGCGCCCAGTGGCGACGCAGGGCACCCTTGCGGCATACCACGCTCTGAGCAGATAGGATCTGAGGCGTACCCCTCGACCTTCACGACCGCGGAAGTGCCGACGTCCGACAAGAACATGAAGCTGCTGTCCACTTCGTGCATGCCGAAGGCCATCGCGAGGCAGTGGGCCAGCTCCGGTTGCAGCCTGGTGAAGCAGTTCGACAGGTCAGACTGCCGAGCAATGAATGGTGCGCCAGAAGCCCGGGCGGCCTCTATCTCCATATCCATGCTCAGCAGGTTGTGGATCGCATTGGTGGGCTGTACAGCTTCAGCCCAGCTTCTGCACCGTCCAATGATCACTTTCTGGAAAGCCCTGAAGACGGCGGCGCCGATTGTGATGGGCCGCAGATCCTCTGTGAGTACGCCATCACGAACCTTGGGAATCATCGTGGTTAGGGCTGTGCGGAGGACGTCGGGCCACTTGCCGCTGGCCCGGACGGCGCCCCCCAGGGCGCCGAGCGAGGCGATGGCATCCAGGGGTGCCTTGGCGAGCAACCCCGCCTCGAAGTCGCCGGGGCCGCCGGCGGTGCCAGCGATCGCCCGCAGGGCGCCGCGGAGGAGCCCCAGGCCGTCGCCGAAGGGATCGCCGCCCGCTTGTGCCGTTTGGGGCCGCAGCGTTGCGAGAAAGGATTTGGAGTGCTTCGGGTGGGCACGTTGGGACTTGTTGGGCCCGTTCAGGGCGTGGCAGGCTTCCTGTTTTCTTAGAGTAGGTTTAGCAGAAGGGCGCGCTCAGCTCCAAAATGCATTCGGGGGATCGTTGCTGCTACAGGTGGTAGCGGAGCGGGAACCCCGTTGCGAGGCCAATGGGAGCATGAGCCCGCGTCGGGGATCGACCTGCGCAACGCTCTCTAGTGGTGTCGGCGAGGACCTCATTCTTTGTCCGACTGGCATGGTTCCACAGCATGGGTGACGACGACAAGCCGGCTTGAGGGGCTGGAGCGAGTGAGGAAGTTTTGCCAGCGGCGGCCGCGAGTCCAGCGAATCAGGCAGCCAGCCCCGCTACTGCAGTTGGACTGACGACGATGCAGTTGACCGAGTTGATGAAGAATGTCGTCAGCGATGCGATGATGGCCTCACATCCGTCAGCTACGACGACGTCACCAGTTGCAAGCAATGCGCAGCAAGCCGATCCTTGGCTGAAGGCCGAGCACAATCTTTGGGCCAAGCAGCGCTTGAACCCTTCAGTGTCCGAAGCAGCAGCACCTGTCGGTCAAGGCTAGAGACTGTTACGACGACAAGGACGGCAACGAGAAGAAATCGTTGGTACAAGGACGAGTGGTACAATCATGACTGGTCCAAGCCTGGCGCCAGCTGGGATTGGATAACTGCAGTAACTACAGGCTGGGCAAGGTTTTCTCCTTACGCCGCCACATGGTCCAATGCCGCATAACAGGAGGATTTGCGCGAGCGATGGTTGCTCTACGTGGTGCAGTGGCTGGCCGAACACATTGCGCTCAGGATGTCCACACTCACTGCCCCGGTTATACTGTAGCACAATAGTTCGGAATGTGGGCCAGTATGTGTGTTCAGAAGACACCGTCCTGCATCGCGTGTTTGTGCCCGCGACGTTAGTGAAATGTTCGTTCATTGTGGTACACACATCGAAAACACCCTGTGTGTCGCGGGAACACCTCGGGGCCGCGACGTCCCGCATGTATGCGCCCACCACGCATGGGGCATGGGAGTGAATATTTTCCTTCGTTTCCCTGCACCATGTGACATCGTAGAATGCGTCTCGGAGGGCCGCCCCCCCCCCGACGACGCCGCCGACGACGACGATGATGATTTTGACGATCACGACGCCGACTACGACGGCGTTGACGCGCGCTCGCCCGAACGCCGGCCAAACCAGGCTAAACCAGGGCCCAAGCCAGGCAGATTTTGAGGGCGTCCCAAGCAGAATCGCCCAAACCAGGCCCCATCCCATTCTCCTTTCTATACAATTCTTATTACAAGAGTGGATCCACCCAGGGCCCCCCCCGGCGCGAGCCCGTTTAGATTTTTGTGCGCGGGGGGGGTGTCTGGCGAGGCGGACGGGGTCGGGTGCGGAAGGTTTCGTTTGTCTTTCGGTTGTTCTTGGGGCGTTGTTGTGCCGTAAGGAGAAATGTTTCCGAGTCTGTAGTAACCTCCTGGGGGCCTTTTGGGGCCTTTCGGGATTGGGGCCTCTTTAAGGCCTTGTTGGAGCGGAAGGCTCCTCCTTTCGGTTCGTGTTCCCCCTCTTGGGCCTTTCTTGGGGCTGTCTTTGGGCCGTCTTGGGCGCTTCCGGAGCCTTCTTGGAGCCCTCGTGGATCTTGCTGCGGCCTTCCTGAGGGCCATTTGGGATGCTTCGGGGCGGCCCTGTGAGCCTCCTGGGCCGTCTTGGAGCGTCGGGAGCTCCAAAACTCGAAGACCCCAACTTTATCAACACAACGGAACATCAATTATGATGGCCTCTCTGGGCCCTCTTGGGAAGGCTCTTGGGGAGCTTTGGGGTATCTCGGAGGCCTCTTGGGACCATCTTGGGCGTCTTGGTGCGATCTTCGGGCGTCTCGGGGCCTGGGTCGATCACCCTTGGAGCCTCTTGCGGCCCTGTTGGCCAGTCTTACGGCCCTCTTGGGCCCGAAAAAGTTACGCGGGGACACGCGGGGACGCCTTGGCAACTTCCAGGAGCTTTTTGGCAGTTTGTGGACTCGGCCCTTTCTAGCGACTCCTCAAGGTTGAGAATTGGGGCGTAAGGGGGCACGCCCACTCCGTGCCAAGAGGCACAGTAACGGTATTGTGTATGCACATACAGATGTATGTATAGTCTAGTGTGCGAGCGTGCGCATACTTATGTGCATGCAAAACCAGATATGCACGAACCTATGGATATGCATATCTGCACCTGTGTATGTACACCTGCATGTATGTATGTTTGTTTGCATGTGCGTGGGTATGCGTGCATGCATGTTTGTATGTATGAATGTATGTGTGTGTCGGTCTGTCTGCCTGCCTGTACGTCTGTCTGTGTGTACGTATGTGTGTACGTACGTACGTGTATATGTATAGATGTATGCATACCCGCATGCATGCATGTATGATTGCATGTGTGTATGTATGTTTACATGTATGCAGGTTTGGTTGTATGCACGTATGTGTGCATGTATATATGCATGCATCCATGTATGGTTAAATGGTTATAGATGTATGCATGTGTGCTTGTGCATGCACGTATGCATGTGTGCACGTGTGTATGCATTCGTATGTATGTATGTGCACACATGCACGTATGTACTTGTGTTTGCATATAGGCATGTTTATGCATGCATACACATGTACGTGTGCCTGCGTATGCGTATTCCGTACATGCACGTAGAATGTTGTATTCCCACACCCATGAACGTATAGTGGGGGTAGCTCTTTTGTTTGCCTCTGTGCCCGATGTTTCATACTCAGATGGGTCTCATAGCATCATCGTTGTTCCTCCTCCTGCCACATATCCTCTTCCCTCGTTCCAGGTTCGCCCCCTCATCGTCGAGTCTATTAGCATCGCCCTTATGTTGCGCCCACCCCGCCTCCTCCCCCCCCCGCTCTCTTTCCAAACAGAAGCGACCTTAGGTGTACAGTGCCATTCTCCATTCTCGCACGTTCCACACCTGCTTCTCATCCCCCTCTTGCTGCGTCGACCCTTCTCCTCTTGCCCCTCCCCTCCCGCCTGCTTTCCACGCGTATATGTACGTCTGAAGCCTCACTCCCCACTCGCCCAAGTTCAAGACCCGCTTCTCATCTCATATTGCGCCCACCCCCCCCTCCTCACCATTCCAAGCACCCCGGCCCAGACGGGGGGGCGCATCATTCTGATAACGCAGCCTTCCCTACCCCCCCACCACGCTTCCCTTTTTTTGGCGGTGCTGGCTGCACCGCATATCGAATGGACATTATCATGGGACTCCCCCTTTGAGCCTAATGCATTGAGGATCGCGGCTGGCCGCCAGGAGCCAGTCAAGCATCATGAATGGCATCTCGGTGATGCAGTACAACCCGATGTCAGCGCCATCACATGATAGGCTGGTGGACATTGCAGAGGTTACTTCCAAGTTCGACTTCGTTTGTCTCACAGGGACGGGTGCAAGGAGATACGGAAGGGATGAGATTGTTTGGAGGAGAGCGGGGAGGAGGTGGATACTGGAAGCAGGATGGGCAAGGGCAGCGGGCAGCAATCGTAGTTGTGGGTGCAGAATTATGCTTGGCCCACGCATCCCCAAAATATCGATTGCGCATCTCTGGGCATCTCCAGCTCACATAGCTGGCAGAGGCATTGCCATCCGAGCACGCAGTAGCCAATTCGACATCGGGGTAGTATGCGTGTATTTCCCTCCTCCCCCTTTCAAGAGCCTCCGAATTTCCAGCGTATGTAAAAACCTGCGAAGCTCTGGTCAATTGGATGAGGGGCCTCCCTATCTTCGGAATCTCACGGTGCTTCCCCATAGCGGCCATGGACCTGAATTCAGCTTTTGGGCAGCAGCGTCTGAGTGGAAGCGAGGATTGGACGCCAGTGCAGGATGGGCGCCTAGGGCATTCACACTGGTTGGGTCGTCAGCGCCACTCAGCGGACGTGCTACTACTTTTCCTGCAGATGCTCGATTTAGTCCCGATTAATCTGCACATTGGCGTTGAACCTACGTATGTAGGACCGTCTGGTGGCACATCGCTGATAGACTACATATGCATCCCTCGATGTTCGCTCCCACAGAGCACCTCGGCAGGACCACTCAGAAGTCTAGCCAGGAAGTTGCAGTTAACCAGACATCGCGACCATCGCGACCATCTTCCGCTGCATGCCCGATTTCAATATACTATTCAGGCCACAACAGGAGGAGAAGCACTAGGACTACAACCTAACCCTCGTCTTGGATTTGCCCCTCGGTATGTAAGGTGGAACAAGGAGGCACTGATGGGCAGCTTGAGGAGTGGAGTGGGGAGGGCTGAGTTCTTGCAGGAGCTTGAATCAACATTGCAGGATGAGCAGGAGCATCGGCAGCGAATCAGGAGGGAGGAGCAGACATCTAACGCAGAGCGGGGCTATTTCATCAACCTGCTCAGCAAGGTCGGGGAAAAGTTTTTTGCGCAGAATGTACAGCGCTCGGCAGACGATTCACAGAAGTCCCAGCAGATGCTCTCTCTTCTGGCACAAAGGCGTAATCTGCGCGAATCCTTGGCCGTCGCCCAGTCTCTAGAGTTTGAAGACCTCTCGCAGCAGATATATTCCCCCAGCAAGCATTTGAGAGCTCTTCGGCGCCAGCATTTAAATCAGTGGCGCGCCGACGTCACAGATGAGCTCTACGAGGCGATGAAGCTCGGGCGACAGGCCGAGGTGGCCAGACTATCCAGGCTGCTCCCTGCTCGGGGGATGGGGCCTAAGAAGAGGAACTATCGACGACCCCCTTCGGCTCTCCCGTCTGGCAAAGAGTTGCAAGATAGGTGGCTCCTCCCAGCTTCTCAGGGAGGCATGGCAGCAACTGCAATAGACTGGCCCGCCTACGCTGGCGAATATTTATATGACGAAGAGCACGGGCAAGAAGCACATCAATTTCTGGGGCAGTATACCGAGGAGGGCCTGAGGTGGGCCAAGGAGAAACTGCAGCAAGTTCGGCAATATATAAAAACAGCAGGGCGTCGGCGGGCCGTGCCTGAGTGGTCTGTGCCATTAGAGCTATTCTGGATGATGTTCTTTCCCTATCGGCGGACGGCTAAGAGATACCGTGGGGTAGGCTACGAGGCGCCAGACATCGACTTGGAAACAGTCCGTGGGTTCCTGGTCTCCTTCATGCATAAAATCCGACGGTCCCGACAGGTCCCTCTAGTCTGGCATCTTTCTCAGGCGGCAGCGTTATCCTGGAAGCGGGTGGTTCATGTTCTCTGTCCGTTCGGCAAAGCGTTTATTTCGACGTGCATCAGCCCTCATGACAAGGATGAGGAGCCTCCTTCGTCTCACGGATGTGTCCCCCGTCGTCGGCGTGGGGCGCCGCTCATGGCACAGCAGTCGCTCGGCTGGAGGCTGCATCGCTTAGGCTATGAGTTTGTGAATGACCACAAGGATATTACCAGCGCTTTTGGGTCAACGTCTTGGGGGTCTTTGGCCAGAGCCAACACGGAGGTGATGAAGGAGGGGGGGGTACGTCTATGGGGAACAGAGGTTTAAATTCTCGGTTGTTTGTTTTCGAGGGCATGACGGGCACCGATTTGTCAAACCTTGGGTGGGAGCTTTGCAAGGGGACCAATGGGCGGTCAAAGTTGTTGTCAGGGACATCGGAGACTGCTTTGAGGAGGCACAGGCGGCTTTTGCTGAATCAGGCGAGCCGACTGCCCAGCTTTGCGTCGTCGATTTGCATCCAGAGGGGCATGGGCCAATTGAGCTGGATCTATCGTTTCGCAGCTATGTGGATGACGCGCTGCGGAAGTTGATCGCAGACTCGTCTGAAAATGGAGCAGTATCCCTCAGCAGGCAATCGTTGCTCTACAATCAGATCCTCAGCGGATGCTTGGCCAAGCGC
Organism: Prorocentrum cordatum; assembly: GCA_963575745.1. Classification (NCBI taxonomy): domain Eukaryota; class Dinophyceae; order Prorocentrales; family Prorocentraceae; genus Prorocentrum; species Prorocentrum cordatum. Next base: position 311,830 of record CAUYUJ010009491.1, on the reverse strand, counting down.
GGCTACATGCTCAACCCCGCTAAGAATGAATCCGTCGTTTCGTTCCAGGGTCGAGGGCAACAGACACGCAAGCAGGCTATCAAGAGCAAATCCCTCCCCATGGCAGGCACCCCGAACGACGTAGCCAAATATCTAGGAGCTCTTGTACGACATGATAGTAAATTCAATAGTGAATTACATGCAAGACTAGATACAATAACAGCAGGCTACTGGTCCATGGGCAAGTACTGGTACACCCCCAGGATCCCTTATGTCGAACGTAGAGCCATGTTCCTCAGCAAGGTTGTCGGCCCCGCGGTCTCGGCTCTTGAGGCGTTCCTCCCGACTCCTAAGCAGGTCCTTAGATTGCAGAACAAGATCGTCGAGTTTGGACGAAGAGCGTTGAGAGGAGCGGCCACATAATGGCACAATGATCATCAGCACTCCATCCCCTCCCTTCGAGTTCTTCGGCTCTGGCGCGTTGCACGCTTGGAGACAGAGCTCAGAGCCCGCAGATTGAAGTGGTATCAGAAATGGGTCCAGCAGCCTCACCTCCATGCTGCTGATTGGTGTGCTCCCTTCTTCCTTATCCGTGCTGAGCGTGAGCGGGGTATGCAGATCATTGGTGCGTCTGGCAGACTCACACAACATGCATCTCCATGGGCACATAGGTTCGTCGCTGATGTTGAATCTCTTAGCGAGCTGGGGGGAACGCTCGGACAAAATCGACGACTGGGACTCCCGACCCCTGGCGCTTTTTGACGACCCTGGTCTATCTGAATGGTTTAGCAGCATTGATATGAGCGAACTTCGAGCAGCATCCTGGACTGTAAGTGTCCCCCCCCCCCCAGGGTTCCAGGCTCACGGGGCCCCTGCAGAACCCCAGCAAGATCCACGAGATGGTGACGATGAAGAGTACGTATGCTGTATCAGAGGTTGCGGTCGCAAGTTCGCAACGCAAAGGCAGCTCACTAGTCATCTCCAGCAAGGGCATGGCCTCCAGAGTATCTTGGGTGTCCTTACTACTGATAACCAATGTTTCGTATGCGGCCAGGTCTTCGAGGCTCGGAACTCGGCCTACAAGCACGTTGAGATTTCGTTCCGCACGGGCATATGTATCACGGGCAGATCCAATACATTTCGGGTAGCAGGGGATGGGGGCCACACCACTCACACATGCAGATTATGTAATACGTCTGGGCTCGAGCGGGGATCGCTACACCTGCATTATCGTGAACACTTCACACTGCTTGCGATCGCGTGCGATGCCAGACGGACCAGCGGTGGAGCAGCCAGTGACAGCGGGGTCGGGTTCGTCACAGCAGAACAAGGGCCCCAACGTTCCAGCTTGGGGTCTAGCGCTCGGCAGGCCTCGCGAAGACGACGGAGAGCCATCGCCCAAGAGCCCCCGCAAGGCCGCGCAGCTCGACAAGCTCAAGAAGGACACGCAGAGGACGATGGAGACCACCAAGCTCGGCCCCTTCAAGTCGCTGATGCGCGTCCTGACCCGACTGTGCATCGCCAACTCGCGCGACGTAGCCGACCTGATTGGCGCCTCATTCAGTTGTTTTCTGCTTCCCGCTGCACACTTCATCGCGATTGCGCTGCAAGGGACGGGGAAGCTCTACTCTCGCACGTGCAAAGAGAAGGGCAAGGATCACGGTCTGGGGCCGCCTTGGCCCCACATGTGGATGGCGCTGGTCAGGGCGCTCTTGGCTCACCCGAACACCCCCGTCAAGAGCAAGGCGGCCATGCAGGCCTACTGGGACGGGAACATCAACACCCCCGAGTCGAACTTGCAGGTGCTGCAGGATCAGGTGAGATACTGCAGAATGCGGCCGACGTACTACAACCGCAAGAAGAAAGAGCAGCCGAAGTTCTTCAAACTCCAGTACACGTTGTCGTCCGAACTGCAAACGTCGACGATCGCCTGGGACGGGGGGAATGTCGGCGCGGTTCACAAAGCTCTGTTCGACAGCCTGGTCTCGCACGGGGGCCAGTTCAAGCCTGGAGGCCCCCCCCCCAAGGGGGGGCTCGAGCGCGAAGCGGAGCGCCTGCTGGGGAAGCTCGGGATGAAGAGGGGCGAGGACGATCAGCTCAGCGAGGACGAGCTCAGCGAGGGGTAGCTACCCTGACTACGATCAATGGGGTCAGCTCGAATGGTCCAGATGGCGAAAGACGGCCTATTACAGCATGCTGGCCTATCTAATCTGCAAAATGGGAGCTCAGAGCCTATTCTATGCTACCAGACGCCCACTGGACAGGAGTTCAGAGTTTTTTATGCAGATGAGTTGCAGCACGCTATTTCTCTGGTGGATCTGGCACGAAGGGCCCCGAATGTTCGATCCATGAGATTGCGATTTGATCCGCAGATTGCCAATGTTTCTTCTGATGAGCAGGCGCATCGCCAACTTGTGAGCACGCGTGCAAATCATGAGCCGTATCGCATGGGCGATGATGACAGGATCTCCAACCCCCAGCCGCAAGGCAGGACTGGGTGGCCTTCGGGCGCGGAGGTCATTTTCTGTTCTGAGCTCATCCCCGTTGGTTCAATTGTCTCGCACTCGGCACTTTCACATTGTGTAGTGTGTGCGCATGCATGTTGATTTGGTTGTGCACTTCATATTTCCATATCATGGTGCAGGCAAGCGATCTCTCGACTCGCTTGCCATCCGTTCAGCTGCGGTGCGGTGCTCAGCCGAGGCCTCCAGGTGCCCCCCGAATGGAGGCTCTCGGATTGAGCCAGTGGTGTCCCCCAGCAGAGCGATCTAGACAGACGCTCAACGATGCGTACACAGATCCAGAATAGGTCGACTGCAAGTTCCAGGCGCCACTTCTTTTTTGTTGCTTGCAAGGGGTAGCAGGTCAGTGGATCGCAAGTGTGTCTTGTTTTGTCTTGTCCTCACCATTCCCCCCCGTTCTTTTCTTCCAAACGGAAGCGGCCGAAGATGTAAAGGCCCATTACACATTCCCACACGTTTCACATTCGTTTCTGGTCGCGCTCTCGCTGCGCCCCCCCCCTTTCTTCCCCCCCGTTCTCTTTCCAAGCGGCCAGGAACTCAGGTGGGACGCTTCAATTCCCACTTTACGACGTTCCACACCCCTTTCTCATCGCCCTCATGCTGCGTCACCTCCCCATCCTACCCCCCCGTTCTCTTTCCACACAGGGGCGGACGTGGGTGTAAAGTTTCACTCCCCACTCCCACGTTACACACCCGCTTCGCATCAGCCTCATGCGGCGTCTACTCCCCCCTCCTCCCCCACCCGCTCTCTTCCCAAACGGCCGCGATCTTCAGTGCAAGGCCTCACTTCCCAGTCGTCCACGCTCAACAGCCGCTTCTCATCACCCTCATGATGCGTCTACCTCCCCCTCCGCGCTCCCCCCCCGCTCTTTTCCAAACGGAAGCGAATTTAGGTGTAACGTTACATTCCCATTATATCACGTTTCACCTTCGCTTCTCATCGCACTCATGTTGCGTCCAACCCCCATCCTTGGCCCCCCGCTCTCTCTCCAAACGGCCGCGAACTCAGGTGTTAAGCTTTACACCCCACTCCCTCGTTCCATACCCGCTTATCATTGCCCTTCTGCTGCCTCTGCCTTGCCGTTCGCTTCCCCCCGCTCTCTTTCCCAACGGAAGCGAGCTTAGGGGTAAAGCCTGACTCCCCATTCTCCTACGCTCCACATCTGGTTATCATCGCATTCATGCAACGTTTGTTTTCACCCTTTTCACCTCCTTCTTACCTCCGCGCTCTCTTTCCGATCGGAAGCAAGCTTAGTCTCACTCTCCCACGTTCCACACCCGCTTCTCATCATCATCATGATTTGATTCATGCTACCTATACCTCCCTCTCATCCTTCCCCCCCGTCTTTCTTCCAAACGAAAGCGAATGTAAGTGCAACGTTCCCCACTCTCCCACATTCCACACCCGCTTCTCCTCGCCCTCATGTTGCGTCCACCCCCTCCTCCTTGCCCCACGCTCTCTGTCCAAACGGACGCGAGCTTAGGTGCGAAGCCTCACTCTCCACTGTCGCACGTTCCACACCCGATCATCATCGCCCTTATGCTGCGTCTGCCTCCCCCTCCTCCTTCTTGCGCGCTCTTTTTCCAACCGGAAGCGAGCTCAGGTATAAAGCCTCACTTCCAATTCTCCCTCGTTCGGTACCCGTTTCTCATCACTCTCATGTTGCGTCCACCTCCCCCTGCTTCCCCCCCTGCTCTCTTTCCAGGCGGACGCGAACTCAGGTATACAGTTTCCCACCCCCTTCCCCTGCGTGTGGAGAGAGACGCCAGCGGCCACGGCGACAACGACGTTGACGACTGCGACGAAGAGGACGACAAGCGACGACGACGACGACGACGACGACGACGACGACGACGACGACGGCGGCGGCGGCGGCGGCGGCGACGGCGGCGAGCGGCCACGGCGACGAGCGGCGGCCGCCCCCGTCCCCCCGCGGTGCTCTCCGACCCGGAGCTCTGCGCGCAGCTGCGGCGGCTGCGGGAGGGGCTGCCGCCGAAGCAGGCGGGGCGGCTGCCGCGGGCCTCCGCCGCTGGCCGCCGTCGGCGTCGTCGGCAGTCCTCTCTGGGAGGAGTCGCAAGGTGCGGGCCCCAAGGATATGCACCACCACCACCTCCTCTTCCCCTCGTCTTCCCCTCCTCTTCCCCTCGTCTTCCCCCTCCTCTTCCCCTCGTCTTCCCCCTCCTCTTCCCCTCGTCTTCCCCCTCCACTTCCTCTTCCCCAAGGATATGCACCACCTCCACTCCCCCTCCTCTTCCCCTCGTCTTCCCCCTCCTCGTTCCTGGGAGGGGGAGGGGGGGGAGGGAGGTGGTGGTGGTGGTGGTGGTGCACAGTTTGGCCCCCGGAGTGTGCCCGGCAGCAGAGCACGGGAGCCGGCCCCCGCATGCAGCGGGGGCGCAACCTGGAGCACGCTGCGCGGCGGCCGGCCCCCGAGGAGGGCCGGGCCGCACCCGGGGCGCCGAGCGGCGGTGGTCGTCGCTGCAGCCTGCAGCGTTGGGAGTCGGCGGGGGGTCCGAGGTGGCCCTGCGCGGGTGCCTTCGGAGGCACGCCTCGGGGGCGGCAAAGAGGGGGGTGATGACTAAGGGGGGGGGGGGGGATATCGTGGCGTGGGCCATGATATTTCCCCAGATTTCATGGCGCCTCTTCCTATTTCGTTATGTCCCTGGCCCCCCCCACGCTGGGCCGCGCACGTGCCGCCGGTCATAATTTGCACCCCCCCCTCTTGGACACCCCCCTCTTGGCCGCTCCCGAACATCTCGGCGGCGAGCGAGGGGGGTCAGAAGGCCTGGAAGTCCCCCAGCCTTCTGAGAAGTTTTCTGAGCATTCCCCGAAGACACAGAAGAGCCTCACAGAAGGCCGGAGGCCTTCCGAGTAGCCCCGCCGCCTTCTGAGAAGGCCTTCTCCTCCTCAGTTCCCCCCCTCGCTCGCTGCCGAAAACATGTGAGACTTGTATGTCTTCGCGAGTCTGTATGTAGAGCGCATGAGCGTTGGCAAGCGTCTGGTAATTAGCGTCGGCGAGCGTCGATTCGCAAGAGCCAGCAGGATGGTACGGGAGGAGAAAGCGAGCGCAGGCGCGAAGCCGGAACCAGGGCAGAGCCCGGAACTGAAACCAGGACCGATCGGAGCCGAGACCCGCAGAGCCAGAGTTCGTTTTTCACCCCAGGCTCCCATGAGTTGCCACCAGAGGTGCGGTGTGCTTGGGTGCGGTGCCAGTGCTTACAATTGCTATGTTATCTTAGATGCCCTCACGTGCAACGCGTGATGATTCTAAGCATGCTGGCATCGTAATGGCCGCTTCAAGCGACGCCAGAGTTCTTGGTTCCGGCTTCCCCAAACGACCGCAGTACAACTTGAAAGATGACAAAAAAACATCCATTCCAGGACGTCCGATCGCCAAACACGTGCTTCCGGATATTCCGATTGCGAAGAGAGTGGTGCCATAATTTTGATAGCGAGTATTTCGCGATAACAAATTGATTCAAGCTTTCAGAAGTTCCAATACGGTTGCAAGACAAGGCAGTTTTTCAGAAGTGTCGAAACGTCTTTCCGCATACATCACATTCTTGCAAGCACACGCGCTCATTTTGTAAAACCCAGGAGTCCCATAATCGGAACGCCTAGTTCCGAAGGTCTTGGATCTCCACCACAAGAGGAAAACTCCTCCAGATGCCAATCCTCACGCGTTGAGCCCATTCGCGTTACGATGCACGGGTTCTGTATCGTCAAAAGCAGAAGTTCATGCGGAATGTCGCGGGCGTCAGCGCGATACCAGGTACACAGGTCGGACCGTACCGTTGATGGACAATACCCAAGAGTGTCGTCGCAATGCCGCGTGATCTTACAATGCCCATGTGCACCGTACCCCGTTGCGACCTCTAAACCCATCGGCGTCCTAGTCCTCCACGTCGGCGTCCTGGCCGTCGGCGTCATTTTCGTCGTCGTTGTCGTCCTCGTCCTCGCCGTCGTCGGCGCCTCTCCCTCGGGGGGAGGAATGGGTCAGGAGGAGGAGGAGCAGCAGCAGCAGGACGAGCAAATGGAGCAGGAAGGGGTGGAAGTAAGGGCGAATGACCTGGAGGTAGGCGGATGAGGAGGAGGCCTCCTCGCCATCCTACTTCTGGTGCATCTCATCTTGCCCCTTCCCTTCTTGTCGTCCACCTGGCCCTCCTCACTATCCTGCACATCCATTGCCTCGTTCTCCAATTCAGCATCCTCCCCCTCTTCATTCCCAAAATCAAACTGAGGTTCCTTCAGATTCGGAGGCATGGCAACACATGCAGCACATGTTCTGGGCGACACACGTCTTGAACCATGTGTCGTCATGTCTTGCAGTTCACGTCGATTGGTTCACAACGATCGGCTAGACACCGAGTGGCCAAGGTGCGCCGTCGCTCACCCAGTTCCACCGCCGCGTCCGGAGACGCTGCACGTTGATTCCGCAGCGTGGCGTCATTGAAGCGACGCGTGTCGGTTGCCCTACTTCTTCGGGAGTTCTTGAGGCGGGCTTGGGAGTGGCCTTCTCTTGGCCTCGCGGGCCCTCGTCGGCGGCCTGGTGCTTTGTGGGGTTGGTGTTGTTGCCTGGTTTGGTGTTGGGCCCTTGGGGTTGTCCGCGTATGTTTGTGCGTGAATGTGTGAATGTGCGTGTGGCCTGGGGCCGCGCTGTTTGGAGGGTCGTTGGGCAGTGCGTGGGATGTCTTCCCGTCGTGGTGGTCTGGGCCATCTTGGCGGTGGGGGTCATGGGCCAAGGTCGGTCATCGTGGCTCACTGCCCCCCCCGCCCATTCCGCTCCTCTCACGGTTCCGCTCACTCCTTCTGCTTCTTCTCCCCCGTCACCGCTCCCAGTCTCCCCGGTCTTCTCGCGAGACGGCACCGTCGTTGCGTTTGGAGGGAAGTGTATATATATATATATATAGATAGATAGATAGATAGATCGAGAGAGAGGGCGAGCGAGAGAGAGAGAGATAGAGAGAGAGCGAGGAACACAACACATCACAATTGCCCTCTGTATTTCTTCTGTTGCCTCTTCCCCTTGAGTCTCCCTCCTCCGTCCTCTCCTTCTGTATTTGCCGTTCACCCGCCCACTCTTTCCATTGTTTCCCCGCTCGACTTATCTTTCCCCCATTTCTGAGCCCGCCTCCTCTTTCTGCCGCCCTGCTTTCCTCCTAGTCACCCTCGTGTTTCTCTCTCTCTCTCTCTCTCTCTCTCTCTCTCCTCTCTCTCTTTCTATCACTCTTGCTCAAGCCTCCTCATGATCACAGTTCTGCTGCGTGCCCATTGTCCTCGTGTCCCTTCTCATTCCCTTTCCTCCTCCCTCCTCGCTCTTCTCTTCGGCCCTCCTTACCAATCCTCCTCTTCTTCGGACGGGAGCAAGGCAGCAAGGCAAGTCGGAGAGGGAAAGGGATAGCAGAATCGGACGAGGAGAGCTGATGGAAGGTGGGCGAAGATGATAATGGTCAGAGTGAGGCGGTCGAGCGGTCTTACACCGTCCCTGGGTGCGTTCTTGGGTGCTGCTCTTGGAGGGCCTGCGTTGCGCCTGCGGCCGCCTAGCGGATTTCGCAGGGCTGGCTGCGCGCCGCATCGCGCAGCTCCCCAAGGTCCCTGACTGCGGGGCTCTTCGCCAGGCGCCGGCGACTGCACATGCCGCCCGTCCCGTGAAAGCGTGAATGAAGTGCGTTCCCGCGGTGCGGATTCCCGTCCTCGCTGCCGCCCCGCGACCCGCGACCCGCCCCCGACCCGCTCCACGACCCGCCCTGCGACCCGAGCCTTCGGCCCGCCCCGCGACCCGCCTCCGACCAACCCGCGAGAAAAAGTTGGCGATTTTGCGGTGGGCTCGCTGGGCTGCGTGGGGATTCACGAAGCTCACGAGCGGCGAACGTATCCACATCCACGCCCTCGCGGCTGGGACTCCAGGGCGGCATCCCGCGGATACGCGGTCGCACGCCACGCGGTCGCACGGGTGCTTTCCGCGCGGGGCATCCGAGAAAAGACGCACGGGAAACCGCTCTCGGTGGGTTGCTGCTGATCTGCCTTCGAGCCCCGCAGACTGCCGCGACGACCCCCCCCACCCCGTCATCTGCGGCGGCGATGATGAAGAGGATGCGGAGGGGGGGACATGGCCTGCTTATCCTCCTCCTCCCGAGCTGATCCCTTTGCCTTCCCCCTCCCTGTTTATCCCTACCTTTAAGTCGAGCGTGTCCCTCTACAGGAGGGATATTCATTAAAACAAAAAATCTGGGGACGATGTTTTGAGTATGTTGGACTATTTTTGAGTATTGTATGGGTATTCAAAAATATTTCTGCAAAATCCGCCTGCAGGGGGACATGCCCGACCTAACCCTACCTCCCCTCTCCTCACGTGATCACCATACCGCCAGAACGATGTCGACGACGATCACGGCGGCGGCTGCAACGACGGCGACGGTTGCGGCAGCACCAGCGAAGACGCCGACCACGGCGAATCACGACGGCCACGACGATAACAATGGGAATGGCGACCGCGGCGACAACGACGGCGACACCAGCGACGGCGCCGACCCCGACCCCGACGGCAGCAGCAGGAGCAAATGGGGTCGACGAGCACGACTAGTACGACGACGACCGACGACGGCGGCGACGACGACGACGACGGCGACGACGACACGACGACGACCCGATCGGTGGCGCGGCGGCGGCGACGACGCCTCCCGACCGGCGGCGCCAGTACCTGGCCCTCCTGCCGCGCGTGGTGCGCTGCCGGTCCCTCGAGGAGCATACGCCCCCACCGACTGGGCCGCTGCCGGCCCCCGAGCGCGGAGGGCGTTGACATCGACGCCAGCGGCGGCGCCGACGGCGGCGACGACGCCGATGCCGACGGAGGCGGCGTCGGCGACTACGACGCCGACGTGAAAACGACGACGATGGCCACGACGACGACCACGGCGACGACGGCAACGGTAACGTTCACGACGATGGCGGCAACGACGACGCTGACGCCGAAGACAACGATGAGCGCGACAAACGGAAAGGGCGTCTGCGAGGCGGTGGGGCATGACGGGGACGACTACGACGGCGGCGACGACAAAGATGCTGTCGACAGTGGCGATCGCGGCGACGACACCGACTCATCGCGACGTTGGCAAAGACGATGACTACAACAGTGAGGCCGCATGGTTCGCAAAGGGCCTGGCGATAAGACGGACAGGGAGGGAGGGAAATGATGGAGGGAGAAGGTTGGGATGGAGGGAGGGATAGAGTAACTAGCAGGGAAACGGAAGGATCAGCATGGAGGGAGTAGGAGTAGTCTCGTGGCCTTCGGTCCATTCTGCCACCGCGCCTAGGTTTCAGGTCAGAGGTCTCTTGGATGCCTATGGCCAAGGGGGACTTTTTGGGAGGCCTCTCGGAAGCCTCGTTCAGGAGGTTTTGGGGGTGTCTTGGGTTCTCTTGGGGGCCTCTTGGAGGCTTTCTGGGGCCTGAATTGTTCCTCTTGGTGACCTCCTGGAGCTTTGAGGGGCCCCTTGGGGGCCTGCTTGCGGTCTCGTGGATCGTCTTGGCGCGGAGAGATCGAATTATGGATCCGCATTCCCCCTCTTGGGGCCCTCTTGGCGCCCTCTTGGCCCGTCCTCTCGGGCCGTCTGGGAGTTCTCTTGGGAGCCTCTTGGGCCGCCTTGGGGCAATCTTGGAAGCCTCGTTGGCCGTCGTGGGCGGTCAAACGCTCGAAAGAGCGAGAACGCCCAAATCCTTCAAGCATTATACAAGAACCTAAGGAGACTCATGGTTCTGGCCTCTCGGGGCCCTCTTGGGTGGCCTATTGCAGCGCTCTTCGGGCGCCTTGGGGCTTCCTTTGGCCGTCTGGAGGTAATGTTCTTGGTCTTGGGCGATCTGCGGGCGACTCGGGTCGCTTGGGGACCGTCCCAGGGGCCTCTTGGGGCCCTCAAGGCCCTGCTTGGGGCCCTCTTGCCTCCGAAAAAGTCATGCGACGAGGCCCAGATGAACCCGGAAGCGCCCATGACCCCGGACTGCGTGGTTTCTCAAGAAACTTCATGATTGGAAAACGGAGATCTCGAGTGGCTAAAGGACATTCCAAGTTGTGTCTCAGGGCACTGTGGCGGATAAGGAGGATGGGGGATGAGGAGGAGGAACGGAAGCAGGAGCAGGAGAAGGAGGAGGAGGAGGAGCAGGAGGAGCAGGAGCAGTCGCCATTCCTATTCCAAGATGGAATCGAGGCGACCAAGACGGGCTTCACGGTCTGACCTTTCGTCGGGGGGAGGCGGGCCTCGATTGCCGCGGGATTGTGGCGGCAGCAGCCCTTCAAACTTTGTCATCGGATGCAGGTGTTCATTCTGATGACCAGGCTGCACATTCGTTTGTCCCTCCCTGAGTGGAGACTTGACCTGGTGGGCGAGACGGTGAGAGCTCTGGGGAGGAGGGACAGCTCGACGGCGGCAGGCAGCAGGAACATGCCACAGTCGGCCCAGATTAGTAGGTCGACCCTGCCAAATCAAGGGTACCCTTGTGTCCTGTGTCTGGCGACCCATGCTTCCTACATTCCTGTGGCAATGTGGCCCTCGGAAGGGTCTTGTGTCCTCTCGCGTGTCCTGTCCAATCGAGTCCGATTGCACCAGATGTAGGAGATGGCAGATTGCCAACCAGGGCGAGAAGGGTCAGAGCAGCCTCGACCGTGTGCCCGCGACCACCACGCCGCTGCCATCGATCTCACAGCAGCGCATGAGGCCCGCTCTGAGGAGGATCACGGCACCGTTATCTACGGTCATCTTCAGCGAGGTGCAGGAAATACCAACGACAGTTCGAGACGCTCGCACAGTGCATGTGAGGATGCTGGGCCACGTGGGCGGGATCCGCAGCCAAGGCCAGCCGCCGAAGGGAGCTAGGCTGCTGGGCGCAAACCGTTCTCGCCACAGAG
>CAUYUJ010009491.1:250435-292935 GCA_963575745.1 Prorocentrum cordatum | reverse complement strand
AGTAGGAGGTGAGGAGGCTGAGGACGGAGGAGGGGGAGGAGGAGGAGGAGGAGGAGGAGGAGGAGGCTGAGGACGGAGGATGATGAGGAGGGGGAGGAGGAGGAGGAGGAGGAGGAGGAGGAAGCCATGAACCGCCAGGCGGTTGAGGCGCGTCAGTAGCAGTGCGCCGATCCATCGGCCACGATTCCAAGTTCTCCCATACGTCAGTCCTATGTCCTTGCCGTCACTCTTTTACCTCCCTGACCGTTCGTCTATGCATTTTGATTCTCTCTCGCGCTACGCGGCACCACTTGCTGGGCCATCTGGCCAAGCACTACCACGACATCGACGACTACGTCTAATGCCCAGACCTACGCGGCTTCGCCCGGCCAGACTCATATCCACCACGATTTCAAGCACATCTCCAAATCCCGCCTGGCATCGCAGGGAACGGGAGAGAAGAGCAACATCAAACACAGAGTAGCTTCAGCAAGGACGCTACTAGACCATACTACGACGCATCAACAGCTACAAGTAGCACAGCACCTACTAAACCAACACCACAGCGCACAACGACCGACACGACCTACAACAGCAGAGACGTACGGACAGCCCCCCCCCACCCCAAGCCGAAGGCAAAGGCAAAGGAAAACGACAGTACCAGCAGCACCATGGACAATGAAAGAACGCCACCTGGCAACCAGTGGGCCACAGCAGATGCATTAACCGCACACAACCAGCGCCGACCGACCATCCGCCCCAAGCGACCCACACCCACCAGCAGGGAAACTTGCAATGCCACACAGCACCAAACACAATCACGTGGACCCAGTCCCAGCGCACCCGCAGCCAACGACGAGCGGCCGCGCCCAGAGAGGGCCCAGCAGAAGCAAACCAGAGCACACAACCGACACAACGACCAGCCACCACAACCCAGCATACGAAGACTTTCATCGATAGCATACCCGAAGCACACGACGACGTCCAGCAGAAAATTATCCTGGCGAAGGACCCAACCATATGCAGTTGTGAATATCGCAATTGTGAGTATCTTCTTCGGTGGCGCTCCCCATGGGGCCACGAACCGCATGAGGGGTGTGCCGAAATGTGGCGGGGTACACAACGCAAAGGAATACGATAGATCTGATTACGAGAGAAAGAACGCGGGTGAGTCAGAGCGCGAGGGAATCTGAGTATGAATGGGTCTGCGCGCGAGTGAATATATTTGCATGAATGCGATCATGGAACCGCCTAGTGTAAGTGTCGAGCATGCCTGTCCGAACACACGTGACACTGGGCGTGGCCGCCGCAGGCAGCTTCCGCGGGAACCCCGACGGCAGCGTCCGCACGTCGCGACGCCCATGTCGGCACGCCTCTTGCGAGGATCGCGCCCGCTTTCGGCTCTTCTTTTCCTTCCTCTTTGCCCGCGCACTCCAAAATCCAAGGCTGCGGGCGCAGCGCAGCGCGGAGTCCCCGCGACGCGCGCTGGTCGCCCCGGGCGGGGTCCCAGCGACGCGCGCGGGTCGTCCGCTGCGCGAAGCAGAGAGAGCTGACTAGCTAACTGGCTGGCTGATAGCGGGCAAGTCTCTGACCGCTGGGCAGAGCGACGACGGGCGAACGAGGCGCCGGGCCCCCCGCAGCACGGAGTTCCCGCGACGCGCGCTGGTCGCCCCGAGAGGGTCCCAGCGACGCGCGCGGGTCGTCCGCGGCGCGAGGCCAAACAATTAGTCGGGCAGTCGAGAGGAGGCGCGGCTCGGGGGAGACGCTCCTCAGGTCAGGCCTCGCGGATGAACTCGGTGAAGCCGAGCTCCCTGGCGAGGGCCGTCGCTTCCCTCCTGCACCGCTTCGTGCGCGCCGCAAACTGCTCCAGCTGCTTCCGCAAGCCCTGCGGCGGCCCTGCCAGGAAGAACTCGATGCGCGGCGCCCGCATGAGCAGGAGGTCCTCGTGGCGCGTGGCGCGCGAGAGCAGCACGTAGAGCTCCAGCCACCAGTCGTCGTCCTCCTTCTTGCCGTTCCCTACCTCGTGGCGGCCGCAATCCAGGATCACGCCTGGGCGACGTCGACCGAGGGAGCAGCGCGCCGGGCAGCCGACGGCCCAGGGCGAGAGTCCACAGGACCGAGAGATGGTCTGGCCGCGGACTGCTCGCGCCCCGGAGGTCTGGCCGCCCCCGGAGCGCCGTTCCCCCGCCCCGTCGCCTTCGCGCAAGGTGCGCCCCTGGCACGCCACCGTGGTGATGACCCTGCCGTGCGAGAAATGCGGGGGGGGTGCCGAAATGGGTGGGGGTGACGCATGCGGGCGGCGGCACTGAGGCCTTCGGTGGAGCTCCCTATGGAGCCACGAAACGTGTGAGGGGTGTGCCGAAATGGGTGTGGGGGACGCATGCGGCCGCGGGCACTGGGGCCTTCGGTGGAGCTCCCTATGGAGCCACGAAACGTGTGAGGGGTGTGCCGAAATGGGTGTGGGGGACGCATGCGGCCGCGGGCACTGGGGCCTTCGGTGGAGCTCCCTATGGAGCCACGAAACGTGTGAGGGGTGTGCCGAAATGGGTGTGGGGGACGCATGCGGCCGCGGGCACTGGGGCCTTCGGTGGAGCTCCCTATGGAGCCACGAAACGTGTGAGGGGTGTGCCGAAATGGGTGTGGGGGACGCATGCGGCCGCGGGCACTGGGGCCTTCGGTGGAGCTCCCTATGGAGCCACGAAACGTGTGAGGGGTGTGCCGAAATGGGTGTGGGGGACGCATGCGGCCGCGGGCACTGGGGCCTTCGGTGGAGCTCCCTATGGAGCCACGAAACGTGTGAGGGGTGTGCCGAAATGGGTGTGGGGGACGCATGCGGCCGCGGGCACTGGGGCCTTCGGTGGAGCTCCCTATGGAGCCACGAACGTGTGAGGGGTGTGCCGAAATGGGTGTGGGGGACGCATGCGGCCGCGGGCACTGGGGCCTTCGGTGGAGCTCCCTATGGAGCCACGAAACGTGTGAGGGGTGTGCCGAAATGGGGTGGGGGACGCAACTGGGCGGGTAGCACGTGTGGGGTTGTGGGCCGAACGGTGGGAGCCTCCCTATGGAGCCACGAAACGTGTGAGGGGGTGTGCCGAAATGGGTGGGGGACGCATGCGGCCGCGGGCACTGGGGCCTTCGGTGGAGCTCCCTATGGAGCCACGAAACGTGTGAGGGGTGTGCCGAAATGGGTGTGGGGGACGCATGCGGCCGCGGGCACTGGGGCCTTCGGTGGAGCTCCCTATGGAGCCACGAAACGTGTGAGGGGTGTGCCGAAATGGGTGTGGGGGACGCATGCGGCCGCGGGCACTGGGGCCTTCGGTGGAGCCCCCTATGGAGCCACGAAACGTGTGAGGGGTGTGCCGAAATGGGTGTGGGGGACGCATGCGGCCGCGGGCACTGGGGCCTTCGGTGGAGCTCCCTATGGAGCCACGAAACGTGTGAGGGGTGTGCCGAAATGGGTGTGGGGGACGCATGCGGCCGCGGGCACTGGGGCCTTCGGTGGAGCTCCCTATGGAGCCACGAAACGTGTGAGGGGTGTGCCGAAATGGGTGTGGGGGACGCATGCGGCCGCGGGGACTGGGGCCTTCGGTGGAGCTCCCTATGGAGCCACGAAAAGTGTGAGGGTGTGCCGAAATTGGTGTTGATGATGATGATGATGGGAGGGGGGAGGAGGCAGCGGGAGGAAGGAGAACGCGGGGCACCGTCTCTTCAAAACGAGGACCCAACACCACAGGATGGTTGGGAAAAACAGACCAGGTTACACACCATTGGAACTGGGCATGGACCACATCCAAGGCAAGCTAGCATCAGGAAGCTGGCCTCGCAAATACTGGCGGTCGAAAAGGCTGGACAAACAGCAGACCACCCACGCCGCGACCTAGCAGTCATCAAGAGACAATTTCTGTCCCCAAAACCACAGCACGAACGACTACTGTACATGCGGCAGCTAAAAGACGACTGCGCGGCTTGCACAAGAATCTCCAACGCAACACGTAAGCAAGCACAGCAAAGCCACGACGACAACATCCGATTCACGACGACCTACGCCAGCTTAGAAAAATTATCCTGGCGAAGGGCCCGACCATACGCAATTCCGAATGCCGCCGTTGTAAGTATCGTCGTTGGTGGAACACCCGATGGGGCCACGAAGCGTGTGAGAGGTGCGCCAAATGGAGGTGGAACTGCATGCGGACCCTGCCACTGGGGCCTTCGGTGGAGCACCCTGTGGGGCCGTGAAACGTGTGAGGGGTGCGCCGAAATGGAGGTGGAACTGCATGCGGACCCTGCCACTTGGGCCTTCGGTGGAGCTCCCTATGGGGCCACGAAACGTGTGAGGGGTGCGCCGAAATAGAGGTGGAACCGCATGCGGACCCTGCCATTGGCGCCCTCGGTGGAGCTCCCTATGGGGCCGCGAAACGTGTGAGGGGTGCGCCGAAATGGAGGTGGAATTGCATGCGGACCCTGCCACTTGGGCCTTAGGCGGAGCTCTCTATGGGGCCACGAAACGTGTGAGGGGTGTGCCGAAATGGAGGTGGAACTGCATGCGGACCGTGCCACTTGGGCCTTAGGCGGGGCTCCCTATGACGCCACGAAACGTGTGAGGGGTGCGCCGAAATGGAAGTGGAACTGCATGCGGACCCTGCCACTTAGGCCTTAGGCGGAGCTCCCTATGGGGCCACGAAACGTGTGAGGGGTGCGCCGAAATGGAGGTGGAACAGCATGCGGACCCTGCCACTTGGGCCTCAGGTGGAGCTCCCTATGGGGCCACGAAGCGTGTGAGGGGTGCGCGAAAATGGAGGTGGAACCGGCATGCGGACCCTGGGACATGCGGCCTCGAGTGGAGCTCCCTATGGGGCCGCGAAACGTGTGAGGGGTGTGCCGAAATGAGGTGGAATTGCATGCGGACACCGACACTTGGGCCTTCGGTGGCGCTCCCTATGGTGGCCACGAAAAACGTGTGAGGGTTGCGCCGAACTGGAGGTGGTGGTCGGAAACGCATGCGAGACCATTTGACTATTACACGCGCTATACAACACTTGGGCCTTCGTGGATGGAGCTCCCTATGGGGCCACGAAACGTGTGAGGGGTGCGACGAAATGGAGGTGGAACCGCATGCGGACCCTGACACTTGGGCCTTCGGTGGAGCTCCCTATGGGGCCACGAAACGTGTGAGGGGTGCGCCGAAATGAGGTGGAACCGCATGCGGACCCTGACACTTGGGCCTTCGGTGGAGCTCCCTATGGGGCCACGGAGCGTGTGAGGGGTGCGCCGAAATGGAGGTGGAACCGCATGCGGACCCTGACACTGGGGCCTTCGGTGGAGCTCCCTATGGGGCCACGAAACGTGTGAGGGGTGCGCCGAAATGGAGGTGGAACCGCATGCGGACCCTGACACTTGGGCCTTCGGTGGAGCTCCCTATGGGGCCACGAAACGTGTGAGGGGTGCGACGAAATGGAGGTGGAACCGCATGCGGACCCTGACACTTGGGCCTTCGGTGGAGCTCCCTATGGGGCCACGAAACGTGTGAGGGGTGCGCCGAAATGGAGGTGGAACCGCATGCGGACCCTACTTGGGCCTCGGTGGAGCTCCCTATGGGGCCACGAAACGTGTGAGGGGTGCGCCGAAATGGAGGTGGAACCGCATGCGGACCCTGACACTGGGCCTTCGGTGGAGCTCCGTGTGAGGGGTATGGAGGTGCATGCGACTGGGGCCTTCGGTGGAGTCCTATGGGGCCACGAAACGTGTGAGGGGTGCGCCGAAATGGAGGTGGAACCGCATGCGGACCCTGACACTTGGGCCTTCGGTGGAGCTCCCTATGGGGCCACGAAACGTGTGAGGGGTGCGCCGAAATGGAGGTGGAACCGCATGCGGACCCTGACACTTGGGCCTTCGGTGGAGCTCCCTATGGGGCCACGAAACGTGTGAGGGGTGCGCCGAAATGGAGGTGGAACCGCATGCGGACCCTGACACTTGGGCCTTCGGTGGAGCTCCCTATGGGGCCACGAAACGTGTGAGGGGTGCGCCGAAATGGAGGTGGAACCGCATGCGGACCCTGACACTGGGGCCTTCGGTGGAGCTCACTATGGGTCCACGAAACGTGTGGCCATGATGGAGACGGCGATGATGATGACGACGATGGTGATAAGAACGATGATGATGATGATGATGATGATGCTGATGATGACGGTGACGATGACGATGATGATGATGATGATGATGATGAGAGGGAGGAGGGAGGAGGGGGAAGAGGAGGAGAGGAGAGGACGCGGGCACCGTCTCTTCAAAACGAGGACCCAACACCACAGGATGGTTGGGAAAAATGAGCTCGCCAACCAAAGACAGAACATACCCAGCCCACAAGCTGCTCATACGACCTCACCCAGAACACGGACAGCCAATTCAACAACAACGTTAAAGAAACAGCTTCATTCCAGCCCCCCCCCAAGACGACACCTATAAGTCACGGCGCGCAAGGCGACGCATTGAGATTCAAGACGCTCCCAACACAGCATTCGACGACTTACAGGCCAACGACACGATCATACAATAACTACCATCAGTCAACGACCACAGCCCAAAGGACACAACTGCAACACCGACCCACGAATGCAGAGCACACAACTCAGCAACTACCAGCAGCCAGCGACGATACGTCAACTGACTATCGCGACGCAGGCGGGCCAGTACAATCACTACAACAAGTTGGGTACCAACTCCTAGTCAACGAAGCAACCGCGATACGACTCGAAGAAACCGAACAGCGACAAGCACAACTAACGACTACCGGGTTGAGCAACGACACCCGCAGATCGAAGGTCTCACAGCACAAGTCCTCGACTAGCACACAGCTGCACTAATAAAGCACACTTATCACCAACTGGGGCATCAAACACAATCGCGCACCAAGCAAGAAGCCGCGGCGCAAACAACCACAGCTGAGTTAAGGCTTGAGCCCCATGCCCAACGACAACAACTAGCAGCACAGCGACCAACCACATCCAATAGGCATGATAAGGGCATCATCAAAGCTGAACACATGACAGATGAACACATGCAGCAAACCATTCAACCTATCCGCCTCCACTAGCAGCCACAACACGCAGAACTTGCCCACATACAAGCACACTACACCATAATAGCCGAGCAGAGAATGCAGCCCCTAGAACAGGGGCTCACACTCGAAGCCAAACAGTCTGAGATACCAACGACAGGAGGAGCAACGCGTCGAGCACGAAGCACAAAGGGCCAGGGCGTAAGAACGATTCGACAACGAAGTTGAAGTGGCACGAGAAGCAGCTACATCATCACAACGATTACAGCGAGACAACGATTCTGGCCAACTACCAAGAAGAAAGCGCAGCCCCCATCATGCCCTCGAGCGCACCAAGCACCTCCACACAGACAACACGCACTACCAGCACCGTCTCAGCACAACTGGGCAATACCACCAAGACACAGGAGTTTACACCAGAAGTCAGCAATCCAAGTTCGAGACCTTCGAGGAAACACAAGCGCAGCCTGAACAATGGCACAAGCAAGCACTAGCAGTAATAGATACGATACCTAACCCGTCAAGCACGGCAACCTGACCAACGACCAGTTGCACCCGACCGCGACAACGAAGTGGACCAAGACATGCGCATCAACCGACTTCTGGACCACAGGCAAGCCAAGCCCGACGAAGAACAAAAAGACCGACAACGACACTTTCACGGCGACTTCAAGTCGAAGAAGAAGTGCAGCGACTACACGGAATAACTAAGCGACATCATGGATTCGGTGACGACTACTAGCACAGAGTCTACCGACCATCCGTCAATGCAGATAGACGCCGACCTACGCGCCGACAAGCGATGCCCCAGAACATCGACTCATCTCAAGAAGCACCGCACACACCAACAGAGCCTCCTACTCCCAGAGCGCGCGTCACATTACCACTCCACTCACACCAACGGAAATATACACCGCAGGTACGTCACAACCACGGACACCTGGCCACAGAAGCAACGCACTCAAGAACGACGTCGCGACATGAAGCCCGGTGACACACCACGATACTTCAACACCCCGCAACAACGAGACGTAGCGACAATACGAAGCACTACGTCAAGCCGCAGAAGAGACAGAGTACGCAATGCAAAGAAATGCCACCATCAGAGCCAACCACTACTCTGGGTTGGACATTAATCAAGGGGTGGGCGACTAACCTTCCGACGGAGCTTGCCCCCCCCCCCCTTCCACCTCCTCCTCCACCTCCCCCTCCTCCTTCTCCTCTTCCTCCTCCAACCCCCCCTCCACCCGCCCCGACGGCGCTTGCCCCCCCCCCCCCCACAGCGAATCCACGGGGGGCGAGTATGTCCCATCCAGAGTGTCGACCGACCACAAGCATCGCGCTCACCACCAAGAAGTGCACCGCGACGTGTACCCAGCAGTTCAAGCCAAAGTATACAAGCTTTTCCAGATTGGCAAACGCAGCCAGAAAAATAGAGCACGACTCGGCTCACCTGCTTTGTTTCACCCATTCTGACTCAGCTTCACCATTTTCCCTTCCTCCAAGTGGAAGGAACGCGGCAAGCCACCTTGAACATCAATGGCCCACCAGTTCCATACCTCACACATTAAGTTTCAGCACACACCATTCCAAGCAACCCATTCGTAAGCATTTACTGCTATCGATTGCAGGCTCCACCTCGCGCATCCACTTACGTCGCGACCCCGCAGACGTCGAGCTACGCCCTGTCATGCAAGTAGCTACCCCAAGCTACTCGCACCCAGGCCACGCCAGCTCAACCCTACTCATATATCCCGACGGTTCCTTAACAACAGCAAGCGGCAACTCAGCCTGGGCCGTCGCAGCATTGCAGCACGACGGACACCGACCCAGCTTCTTCGGGCACAACACAGGGAGCACCGCCCACGGCATACGGACAGGCGCCGGCTACGCACGACTCGACAACACACTCATCGATTTAGCAGCCATCATATGGACAACCATATACGCCACGCGACAACCGCGTCACATTGCCAAACACATTTACATTGATCCAGCCAACGCAACACACCTTATCACCCAGCTCCAAGACCCCGACGGCTCAATCACAAAACTTGCGCAACTCAATTTCCACCAAGCAGAAACATTCGATCACACTACGCTACAGACACGGACACGACGATCATCCATGCAACGAGCTAGCACACACATTTGCAAGGCATCACGCAGCTGCACACTCTGACTCAGAAGTGCCCAGCAGAGCCATCCACACCTTTTCCACAACCAGACGACACACGACGCGCACTACTACAAGGCCACCCAATCATCTACTGGGCTTCCCATCAAACAAGCACTCAGAACGACCACTGCGCAGACCAAGTGACCTAAGACGACGGACTACATCACGCTGTACAGATGGCGCAACAACGCGTGCCACGTACCACTCGCAACCAAGCATGACACAGAAGCAGCACCTGACTCCCGACCCCAACACACAAGCAACTACTCCAACAATACCACAGAGGTACACATCAAACTTGCCACATACAACGCCCACAGAGCCAACGTGGTTGAAATCAAGAAAGCACTGACATACGACAAACGGATGCTACGCCACATGGCCAGACGACAGTTTTTACGAGTACAAGCATTACTACGCAAGACTCACATTTTGGAAGTGCAGGACACCACAGCAAGAAGTGACTTCAGCACTGCAGACACCTACCTGAAATTCGGTTGTCTTTGGACGGGCAGCTACTGGGAACCACAGCCGACCCCAGGTGCTCGACGCTTGGGCGAGGTGCGCCACGCGAACC
Organism: Prorocentrum cordatum; assembly: GCA_963575745.1. NCBI lineage: Eukaryota > Dinophyceae > Prorocentrales > Prorocentraceae > Prorocentrum > Prorocentrum cordatum. The sequence continues at coordinate 283,149 of CAUYUJ010009491.1, read as the reverse complement.
AGGGGCGCCATGCGCGCCAGGCACCCCTGGTGCCCGAGCGTGCCAGGCACGCCTGGTGCGCCGGGTGCGCCGAGTGCGTTAGGTGGGCAGCGCACTTCAGCCGCGCCATGTGCGCCGCGTTCGGGGCGCGCGCGGAGGGCGTCAGGCGCGCCTGCGCACGTGCAAGCACACATCGGGAAACGTGTCGAAAACCAATGCCCATCATGTGTCTGGTGGGCCTGCGCGCAGCAAGCCACGCGCCGCCGCCCCCGCCGTTCGGGTCAAAGACCACTGGGCAGTCATCGCGGGGTGGCCGCGCATGATCCAGATTTGGCTTCGAGGTGCATGTCGCATGGTTTTTTTGTCATGGGTGGTAGTCCTGCGCGCAGCAGAGAGAGTGCTGACGCCCCCGCCGCCCCTATCAAAGAAAAACAAGACAAAGTGCTCGCGGGCCTCGCGAACATGGCTCAAGACTCTGGCCCAAAGTGTATTTCGTGTTCTTTTTCGACAGCGGTGGTGAAGGGGGGCCGCATCGGCTTGCCGCGCACGCTCCAAATGTGGAAGCGGAGTGCGTGTTGTATTGGTTTTTCACAGGGCTGGTGATGGGGGCAGCCCTCACGGGGTTGGGTTGGTTCAGGGTTGGCCGCTGGCCGGGAGGGGGGCGGGGTCCGCCCGCCCGCCAGCCGTCTGGCTCACTCCCACCCGCCTTCCCAACGCATAGGTCACCACCCACCAAACCACCCCAACCCAACCCGAAGGCCCAAAATTATCCTCGATTTCCAGTGGGGGGGGGTCGGGGAACATCGAAAAAACACATGGAATCCGTACCCCCCCCAACCCGAAATTCGGGTCAAATTCGGGCCTTCGGGTTGGGTTGGGGTGGTCTGGTAGGTAGTCAGTAACGCCCGAGCCTCGGCATGTTGAGCGGTCGTCTTTGGATGGGCAGCTCTTAGGAACAAGATCGAGCCCATGTGCGCGACGCTGGGGCGAGGTGCGCCGCGCGTGCCAGGCGCGCCACGCGCGCCGGGCACCCCTCGTCGGGCATCGGGCTCGGCGGAGAGCCAGCGCCCACGGGGGCTGTTCCCAAACCCGATCAGACTGGCACCCCCGAGCAAGGGGCTGCAACAAGAAACATGGACTCCCTCGCAGTGGCCTGCGACTTATCTCATGTCTGGCTGGCGCGTGGAAGATTCTCAAGCTCGTCTGTCTGAGATGGTGGTTTGGTCGGGAGTGCGGCCAACGAGTGACGTCCATGATTTTTGCAGACACGCGCGCAGGGAATTGAATGCAGAAGCGGACTAAGGAGCTGGGAGGCATGAGTCACTGTCGCATGTGGAACCGCGCAAGCATCCCGCTCCACATGTGAGGGTGCTTGTTTCGACGGAAGTACCAAGGGCACTGAAGCTGCGCGTGGTTGGGTGGTTTTTTACATGTGATAACCTGACGGAGGACAGCCCAGAGCATCGGAAACGCGTTGCTTGGAAGTCTGAGGCTTTGCCAGATGGGGCTACAATTGCAGCTGCCGAGTTGGAAGCGGCGTCGTCTGTCATCGCATTCTTACGAGCGTACGACCACGGATATCAGAAAGCTCGTTTGGACATGATTGCCAAGTCACACATGGATGCTTCAATGATTCGCACGCTCGCGCTTGCAGAGCTGCTGGGGTGATGCGAGCGTTGACAGCAGCCCGAGTGCACAGTACACGCAAATCAGCAGCCGCTTGTAGCCGTTACGAAATGGAATGAATCTCCCTCGCAGCAGGCGCGGATGCCGTCCTCGCCGAGAGACATCGCCAGCTGGCGCAGTAGTTTTGCGTACTCCCCCAAAAAATCGTGGTCATGCCGAGCTCCAGCGGTTGAAGATCGCCAGGAAGGCGTCGATGCGCCGCCCACTTGAAGCGCCCCTGCACCAGGGTCTCCAGGGTCGCGCGCTTGTCTCCACAGTGCTGCTGCCAGGAAACCTCTGCTTGAGCCTCATCTGGAAACGACTCCCCCGTGTCCACGTCACGAAGTCACCATCCTCACCAACAGGAGTCACCATCCTCACCAACAGGCATCTTCGCGGCGTCCTCCTCCTCGGCGTCCTGCCGTGGCGGTGCTCGATGCTGCTGGGACAACTTCGCGAACTCCTTGAGCCTCCCCGTCTCGAGCGCTGCCTTGATCGCACCCTTGCCCCCCAGCACCTTGGCAGGCAGCCGAAGGCCATCCCCGCTATCAGCAGGCCCGCCGTCTGCCACCAGCGGAGACTTCTTGGTCTGGGCGCGCAAGTCCCCCACCTCCTGCTGGACGGTAAGCGCCTTTGCCTTTAGCTCGTTTCGCTTGGTGGTTGCCCTCGCGATGAGCTTCGCCTCCTCTTCGGCTTCCTCCGGCAACTTCTTGAGCGGGAGCTGGTTCCTGCCCGAGCGGTGCCCGAGGTTCGCATGGTGGGTGAGGCCACTCCTCTGCGCCTCCAGCTCTGGTCGAACGTCACGCAGTTGCGATTCCATCTGGCTGCAAGCACTGGCCATGTTGTCACCGTTGCAACCCTTGATCGCCTGCTCGAAATCTGCAGCCTGCGCCGCCTAGTCTCTGACGCGGCCGCAGCCGTGGTGCCCGCAGAACCTGGGGGGGCTAGCACCACTGGCGACTGCACCCACGGCCGACCAGCCATTTCCTGACGGCCTACGACTCGGCGCTTGATCCCGCCCTGTGGTCGATGACTTCGTAATGAACCGCCCGAGCTGCTGCTTGAGTTCGCCCAGCTGTTGCTTGAGCCTGTCTTTCTTCCGTTTTCTCATAGGCTGGACAGCCCCGCCAGCACCACCAGGACCCCCATCATCAGCCCTTTGCCTGGCGAAGCTCTTCGCCATCTAGATGACGGTGGCGGGCGCGCTCTGTCCACGCATGCAGCGACACTGGCACGCCCAATTGATGGTCTTGCCGCAGGCCTGACAGCCCCACATGTGTAGTTTTGGGCCCTTGGCAGCGTCACCCATCTGATTGCTCACGCGGGAGCGCGCTTGTGGGTCGAGATCCCACTCATCGAACTGAGAGTTGAAAGCACAGGCCACAACGGCCCGCCATGCCTGCTGCCGCTCTGAAGAAGCGTCGTAGCACGCACAGGAACAGCCTGTGCCAGAGCGGCTCGGAGGAGGAGGAGGCAGCGGACGCGGACGCGGACTCGGCAGTGAGGGAGGAGGAGGAGCGAGGTTGAGGAGGAGGAAGAGGAGGAGGAGGAAACAGGAGCAGGAGGAGGAAGAGGAGGAGGAGGAGGAGGTGGAGGAGGAGTAGGAAGAGGAGTAATAGGAGAAGGATGAGGAGGAGGAGGAGGCGGAATTGAGGAGGAGGAGTAGGAAGAGGAGGAGAGGAGGAGGAGGAGGAGGAGGAGGTGACGCAGACGCGGTCCGTGTTGAGGGAGGATGAGGAGGAGGAGGAGGAGGAGGAGGAATAATGCAGAGGAGGAAGGCTGAGGAGGAGAAGGAGAGAGGAGGAAGAGGAATACTAGGAGGAGGAGGAGTCGGAGGAGGAGGAGGAAGAGGAGTAATAGGAGGAGGAGGAGGCGGAGGGTGAGGAGGAGGAGTAGGAAGAGGAGGAGGAGGAGGAGAAGGAGGAGGTGACGCAGTCGCGGGCGCGGGATTGAGGGAGGATGAGAGGAGGAGGCGGAGGAGGAGGAAGAGGAGGAGGATGAGGAAGACGAAGAAGAATACTACGGATGAGAGGAGAAGGAGGAGGAGGAGAAATAATAATAGGAGGAGGAGGAGGGGGAGGAGGAGGAGGAGGAGGAGGAGGTTGAGGGGGAGTATGAAGAGGAGGAGGAGGAGGAGAGGAGGAGGAGAGGTGGACGCAGACGCGGGCGCGGGGTTGAGGGGGGAGGAGGGTCAGAAGGAGGAGGAAGAGGAAAAGGATGAGGAGGATGAGGATGAGCAGGAGGAGGAGGGGGAGGAGGATGAGGATGATACGGAGAACGACTTAGAGGAGGAACGAGGCTGAGGACGAGGATGAGGAGGAACGAGACGACAGATGAGGAGCAGGAGGAAGAGAAGTAGCAGCAGCAGCAGGAGGATGAACACGGAAGAGGAGGAGGATGAGGCGGCGGAGACATAACAGCAGGAGGAGAAGGAGGAGGAGGCGGAGGAGCAGGAGAGGAGGAGGTAGGAGAGGAAAGGAAGGGGAAAGGAGGAAGATGATGAGAGAAGAGGAGGGGGAGAGGAGGAGGAGACGGAGGAGGAGGAGGAGGAGGACGAGGAGGAGCCGAGGAGGAGACAGGAGATGAGAGGAGGAGCAGGAAGGAGGAGGAGGGGATGCGGAGAAGGAGGAGGAGGAGGAGGAGGAGGAGGAGGAGGGGGAGGTGGACATGAAGAAAGAGTAGGGCGGTAGGACTATGAGGAATAGGAGGAATACATTGAGTAGAGGGAATATCAGGAAAAAGGAGGCAGAGGAGGCGAAGGAGGCGGAGGAAGGAGGATTAGCAGCAGCAACAGGATGAGGAGGATGAACAGGAGAAGGCGGAGGAGGAAGAGGAGGAGGAGGAGGAGCAGGAGGATGATGATGAAACGGAGGGGGGGGTGCAGGAGGAGGAGAAGTAGGACGACGAAGTGGAGGATGAGGAGCAGTCAGAGGAGAAGGGGGAGGCCAGGAGGAGGAGGAGGAGGAGGAGGAGGAGGATGAGAAGGACGAGGAGGAAGACAGAGGAGGAGGTGGGGAAAGATGAGGCGCAGGAGGAGAGGGAGGATGAGGAGGAGGATGAGGAGGAAGACTATGAGGATGAGGACCAGGAGGAGGAGCAGGAGGAGGAGGAAGAGGAGGTGGAGGAGGAAGCGGAGGAGGAGGAGCAGCAGCAGGATGAGGAGGGGGGACGAGGAGGAGCAGGTGGAAGAAGAGGAGGAAGAAGAGGAGGAGGAGGCGGAGGAGGAGGGGGAGGAGGAGCGGGATGAGAAGGAGGAGAATGAAGAGGAGGAGGAGGTGGATGTTGATGGTGAAGATGACTGTGATGCTGAAGATTATGATGTTGATGATGATGAGAATGATGATGAGGATGCTGGTATTGCTGCTGATGATGCTGCTGATGATGGTGATGCTGAAGCTGACGATGATGCTGATGATGATGATGCTGCTGCTGCTGATGATGATGCTGATGATGATGATGATACTGTCAACGATGATGATGCTGATGATGTTGGTGACGATTATGCTGGCGATGATGATGATGCTCATGATGATGGTGATGCTGATGATACTGATGATGGTTAGATGCTGAGTTGACGAGGTGATGCGTTGATGATGTTGATGGTGTTGATGCTGCTGCTGGTGATGACGATTATGATGATGCTGATTATGATGATGCTGGTGAGCCTGCCGATGATGCTGATGCTGATAATGGTGATGATGATCCATATGATGCTGACGCTGCTGCTTATGATCATGATCATGATGCTGATGATGCTGATGATGTTTCTTTTTATGATGATGATGATGATGCTGATGATGATGATGATGATGATGATGATGATGATGATGATGATGATGATGATGATGCTGATGATGATGATGATGATGATGATGATCATCATCATGCTGATGATGATCATGCTGAGGCTGAGGCTGAGGCTGAGGCTGAGGCTGAGGCTGAGGCTGAGGCTGAGGAGGAGGAGGAGGAGGAGGAAGTGGGAGGAGGAGGACGAGGAGGCGGAGGATGAGAAGGAGGAGGTGGAGGAGGAGGAAGGAGGCTTGGAGGGAGGGATGGAGAGAGAAAGGGAATGAGGGAGGGAGGGAGGAAGTGACTCAGTGAGGTATTGAGAAGCAGAGGGAGCGAATGAGTACGTGAGTGAATCAGTGAGCGAGTGAGTGCGTGAGTGAGTGAGTGAAAAATGGAGTGAGTGAATGCCTGAGTGAGTTGGTGGGTGAGTCAGTGAGTAACTGAGTGAGTGAGTGAGTGAGTGAGTGAGTGAGTGAGTAAGTGAGTGAGTGAGTGAGTGAGTGAACGAGTGAGTGAGTGAGTGAGTGAGTGAGTGAAGAAAGAGGAGGAGGAGGAGGAGGAGGAGGAGGAGGAGGAGGAGGAGGAGGAGGAGGAGTTTGGGAGGAGTTTGGGAGGAGTTTGGGAGGAGTTTGGGAGGAGTGAGGAGTGAGGAAGAGGAAGGAGGATGGGGAGAAGGGAGGAGAGGGAGGGAGGGAGGGAGGAAGGGAGCCGTCGGCGACGGCGGTGAGCCGTCGCGCCAGCGAACGGGGACGTCGGCGGCTGCGGCAGCGCCCCGCCTGAGTGCGCCGACGACGACGGCCAGCGGCCGTGCCGACGTCGGCGAGCAGCCGCGCAGTCGAACGGCGGCAGGCGGCGGCGACGACAGCGCCGACGGCGGCGGCGGCGGGCAGACGACGGCAGCGAGTGTCTGCGCCGGCGAATGGCGGCAGACGGAGGCGGCGACAGCGCCGACGGTGGCGGCGACCGGCAGACGACGGCGGTGGCGACGGCGGAGGCGGCCACGGAGGCGACGGCGGCGGTGGTATCCCAGGCGGCCGGTCGCCGCAGCTTCTGCCTTGCAGCCTACCCGAAGCGCTTGGTGCCGGGCGGCTCCGAGGGCGCGGTGAGCCAGGCGAAAGAAGTGGCCGAGAAGGAGCCCCGTGGCCGGCGGTGGCGCCGTCGTGTTCCCCGAGCGAAGAGGAATTGGTGGAGGAGGAGGAGGAGGAGGAAGTGGCAGGGATGGAAGACGGGTAGGAAAAGGGGGAGGAAGAGGCGAGGGAGTATGGAGGAGGATGTCTGTTCGCGGTTGCTTCCCCTCTTCCCCTCTTCCTTGTTTCCCTTCCTTTCCTTTCCTCCTGCTCCCTGCCTGCTGTCTCCGACTGGCCCATCTTTTGCTTGCCCGCCGCCCCGCTGGCCCCTGCCTCCCGTATGCGCGTTCGTCGTCGTCTGCCTGCTTCTCTCCTCCTCGTCCCCTTCCGCCGGGCAGCACAGCCTGCCCGGGACCAGCGTGGCGGTGTGTAGGGCTTTGGCCGGAAGGCCTGCAGGAGTTCCCGTCGGATGTTTTGTGCGGTCCAAGGCCAGCATCGTTTAACCTATCCCCGTCCCCACCGCGCCGTGATAGCTCAGCCCCACCACCCGCACGCCCCCAGTTGGGAACAGGCTGGTCGAAACCCGACGGGCGGAGGAGGATGAGGAGGAGGAGAAAGAGGAGGAGGAGGAGGAGGAGGAGGAGGAGGAGGAGGAGGAGGAGGACGCGTCTCACTTCTTCCCTGATGAGCCCCCGACCCCCTCTGTGTTCAGACGAGGGGCGCTCGGCAGGACAGGCGTCTGCCTCCCCTCTTCATATCTCTATCCTTCGTCCCTTCGGTGCCTCGCCCAAGGGCCGCTTGGATCGACGTTCCTTTAGCCCCACCTCTTCCCCTGCCCCATCTTGACGCCCCCCCTACCCTTTCCTTGCCCCTCCCCCCGGGGAGGATCGGGGGGAGGGGCAAGGACAGGGCAGGGGGAGAAGGCGGAGAAGCAGGGAGGAGAGCCGGAGATGGAAGAGACAGGAGCTTAAAGGAGGAGGAGGAGGAGGAGGAGGAGGAGAGAGCATAGAGTAGAGAGGAGAGAGGAGAGGAGGAGGAGGAGGAGGAAGAGGAGGAGGAAGGAGGAGGAGGAGGAGGGAGGAGGCTTCCTCTGCCGCCAGGAGCTCGCCACCGGTGAAGCCAACGTTCGCAGGTTCATGGGCACGAGGCCCCGAGGGGAGAGGAGTGGCAAGGGGACGCGGCGAGGGCGAAGGCGGCGAGGGTGCAGGGTCCAGGGGCCCAAGGGCGCAAGGGCGCGAGGGGCGGTGGGCCAGGGCCGCGGCCTGGGGGGTGAGGGGTGATGGCGAGGGCAAGGGCGAGGGCGAGGGGGCAGGAGCGGGCGCAGGGGGGAATGGGTGAGGATTTGGGCAATGGTATGGGCCAGGGGGTGCGGAGCCTCGTCGTCCTCTCCATGATGATCATCACCATGTCGTCTCCAGTGATATCAAGTCGCATCTTCCACCTCGTGCTCCTCACGCCGTTATATCCGCCACCTTCCCCTCGCCTTACTCGTCGTCCCTCTCTTCCTGCTGCTCCTTCCCTCCATTTCCCCCCATCGAACCCCCCTCGGCATCTTACAGTGCCCCTTTCAATCAGGCACCGGTTCATCGACCCAATGTTCCGGCGGCGGCGCCTGAAGTGGTTGGAGAGGCAGATGACAGACAAGAACAAGGACGGGGAGCAACATCACTGTATTCCCTCAGATTTCTCCTCCGCGTCTTCCTTTGCTCCTCCCCTTCCTTTCCCCACATCCTTTTCCTACCTCTCCTGCATACCCGCAGCCCCTCATTATCCTCCTTCTTTCTCACTCTCCTCCCCCTCTTCACGCCTATCTCTCGCATCTCCTTATCATTCTTATCTCATCACCCTCCACTTCCTCGCCTTCGCCCCATACGCGCCGTTTTTTTGTTTCTCCTCCTGTGCTCTCTCCTCTTGGCTTCTCTTGACCGTGCTTGCACCCGACTTCCCAGCAGGCCGCCGCCTTCCCTCTCGAGCGAGTGGTTGCGGCCAGCCCCTCTGAAGTGGGGACGGCTCGATCTTCCGCACTACTTACGGCGCCTGCACGACCGTCGTCCGTGGGCAGCGGGCGTTCGTTGCCTGAGTGCGCGTCGGACCTCGACGAGCGGCGCGCTCAGCCACCGCCTAGCGCCGCGGGCCTGTCAGGAGCTCAGCGGGTTCGACTCAGCGGGCCCCCCAGGTACCTCCGCGTATCACACCTCCTCTTGCTCCTCGCCCATTCTTCTCTCCCTCCTCCCTCCCCTTTCTGCTTCCCCCCTCTCCTCACATCCCTCATGCTGCAGCCTTTTCTCCTCCACCCCTCCCTCCTGCTCATCCCCGTCCTCTGCTCCGTCCTCGTCTTCTGTCCCCGCCTCCTGCTCCGCCCCTTTCCCGCTTTTAACACGTTCGCCTTCCCAAGGAAAAGGAGGTGAAGTTCAACAACTACTACGCGACCCACCCGGAGTGGCTGTGGGGTTGGAGGGATGAGACAGATGAAGAGAGAGAGAGAGACAGGGGGCGGTAAAAGGGGGGAGGGGAGAGAGATTGTGAGAAAGAGCGTGGCGTGGAAGAACACATAGTGTGTATGTTATTCAACAGACGTGTGTGTATCATGAATGGGGGAGAGGGATGCTAAGCGTGTGTGAGAGAGAGGGAGACACAACGAAATAACCACATAAAAACTCATGCAAGGAGAGAGAGCGAGAGAGAGAGAGAGAGAGAGCGAAAGAGAGAGAGAGGGGGAGGGGTAAAAGGGGGAGGGGAGGGAGACTGTGAGAAAGTGCGGGGCGTGGAGGAACACATAGCTTGTATGTTTCAACAGACGTGTGTGCACCATGAATGAGGGAGAGAAAGTGATAAGCGTTTGTGAGGGAGAGGGGGACATAAAGACAACCAAATAAGTAAATAATGCAATAAGGGCGAGAGAGAGAGAGAAAAAAAAAGAGACAGAGAAAGAGAGAGAGACTCTCGGTAACACATACGGGGGGGAGAGAGAGTGAGAGAGAGAGTGAGAGAGTGTACAAGAGAGAGTGAGAGAGACCAAACCAAACATTATCCCGGCAAAGCAACCTAACAGCGATGTGTAGAAGCATATCTGGAAGCATTCTCCTTCATATTCAGATCATAATCCAGTTGTAGAATTCTGCTGTTCTCACAGTCGCAGTCGCATTCGCGATGACAGTCGCAGTGGCAACGGCATTCGCAATCACAGCCTCAGCCTCAGCCTGCCTCAGTATCAGCCTGCCTCACTCTCAGCCTCAGCCTGCCTCAGCCTCAGCCTCAACCTCAGCCTGCTTCAGCCTCAGCCTCAGTCTGCCTTCAGCCTCAGCCTCAGCCTCAGCCTCAGCCTCAGCCTGCCTCAGCCTCAGCCTGCATCAGCCTCAGCGTCTGCCTCAGCCGCCTCATCTGCCTCAGCCTCAGCCTCAGCCTCAGCCTCAGGCTGCCTCAGCATCAGCCTGCCTCAGCCTCAGCCTCAGCCTGCCTCAGCCTCAGCCTCAGCCTGCCTTCAGCCTCAGCCTCAGCCTCAGCCTCAGCCTCAGCCTCAGCCTCAGCCTCAGCCTCAGCCTCAGCCTGCCTCAGCGTCTGCCTCAGCCTCAGTCTGCCTTCAGCCTCGGCCTCAGCCTCAGCCTGCCTCAGCCTGTCTCAGCCTCAGCCTCAGCCTCAGCCTCAGCCTGCCTCAGCGTCAGCCTCAGCGTCAGTGCCTCAGCCTCCGGGCATTCGAAATGTGGCCTGGGAGTTGAGTTTTGGGAAGTCGAAGACCACGAAGTGGCCTACAGTTGGTTCCGGGCATATACATATAACGGCGCACCGGGTCCGGGGGCCCGGGGCCGGGACCTCGACCGCAAATGTGCACCCCGGGGGCCCCGGAGGCTCGTCGGGGCTTGCCGGAGGCCTCCCCAGTCAGACAAGACGGCCCCAGAAACGCCCAAGACGGCCCAAGAAACTTCCCAGAGGCCTCCAAGAGGGCTCCGAGATGCTGAAGATGGCCTCCAGACGTCCAAGGACGCCCCCCAAGACGCCCCAAGAAGCCTCCAACATGCGTCCCAAGAGGGCCCCTAGACGCAAAAATTGGCCCATTCCCTTTGTAAAACGTACATTTTTCACAAAGTTGCCTTTTGGGCTTTCCGACATTACAGGACGGCCCAAGAGGCGCCCAAGACCGCCCCAAGACGGCCCAAGAAGCTCCCAAGAGTGCCCCAGGACAGCCCAAGAGGGCCCCAAGACGGCCCAAGAGGCGCCCAAGATGGCCCAAGAGGGCCCCAAGACGGGCCCAAGAGGGGGCCAGAGGGGGACCACGAACCGCAAGCTCGAGCCTTCCGCCCCAAGAGGCCGCCAGGAGGCCCCCAGGAGGCCCCTCAAGAGGCCCCAGGAGACCCCAGACGTCCAAGGACGCCCCCAAGAGGCCCCAAGAAGCCTCCAACATGCGTCCCAAGAGGGCCCCTAGACGCAAAAATTGGCCCATTCCCTTCGTAAAACGTACATTTTTAACAAAGTCGCCTTTTGGGGCTTTCCGACGTTACAGGACGGCCCAAGAGGCGCCCAAGACCGCCCCAAGACGGCCCAAGAAGTTTCCCAGAGGGCCCCAGGACAGCCCAAGAGGGCCCCAAGACGGCCCAAGAGGCGCCCAAGATGGCCCAAGAGGGCCCCAAGACGGGCCCAAGAGGGGGCCCAGAGGGGGGACCACGAACCGCAAGCTCGAGCCTTCCGCCCCAAGAGGCCGCCAGGAGGCCCCCAGGAGGCCCCTCAAGAGGCCCCAGGAGACCACAGACGTCCAAGGACGCCCCCAAGAGGCCCCAAGAAGCCTCCAACATGCGTCCCAAGAGGGCCCCTAGACGCAAAAATTGGCCCATTCCGCGTATGTAAACATAACAGGACATTTTCAACAAAGTTGTCGTTTTGGGCCTTTCCGACGTCAAAGGAAGGCCCAAAAAGATAGCGACGCCCCAGCTCATGAGCCAAATCAGGACCGCCCCAAGACGGCCCAAGAAGCTTCCAAGAGGGCCCCAGGACAGCCCAATAGGGCCCCAAGACGGCCCAAGAGGCGCCCAAGATGGCCCAAGAGGGCCCCAAGACGGGCCCAAGAGGGGCCCAGAGGGGGACCACGAACCGCAAGCTCGAGCCTTCCGCCCCAAGAGGCCGCCAGGAGGCCCCCAGGAGGCCCCTCAAGAGGCCCCAGGAGACCCCAGACGTCCAAGGACGCCCCCAAGACGCCCAAGAAGCCTCCAACATGCGTCCCAAGAGGGCCCCTAGATGCAAACATTTGCCCATTCCCTTCGTAAAACGTACATTTTCAACAAAGTTGTCTTTTGGGCTTTCCGACGTTACAGGACGGCCCAAGAGGCGCCCAAGACCGCCCCAAGACGGCCCAAAAAGCTTCCAAGAGGGCCCCAGGACAGCCCAAAATGTACGCCGGGAATGGAGTTCTGGGAACTCGAAGACCACGAAGTGGCCGACAGTTGGCTCTGGGCATCCAAAATGTACGCCAGGAATGGAGTTCTAGCAGCGCCAAGAGCGATTTTGCGAGGATGTCCCAAGCGATTGGGGCTTCGGCGGCAGCCGCGGCGGCAGCCTGTCCGGGTCCCGCCCCGACCTCCCTGTGGAGTCATGATGCTCTCTTTTGAGACCACTAGAAACCTATCAGCAAAAGCTGTTAGGTAATGAGAGTGAGAGTGAAAGAAACGCCGGCGGGACGGCAACGAGGTCCTGGAGGAGGTCCTGGACGTGGAGCTGTTCAGGCACCCGACGGCCCCGGCTGCCTCGACGGCACGGTGCGCCACCCCGTGGCCGCGCACATCCTGTCGGCTGCTGCCGCGACGGTGGGCGCAGCCGTTGCGGAGGGCGTCCGGTGCACGGAGGAGCGCGGTACCCTGACACGGGCGGCAAGGCTGTCGTTCCGTGCTCCGTCGAAGCCTGGGGTCGCGTTGGCGGCAGGCTCTCCGCTTTGCTGGACGAGCTTGTTGTACTGGCGGCGCAGCGCCGGCGGGGCCGCGGCGTCCTGCTCACGCGCTGGGGCGCTCGCTGGCGCACGCTGATCAGCGTCCGGCTGGCCACGGGCGTGGCCCGGGCCCTGCTGGACGCGGTGCCCGCCCAGTGGCCCCGTAGCGCCGCGCGGGCCAGGGCGACGCGGGGCGCCCAGGCCGCGGGCCAGGCGGGAGCCTGGGCCGAGGGCCAGGCCGCGGGCCAGGCGGGCGGCCAGGCCGAGGGCCAGGCCGCGGGCCAGGCGGCGGTTGCGGGTAACTTTCCTTCGCTCCCCTCCTTCGTTTCTCCTGTGTTTGTTGACGCATGTTTCATCCTCACTGGGATGGAGAGAGAGGGGGACAGGGAGAAAGAAACATTATGAAGCAAGAGAGAGAAAGAGAGAGAGAGAGAGAGAGAGAGATAGAGAGAGAGAGAGAGAGAACGAACAACACAAACCGTTGAAAGAGAGAGAGGGAGAGATAAAGAGATAACAACAAACACAACAATAGACAGAGACAGTGATATAGCATTGGTCCCAAACACACCTTTACCAGGGGCCAGCCAGGGTGAAAAAGGGGGATTGGGCGTTTGTGTTCCCAGTCAGCTTGCCGTGCGCGCGGTGGCGCAGCACCCGGGCGTCAGGGTGCATCGACGCGTTAAATGGCCGGTTGTTTGGCTGCAGCAACGCGCTGATTCTTGTTGGGGGCGCCTGGGCGCCGCACCGGGGGTGCGAGCGCGGCTGGGGTCCGCGGACTGGAGGCGCCTACCCCGTTCGAGAAAAGATGCCTTCGTTCTCCTGGCGACCACTAGCGTCTGATCTTCAGCACCCATCAAACGACCCCAACCCACCCCGGAATTATCGATTTGCCCTCCATTTCCATTGGGGAGGGTCGGGGAACACAGAAAAAACACATGGAACCCATTCCCCTTCCAACCCAAAATTCGGATCAAATTCGGGTCTTCGGGTTGGGTTGGGGCGGTTTGGTAGGTAGTCATATCTTGCCCGCAGGAACGACGTTGGAATCTCGCGTTCCCAGGGGGGCCGCAGCGGCCGCGTGGGGGAGGGTCCCATGGGGCAGAACATACGCCCAAGGGCGATTCCGGCTAAACGCCACCTCGCCTAGGTGTGGATATGTTCTCGGACGCGGCGTCGACGCGGTACCCCCCAGCACATACCCAGACCTAGCTGGGGTGTTCCCAGGCGGGTTTTCCAGAGGGGGACGCTTTTGGTGGCCGCGGTTCGGAGCCGCTTTGCTTTTGCATCGAGCAACGACGATGTCCTGATTGTCCCGCGCTGACACTTGTGCCAGATTTGTTTGTTCGCATTCGCCCCCGAACGCGTCGACCCCCCAACGCTTGAATTTGTGCAATCGTAGGCGCACTTCCGAAAGTTGGTTTAGGTCAACAACGATCAACGCAGGGTGGGCCATTCGCCGAGTCGAGCACCCGTGCAGTCGGCGCTTCTGCACTTGTGCAGCCGATTTCGTCTGCGACGTGTGGTCCCCCCGTTCCTTGACACCCTGCCTAGGTAACGGTAGGGGTGTTTGTCGCGATCGAGAATAGGGAGAAAAAAAAAAGGAGAGAGATGGAGAGAAAGAGAGACGCAACGACACAGAGATATATAAAGAGAGCCGGCACGAGACATGAGGGGGGGGGGAGGGAGCGGGCGTGGAGCGGGAGCGGAGGGAATGCCCAGCAGAAGAAAGCGACGACCGACCTCGACGACGACGACGACGACGACGACGACGACGACGACGACGACGGGAGCGGCGAGCGGCGGGCGGCGAGCGGCGGCGACGATCTGCGAACGCCGACGACGAGGGTACCGGGCTGGAGGACAAAGCCAAGGAGTTCCCGACCAACAAGGGCAGCGTCACGGTGGTCTGGCCCAGCCCCTACCACTGAGCCGCCCGGCCTTCGGCGGTCGTCCCCGCCCCCCCCACGCTCGCTTGTTGGTCTGAGGCCGCCTGCGCGCTCCTGGCGGCGTCGGGGGCCCCCTCCCTGTTCTCCTCTGCGGCCGCCCTCTTCGGTTCCAGCTGCCTCCGTGTGCCCATGGTCTGGCTAGGCCGGCCCGTCGGCTACTCGAACGCGTCGGCGTCCCCTTTCGCCGCTAACCTTTTTCAAGGAATGGATGCGGGGGGGGGAGGTCTCCGGGCCTGCCGGTGGCCTCTCGGAGGCCGTCTTTGAGGCCTCTCGCCTCTTGGGATATCTTGCACCTGCGAGGGGGTGTTCGTCGCCACCACGGGGGTCCTCCAGCAACGCACCCCAGGACAGGTCCTGGGGTCGATCCCCACCACCATCAGAAACAAGCCACGTAATCAACATCATCAGCGCTATCATCACCACCATCATCCGAACCACAGCATCACCATCACCACTTTCATCACCATCACCATCTCCCTTAGCACTGCCATCACCATATTGCCTAAGCTTCCTACTTTCCTTCATCAGCCCTCCAGCTCTCCCCTCCCCTCCCTCGCAACACACCCCTGCCCCTCTCCCCCTTCGCTTCGTCGCCAGATGATGCACAGTAGTTTTGTATCCGCATTATCACCGGGGTCGGGGTCGGCGCTACCCTGAGCCCGCCCGATTATTTCAATCCTCTTCCTCCCTCACGGGGGACAAGGAACTGAAGGAGAAACACGATAGGAACGAGTAAGAGGGAGGGAAAGGGGGGGAGGACGAGGAGGAGGAGGGTCCTCCACGTCGCCCCTCCTGTCTGATTCCTCCTTCGAGCCCGACCCTCTCCGTCTTCCTCCGCCGTCATACCTGCACATCCTGCCTCCCGCTTCCTCCTCAGCCCAACGCTGTGCCTCTCTCTCTCTCTCTCTCTCCATTTGCTGTGCTCCCTCAGTCTCGCTGTACCTACATATACGTACATACATAAATACGGATGTGTATTGTGTATGTCTCGCTCTCTCTCTCTCTCTCTCTCTATTTTGTTTACCTCTCTCTCTCTCTCTCTCTTTCTGCTGCCATCCACTTGTTTCACTCGTTATCCTGATGTTCTTTCTCCTCATCCTCCATGCGGATCTCCGATCCTCCCCTCCTGCTCCCATCTATCCCACACTCCCTCCTGCACCAGCTATCGAGATATTCCTTCCGCCTCCCATCTACATCACCCTCCTCCTGTCCTCCGCCTCGTTCGTGCCCATCTTCCTCGGCCTTCCTCCAGCTCGGCAGTCCGACGCGACGCGACGCCCGTGATTCTCTATTTGCTACCAGCTCTCCTCGTTTTCCTGCTCCGTCCTCATCCTGCCCCCCTCCCTCCTCTTTCTGCTCATCATCCAGCCCTCTATCCCTCCCCGTGCTCCCACCTCCCTCCTGTTCTGTCTCTTGCTCCCACCCTGTGCTCCCCCCCCCTCCTAGTCGTCCGCCCCCCTTCCGTTTTTCACTCCTCCACCCCATCCTCCTCCTCCTCCTCCTCCTCCTCCTCCTCCTCCTCCTCCTCCTCCTCCTCTTCCTGCTCCTCCTCCTCCTCCTTCTCGTCCTCCCCCTCCCCCTCCTCGTCCGCACCCCTCCTTCTCAGTCTGCTTCCATCTCCTCTCCCCCTTCATCCCGCCTTCCCCCTACCTCCTCTTCCTCCTCGTCCCCCAGCACGCGCCTAACTGCCTAACTTTGAGGTGCGTGCCCCCCTGGGCTGGGCGCATCGCGGCCGATGGTCCCCTGTGTGAAAGCGTCATCGCCTCCACGAGCATGCGGGCGAGGTGCCCCTGACCCAGACCTCGGGGGGGTCGCGCGGCGTAAGGACCTTCGCGCCCCCAGGCGGGTAGGGCGGGGAGGGGGGGCGGGGAGGCAGAGGGGGGGGCAGGCACACGAAGAACGCAGCTGGCGGGCAGGGGGGGGCGCCCCCGCGAAGAAGAAGGGAAAGGGCAGGAGGGAAGGGAAAGGGGGGGGACCGGGGAGGAGGACGAGGAAAAAGAAAAAAGGACGACGAGGGAAGGGAAAGGGGGGGACGGGGGAGGGGGAGGAGGACGAGGACGGGGGAGGAGGGGGAAGGGAGGGAAGGGAAAAAGAAGGGAACGGGCAGGAGGGAAGGGAAAGGGGGGGGACGGGGGGCGGTCATCGTCGTCGGGGGCCGTTCTGGTCGTGGTGTCCGCGGTGGTCGGTGGCGCCACAGTCGCGATCGTCAAGGAGACGTATCGCCATGCCGCTAGGGTTGGCGGGCACGTCGCCGTCGACGGGGCCTTGCGCGCCGCTGCTGTTGGGGTCGCTGCCGCGTCGGTGGCTGTCGATCTTGATGGTGCCGTGGTGGTAGTGGTGGTGGTGGTCGTGGTGTGGGAGCTGTGGGCCTCACTGGCCTAGGTTGCTCAGCACCATCTCTGCGCTGCCGCGGTGGAGCTGTCGGGATAGCTTGCTCCAAACCCTGCCTTGCACCTCGCCCTGGGCTGCTGCATCGACGCTATGCCCATCCCCCTTCCCTCTCGGCCTGCTCCCACCTCCCCCTCACCCTTCATCCCGCCTTCCCCCTACCTCTTCCTCCTCCTCCTCCTCCTCCTCTTCCCGTCTCCTCCTCCATGCGTCTCCTCATCCCCCCCGCCTCCAGCCTTCCCGCCTCCTCTTCCTTTTCCTCCTCCTCCTTCTCTTCCATCCGTCTCCTCACACCCCCGACCTCCTGCCTTCCCCCCCTCCTTCCTCCGCGCCGAGCGAGCGCCAGGGCGAGCCCCGCGCGCGCGCGCGCGTGCGTCCAAGACGCCCCTCGAGGCTCGGCCGCGGCGACCCGCGCGAAACGCCGCGCTGCGGCGGCGCCGGGGCCGAGGAGGGGGCGAGGAGGAAGAGGACAGTGAGGAGGATCCAGGCGATCGCGAACATGGATAAAGGGGGCGTGGATTAACGACGGGTCCCGGCTTCCGAGGGAAATCGCGGATTCCCGCCGCCGAGCGGGGCGGCATTGGCCGCATGCTGGGGGGGGGCACCTCTCCCGATCCATGGATTTGGCGACCGCGCGCCAAATCCATGAATCGCTAATCCATGTTTGCGCGCCCCCGACTTCCCCCCCCCCGTCAGGGAAGGGAAATGGAAGGGAATCGATTCAACTAGGACGTTTCTTTTCTTGGCTCGTTCCTCAATTTCCTTGGGACTGACAACAGCGAAGACGACGAAAACGATGACGAATACGACGACAGCGTCTCACACACGCCGAACGGTCGGCGGATTTGGCGTTCCTTCTGGCAGCAGCTCGGCTTTCTCCCCGTCCCCAGGGGGCCGGGGCTCCTGAACGCCAGCCGCCTACCCACCCCCTGGGAGCGGGGGGAATGTGCGCCGCTGGTCCGCATCCGGGCGGGCTGTCGCCCCCCCCCCGTCTGAGCGTGGAGGAAAGCCTCCGGGTGGGCGCACCTTTGCTGGTGCGCTTGTGGGGGCCTCCAGCCGATACGCCTGGCGCGTGTGGACACCAGGCCTAAACATGTGTTTGTTGCCAAGGCCGCGGATTCAGCAGGAGGCGGAGGAGGACAAGGAGGAAGGCCATCACATGTGGCAGGACGTCTTCACCGCTTGAGGAGGTTATTTCTTCGACGCCACAGGGAGTGCGCTGGGGGTGGGGGCGCTATGCGTTGCAGGCTCGCAGGGCGTGGCAGGCGTGGCATTTCCTCGACGCCACATGGGGGTGCGCTAGGGGGTGGAGCGCTATGCGCTGCAGGCTCCCAGGGCGTGACGGGCGTGGCATTTCATCGACGCCACAAGTGGTGCGCTGGTTGTGGGGGCGCTATGCGCTGCAGTCCGCAGGGCGTGGCAGGCGTGGCAGTTTTTTGACGCCACAGAGGGTGCGCTGGGGCTGGGGGCGCTATGCGTTGCAGGCTCGCAGGGCATGGCAGGCGTGGCATTTCCTGGACGCCACAAGTGGTGCGCTAGTGGTGGGGGGCGCCATGTGTTGCAGGCTCGCGGGGCACTCGAATTGGGCGCTCTAGGCAACTTTTCTGGCTATCTGTCGAAGTGTCCTGTATGTGACACAGCGTGGCACGCGTGGCTCTTTCCAACATCCCTCCATCGCCCCAGCAGCCCTCGACCTCTTCCCAGGTATTCGGTTCGTGCTCCCATGGCGGGATTGCCGCGGCCCTTCCATGATCTTTGAGAGCTGCGCGCGGGGTGGGGGTGGGGGGTGCGCGAGCGAGAATTCGTGTCCTATCCAAAATTGCAAACACCTTGGCTCAAGCCAGCTCCGCGCACATGCGCTCTACTTCAGAGTTGCGCCCTACCTGCGCGCGGCAGCCATGCCCCCAGAAATCGCCCCGATGAAGACTACAACAGTTCAGATGGGCGGCGAGGTCAGCGTGGAGACCTCGCGCAGATGCGCCAACGGGGTGGTGCAGTCCGCTGCGAACGCGCACCGCCGCCAGCGCAACAGTTGGTGGCCCGATGCGCTCTACGCGAAGTACTCCGAGATGAACGACGGCGGCAAAAGGCAGTGCCTGGTCGCGCACCTGCGGAGGCCTGCGTCGGGCCCCGGGGAGGCTCTAATAGACGACGACGGCGGCCTGCTGGCGATGGTTCGGCGAGTCCGCGAGACCGGCGGCGCGGCTGCTGACGCAGAGGTCCTCTCCGCTGCGCTCGCCGCGCCCATGAAGGCTTCGCCGACGAAGGCCACGCCGACGGAGGCCCCGCCCATGCAGACTTGCGCTCCGCAGCAGTCTCCAGCCTTGCTGCCGTCTTCTTCTGGTCGTTCCACTGGCGCCCCGTCGCATTCAGCTTTCTCTTGGGCCCGCGAGCGTTAGCGCCGAGGACCTTGGTCGTGGAACCTGCGACGGTCGGTCGCGGCGACTTGCATGCGCGCCCAGGCGGGTAAGACAGCTGTCGGATGGTACGCGTCGTTTGCTGAGAAGCGAGCGGATGATCCGCGGTGCCGACCGTCCAAGACGGGTGCCGATGCCAATTTGTGGCAAGCTTTCAACAGGTGCTCCAACGGCCAACCGAGCTACGAGGTGGATGCGCCGACTCTTCGCCCGTGCGCTTCGCAGCCTGACACGCTCGGTGGAGCCTGCGCCAAGTTACACGGGGAGGTGGGCGACGCCGCCCCTTGGCGATGGGCGTTTCGAGCCGCCGCGAAGGATCGCGGCGTCGATTCTTTGCGAGGCGCGGAAAGCGTCGCGCACAGCGCGCGCCGGGCGGCTTTGGCAGACCTGCTGGACGAGGTGAAGTTTTTCTTTCTCAGCTGACCAGGAGGATTCGCGCCCCGACCCTGTCAGGGCCAAGGGCGTCACGCATGTCCTCGCTGTTCGGGTAGACTTCAGACCCGTGCCCTTCGCCCACGCGGGCACATTTCCGTTTGCAGAAGAGGGGGTGATCGATTTCTTTGCCTGCGTCGCAGACGACCTCTCCAACCTCTGCCTGCCGTCAGTGTGCAAGCCCCACTTCAGGAATGCGCGCTACCTCGGTGGCCGCCCCGAACTTTTCCCCGATGCGTTATAGAAGACGGGGAAGGAGGAGAAGGTTCAAGCAATGGTGTGATGGATGGCAGCATATGGAAACATGCGCGGCGAGGGTACAAAACGCAGGATTGCGCATATATGGCAATCATCAACAAACACATAATTTTTAGAATTAAGTGCGCGGGCTTCTCGTCAGCGTAATGGGGTTATCGTCCTCGCTGGCTGTCTTTTGTATGTTTTTCGGCCGTCTTTGGGTCGTTTTGTCCGGATGGGGGATGTCTTCGGGCCGTTTTGGTGATGACGGTCTGGGTTGCCAGATGGTCTTCTGAGGATCTCTCCCGAGGCTCTCGTTGTCTTGGAGGCCTTGTTGGCCATCGTGAGGTCCTATAGGATTGGCTTGGTTTTTTTTTGCTCTCTTTTGGCCGTCTTGGAACGACCTCGTAGGTTTCTTCTGTCGTTTTGAGCTGACGGACTCCCAAGAAGGCGAGAACGCGAACATTTGTCAAACAAATGAGGGGCGTCAGTGATTCTGCCTTCTTGTGACCCTGTTTGGGATCCTCTTGTGGCCCTCTTGGAGGCATCCCAGGCCGTCCTGATGCCATCTTTGGTCGCCTTAAGGCCATATTGGGCCGTCTTGGTTGCCTGTTTGGGGCCTGGGCCGCCAAACTGTCGATTCACATCTATCACAATCGATCTACCGACCGCCCTCAACAGCCACCGGTCTCATCATCTACCGACATCGATATCAATACATCTAGCAATTATTGATCTCTTCCAGTTCGTTCTCTATACGTGGCGACCGGGACAGACACGCGTCAACAACGGGACAACCTTTCTGGGCAGCCACAGGACGACCACGAAACAACCACGGGACAACCACGGGGCAACCAAGGGCAAATCCCAAGACATCTACAGAACAACCCCGGGACGACCACGGTACAATCAGGGATTTACCTACTTTTGGTTGACCACGGGACGATCATGGGGCAACCGCGGAGCGCCCACGGGACAACAACGAGGCAACCGCGAGACCAATATTCAGTTTCCTACCGCGGGGCATTCATGGGACAGTCGCGACACAACCTCGGGCAAGCCCTGGCGGGTGGGAAAGCGATCCATATTGGCGAGACGCGGGCCTATTCTGTGCAGGAGTTTGCACAGGTTTGCCTCGCCGCGCGCGGACCACGCACGACACGGACCGAGACCGAAATCGTTTCCTTGTTTGGGGGTCTCCATTCACTTCCGTATCTCATCTTCCTATGGTGCCATGGTAAGGGTAGCTACAGTACCTTCACAGGGTAGCTACAGTACGTTCAGAGGGCTCGGCGTGAAGGGCGTTGAGTTTGACGCTCTCTGTCGCCGTTGGTGGGCCTCGCGGGGCCTCCCCGGTGGCCGCGCCCGGACGCAGTTCGAACACTCGGCCAGGGCGGACCCCGGGAGCGGTCCAAGAGCAGAGGAGGGGTGCTTCGGGGAGGTCTGCTCTCCTGCCCAGCAGGTGAGGTTGCGACCGTGCGTGATCGTGCCGCCCGCCAGGCAGGAGCCGCGCCTCTCTTCCAGGCACGGGCTTCGCAACATCCGGGAGCGCGCGCTCGCTCCGGATACTGTCTGCCGCGGGTGGCGTAAGAGGTGGATTTTGGTGAGGTCCAGTGCGCCACCCCGAAAGAGCGGAGCGTCCGCGGCGCGCGTATGCGCGCACTTGCCCACAACGCTGGAAACTGGAGGAGGAGGAGGAGAAGGAGGAGGAGGAGGAGGTCATCCACGGCGCGAGCGTGAGTACGTGAGTGAGAGAGTGACCAAGGCAGGACCCAGTGGTGGAGGTGGAACGATTTTGAATCCGTGGATGGAGAGCAAGGGGGGAGGGGGAGGATGAGGAGGAAAACAGGCAGGAGAAGGAGACCAAGGAGGAAGAGGTGACAGAGGAGAAGGAGGAGGAGGCGGAAGAAGCGGCGGAGGAGGAGGGAGCATAGGCGGGTGAGGAGGAAAACGTGGAGGAGGAGGAGGAGGAGGAGGAGGAGGAGCAAGTAGAGGAGGAGGAGGAGGAGGAGGAGGAGGAGGAGGAGGAGGAGAAAGAGGTGGAGGGGGGAGTGCGGGGAGTCTCACTCAGGATTCAACATCGGGGGTTGTGCGACGGGAGAGGGGGCGGGGCGGGCAGTGTGCGCGCGCAGGGGTTGGCCGAGTTCTGCCGGGAGGCTGGCGAGGCGCGGTACGCTCTGGCCCCGCCGCCGTCACCGCCGCCGTCGTCACCGCTTGCGCCGCAACCGTCGTCGTCATCGCCGCCGCCGCCGTCGTCGCCGCCTTGGGTCGTCGTTGTCGTCGTCGTTGTCGTCGTCGTCGTTTGTGTCTTCCTCGCCTTCTTTGTTCGCGTGGGTCGTCATCGTCGTCTCCGTTCTTGTCGTCATCATTGTCGTGGCCGTGGTGGTGGTCGTCGTCGTCATCGTTCGTTGTCGTCTCCTTCTCCTCCTCCCTTCTCCTCCTCCTCCTCCTCCTCCTCCTCTTCCTCCTCCTCCTCCTCCCCTTCGGGAGCCGAGTGACCATCATGGAGGTGGACTCCGTCGTCGCTGTCGTCGTTGTCCTCGTCGACGCCCGGATTATCGGTAGAGGGACAGCGCTCTCCAACACAAAGCGTCCATTTACCTGTTGTTGACCCAGCTCTTGTTGGATATCGGGTCTCAGTCGGGATGAGGCGGAGAAAGGAGACGATTGAGGACGAGGACGAGGACGTTCATGAGGATGATTACGACGAGGACGAGGAGGAGGAGGAGGAGGAGGAGGACGTGGACGGGGAGAGGGAGGGGGCAGAGGAGGGAGGAGAGGTGGAAGAGGACGAGGAGCAGGATGAGCAGCAGGAGGCTTTCTCTCTGCCCCCCGACTTCCAACCACGCCGCGTGTTCTCCATCCTGCGTCCCCGGCCCGCGCCTCGAGTGCCTCGCTGGCGCTCGCCCTCCACCGCTCGAGCGCCAGCCTCGCCGGAAGGGCCAGGGAGCGAGCGCCCGACCCAGCGGGAGACAGCGCAGCGGCGTGGCGCGGGCGGCGTGGGCGCGGCTTGTCTCGGCGGGCCCGAGATCAAGGGAGGACGAACCACCCGGACCAGACAACTGGCGTTCACGAAACGGCCCTGGGCGTCTGTGAAACAGCCTTGCCCTGTTCGATGCCTCCTTTTTGTTGCGCGCTTGCTGAGCGGCGTCGCGTGCCGGGGTGGTTATTCTGGGGGTGGCCTTGTTGACCTCCGATGACGAGGACGAGGAGGAGGAGGAGGAGGAGGAGGAAGAGGAGGACCCCCCCCTCCAACTTATGGTGGTGGTGGTGCAAAACACGCCCATCATCTATGAGAGGGGGCCACGAAGGCTGCTGCGCACAGCACGCTGCCCCAGCACGGCTCGCCGGCCCGCGGCCGCGCGCCAGGGGGGATGCGTGGGGGTCGACGGTTGTCCGGAGAGTCAACCGCGCGCGGCCAGGCCTTGCTGCGGTATCGTTTAACCGATCCCAATCCCCTTGCTGGAACGTTTGAAGAGGAGGACCCAAAATACCAAACAATAACCCAAAACGGTCATAAAATACTCCAAAACATTGTCCCCAGACTATGTTTTGACTACTCCATCCCCTTCGAGACCCCCACCAAATGACCTCCCAGTTGTGGATACACCCCTCGAAACCCGAAGGGAACGCCCTGAATTCCCATCTGCGGGGGTAAATCGGCCAGTGGGGCCCAGGCCACGCCGCTGGGGATGGGAATCGGTGAAACGATACTCACCCGCCGTGGCGACGCTGGGTCGCAGGCATTTGCTGGTCGGCTCTTCTCTCGTGCGGTTGTCCAGTTTCTTTCGCGCGTCCGAGTTCGGCTCCAGCAGTTCGGGTCGAGTCGTACTCCGGGATATGCTCGCCCACATGCTCCTCTGGTGCCGTTGCTCCTCCTGTCTCCTCCTCACTATCCTCGCCTTTGGCCCCGCCCCCTCTCCTCCTTCCTCGGGCCACCCTCATGCCCCTCCTCCCTCTCGTCCCCATCTCTCGCCTCCTCCCCCTCGTCCCCTTCCTCGCCCTCCTCGTCGCCATCCCTGGCCGCGCTCGGCGCTCCCGTCGCCGAAAGGCCTGGAGGCTGCGTCTGAGGGCTGCCGCACTGCTGATCAAGGAGCCGCCGTGCGGGCGAGGAGGGATGTGGAGGAAGGGGGGAGGAGGCCAAGGAGGAGGAGGAGGAGGAGGAGGAGGAAGAGGAGGAAGAACAGGCGAGGGAAGCATGATCACTACAGGCGCGCCCCGCTTGCCGTGCCCCCAGTAGCACGAGCAGCAGCAGCAGCAGCAGCAGCAGCAGCAGCAGCAGCAGCAGCAGCAGCAGCAGCAGTGGTTAGGCGAGCTTGTCTTTTGGTACGAGTGCAGGACGAGGAGGAAGAAGATGCAGAGGCTCGAGTTCGGACTTCAGCCCATCCACCTCCCCACCCTTCCCCTCCCCACGTCCCCTCTGCCCCCCGTCCCCCTCTTCTTTCTCTTCTTCTCCCTCCTGCAGACGGGGAGTGCGCGCGGCCAGGAGGCCGGCCCGAGCCCACCCCCGCCCCACCCCAGGGAAGAGCGACACTACTGCCAGCGGGCGTTTCCAACTGGGGCGTCGAGGGCTGCAGGAACTGGGCCCCAAAGATGGGCCCCCCTGGGGCCGCGAAGGTGCACGACGTTGCACCGTGTACAGTTGGCCTCGATCAGCAGGTCGACCCTGCCAAGTCAAGGGTGCCCCTGTGTCCTGGCTTTAGAGGCCCGTGCCTTTTCTGCATTCCTATGGCAGAGTGGCCCTCGGAGGGGTCTCGTGTCCTCTCGGGTGTCCTCGCCACTCAAGCCCGGCTGTGCTGCACCCCATGGCGCAACGCCCGAATCCCTGGTCCAGGGCGGAGGATCGATGCCTCCGCTCCGGAGGCGTCCCGCCCACCGGCTGTGCAGGCGGCAGCCACGAGGGCGGCGGCGGCGGCGGCCAGGCCGACGGCGGCGACGACGACAGCGGCGGGGCCAGCAGCGGCGGGAACGACGAGGGCGGCAGCGGCGACGACGACGACGAAGACGACGTCGACGACGTCGAGCGGCGGCGGCAGCCACAATGGCGGTGGCGGCGACGGCAAGGCCGACGGCGGCGACGACGACAGCGGCGGGGCCAGCAGCGGCGGGGACGACGCGGATGGCGACCGTGGCGGCAGTGGCGACGGCGCCGACAGGTGCGGCGGCGTCTGCAGTGGCGGCGGTGCAGGACAACATCCTCCGCTCCGCCACGCGGCTGCCGGTCTGCGGCTTCCTCTCGGCCGCGCCCGCCCTGGTCGCGTGCCCTCTCTCGGCGAGGGGCGAGGAGGGGCGAAGAACCGAGGAAGCGCCAACATGGACCAGGGCGCGTGGATTAGCAGCGGGCCCTGCCGACCTCGGGCGGCAGTGGTATGAGCGTCCCCGCAGCAAGGGGCCCACAGGAGAGGTGCCGGGTCCCGTGCTGACTTGCCAGTCTTCTGCACCAGGCCATGTGGACAGATTCCTCTTGCTTCGCGGGGTGCGCATGTGGGACACTCAAAGGCTGGGCGTCTGGTGGTTTGCCCTGCTCATCTGCCGCGAAGTTCTGCCGTGCCGTTCTGCCCGTCCTGGGGCGCTGCCAGCGCCACGGGGGCTCAGCGCCAGGACGAGCGTACGAAGGTTCACGAGGGCAATGAGCATTCACCGCGTGCCAGCACGAGACAACGCCAAGCTCAATGTCCGATGATCATAGCAAGGATGCGCCATTCGCTTGCGTTCCGCCGGCCTCTTTTGCGGCCGTCCGGGGGCTCCTTGGTCGTCTCCGTACTCGTCCTCGTCGTCGTCCTCGTCGTCATCGTCCTCGCCAGCGTCCGCGTCAGTGCCGTCGTCGTCGTCGTCGTCAGCGCCGTCGTCCTCCTGGTCGGGGCCAGCGTCGCCGCGCGCCGGGCGCCATGCCCCCCCCCCGCCGCAGGCGTGCCCGCTGGCATGTCCCCTGGTGCTGTGCCGCGGCGAGGCCGCTTCGCCGCCGCCGCCGTCGTCGTCCTCGTCGTCCTCGTCCTCGTCCTCGTCCTCGTCTCGGGCCAGACGAAAGGGGGGGAAAGGGGGGGTACGAAATCTGCTGCATTCAGCCGGTTGCAGCCCCACCGAGGGGCCCATTCCTCGACACATGGCCGCCTCCAGCGCCTGGAGGCGCCGGGAAAATCAGCTACGTGAGTTGATGCTCAAACACCCCCTTTGCTATCCCCCACTTTCGCCCGGCCCGATCGTCGGCCTCGTCGTCGTCTTCGTCGACGTAATCGTCGTTTCGGAGACGTCTGATGAGCTCCTGAAGGGGTACGGGTGTGTCCAGGGTGCAGGGACCGCTCTGCCTCCTCTACTGGAAGCTTGTTGAGTATTGTTGACGGTTCGCGTTTCCACAGCAGCCCATCCAAAGCAGTCTCCGGGCAAGTTGCCCTAATTTGGGATAAGTAGCAGCATGCGTTCACACCTTGGGAGGCTCTTGGATATTGGGGCCCTCTTGGGGTAATGTTGTAGGCATTGAGGCTTTTTGGTGGTCATCTTGGTGCCCTCGAGGGGGCCTTGAGTGTTCCCTTGGGGCCATGTTGGAGGCCATCGATCAAAGAAAGGCGGTAACCAATTCATCCCCCCACCTCCCACCCTCGGAGGCCGAAAAATCGCCTCTTGGGGAGCTGTTGGGCGGTCTTGGGGCCGTCGTGGCCCCTATTGTTCCCCAGAAGCCAATCACGAAAGAAAAGGCCAGAAGGAACATACCAGTGGTACTCTGCCCGTGTTGGCAGAATCTTGACATCGCGGGGGGGTCCCTGCCAGATTCCGTGGCCACTTGGAGCTGTATTCGGGCGGTCTTGGGGCTTCTTGCAGGCATGAGGCTATCTAGAATTAAGTCGGGCCTGTCCCTCTACAGGAGGAATACTCAAACGTAGTTAAAAAGTAATACGGGCACGATGTTTTGAGTATTGTTGGGCACGTGCTGGGCATTTTGTGCGTATACTTGTTTTTCGCCCCAGATCTTTGGGGGGGGGACAGGCCCGACCTAAATCTAGAGCCATCTTCTGCTGTCTGATCGTTTCGCCTCGCAAGTCCAAGGACGAACAAAACGTACAGGCAGGGCGGCCCGCCCCATCGTCGCCACGGCTGGCTTCGCCCCGAAATCCTCGTGGAACACACACACACATACACACACACACAGAGACAGACAGAGACAGACACACACAGACACACACACACACACACAGACACAGACGCAGACACTGACACAGACACAATTGCATTGTCGACTCCCTAGAAAGGATGGGAAAATAGGGGAAGTGGGGGGGAAGACAAGCATTAAATCACTATAGATCAATTCTCGGAATGTTGTCATCTGTGTGTATTTATGTGTGTGTGTGTCCTTTGGGCCCCTTGAAGAACGCACCCCGGGAGCGGCCTCGAGAGCAGCGGTCTTGGTACAGTGAGACCGAAGTCTCAGATCGAAGTCGGATCTGGGAGGGTGCCCTAGTATCAAGTCGGGCACGTCCCTCTACAGGAGGACTTTTCAAAAATGGTCAAAAGTAGCCTGGGGACGATGTTTTGACTATGTTTGACCATTCGCTGTTTTTAAACTATTTTTAATTTTTCGTCCAAAATCCGCCTGTAGGGGGACATACCCGACCTGACCCTGGTGTTCTTCGTGTTCGTTGGACTCTCTTGTGCGACCTTGGAAGGGTGCCCTTGGATGGTCTGCTTGTTATGGCCGACGGAGGGTCTGATGTTCTTGAGGGATTTTCTTCTGGTCTAGGTCCAGATGTATTTGTGGCCCCCCCTCCCCGGGGCCCCGCGAAATACCCTCCTGCCTTCCAAGAAGGCTTCCGTAATTAGGGCCTCTGAGAAGTGAGCCGATCCCTTCCAAGAAGCCCTGTGCCTCGGAAGGCCGCCAGTCCTGGCGCGGTTCTCCAGTTCGACTTGCCCAAGGGCCTCTTACCTGTGCCTGAAGAGCCGGTGGGTGCGAGGCCTGCGCAGACCAGCGTTTCTCGGGGATGGATGATCTTGTTTCCTTCACTGTGGCGTCCCTTGGTGCAGCTTGGCTTCAGTTCCTTACTGTGGCCGTCTCCAGGGTTGCTTTGTCTTGTTTCTTCGCTCTGGCGTTGCCAGGGGTTGCTTGGTGTCTTAATGCTTGAGTATTGCATGTGTCGGTTTGCTTACCTGGCATTGTGTCCAGTTCCTCATTGTGGCCTTCCCCAGGTTTGTTTGGTCTTGTTTCTTTCCTGTGGCCTTCCCCAGGGTTGCTTGATCTTGTTTCCTTCCTGTGGCGTTACCCGGGTCTGCTCGGTCTTGTTTATCCGTAAGGGCTTCGCTCCCTGCCGCTGGCCCCCTCTCTCGTATAATGGGCAATGTAAGAGCTAAGTCGTGAGCTCTCGGCGCCGCCGTGAAGCAGCATCGGCAAGAGAAATTGAGATTATGATGATATTGTTGAACTCAGTGTTGCATTCTGAACTTGCCCCCGTATGCTGTGCATTGAGGTTTCCCACATAGTTGCGGACATGTGGCACATCCCATGGGTTTTTCAACCCTGACCCCTGCTGATCTGCGTGAGGGGTGCCGCCGAATTTCAGAAATGTGAAGAATCCCACCGGTTTTTCGACCATGACCCCGCCAGTCTGCATGAGGGGTGCCGCCGAATTTCAGAAATGCAGCAAATCCCATGAGTTCTTCGACCATGACCCCGCTTATCTGCGTGAGGGGTGCCGCCGAATGTCAGAAATGTGGCAAATCCCATTGGTTGTTCGACCCTGACCCGGGCGATCTGCGTGAGGGGTGTTACCGAATTTAAGAAATGTGGCAAATCCTATTGGATTTCCGACCCTGACCCCGCCGATCTGCGTGAGGGGTGCTACCGAATCGAAATATATGGCAAATCCTATGTGCTTTTGGACCCTGACCCCGCCGATCTGCATGAGAGGCGCCGCCGAATTTTAAACATGTGGCAAATCCCATGTGTTTTCAGACTCTTACCCTGCTTATCTGCGTGAGAGGTGCCGCCGGATTTCAGAAATGTCGCAAATCCCATTAGTTTTTCGACTCTGACCCCGCTTATCTGCGTGAGGGGTGCCGCCGAATTTCAGAAATGTGGCAAATCCCATTGTTTTTTCGACTCTGACCCCGCCGATCTGCGCGAGGGGTGTCAATTTCGACCCCCCTCAGAAATTCTGAGACCCCTCCCGGCAGGTGCTAAACAGAACGGTTTTCCACGCCCCCCCTTAAGCAACAAGAAGCAGAACTGTAACAGTGGAAACTGGAAACTGGAATTGGCGCAGGGAACAGCAAACCCTCGTCCTACAGCCTGGTGGCCCCACAAGGGGATGTATTTGGGTTGTTTGGTCTTGTCTCCTCACTGAATTCCTCGGGTTGTTGGCTTTGTTTCCTCACTACCGTGCCCCAGTTGTTTGGTTCTGTTTTCTTCTTGCATTCCCCAGGTTGCTAGGTCTTGTTTCCAAGCAGTGTCAAGCAACAACAGGCAACCCCAAACAACGCCAATGAATGCTAAGCAATGTCAAGCAATGCAAAGCAACGTCAAGCAATGCAAAGCAGCGCCAAGCAACGCCAACCAGTACCAACCAACGCGACCATGCAATAGGAAGCGCTCCACTACTTGGGATCGCGCCGGGCTAATTTGTATTGCGCGTCGCCAACACCCCTCGCAACGGAAACCATGGCAACGTGGCGCGCCTTCGTGAGGCTTGTCATTATGGAAGGGGCGCAAGACGCCAGCGGAGGCAGATTAGTTCTTGAAGTTTCGTCGTAAGCAACCGCGCGCTCATGTGATTATCGAGGGCCTACGGCGCCGAGCGTTGTGGCAAGAGTTCTGCCACGTTATCTGACCATGTTTTCCCCCAGCCATGGTGGAAACGTGGAAACCCTTCGGGGAACACTTGGGGGAGAATGGCGGGGAAGATCAGGAGGAGGAGGAGGTGGAGGAGGAGGAGGAGGAGGAGAGGGCATTTTTGGAGCCTCTGGGGGCACTCTTGGGGCCTCCCGCGAGCTCGCTGGGAGCCTCTTGGAGGCATCTTGGGGGCCTCCTTGGACCTCTTGGGGGCCTTTGGGTGGGGCCCTCTTTGGGTGCTCCAGGGCCGTCTTGGAGGCCATCTTGGGCGTCTTGGAGGCCTCTTGGGCCGTCTTAGGGCCCTCTTGGCTCTTGGGGCTGTCTTGGGGGGTTCTTGGGCTGTTCTGGGGCGATCTTGGAGGCCTCTGGGGCGATCTTGGGGCGATCTTTGAGGGCTCTTGGGCCGTCTCGGGCCGTCGGAAGGTCGAACATAAACAAATGCGAACACACTTTAAAAGCCTTAGGGGGATCAATGATTTTGGCCTCTTCGGGCCTCCCTGGAGGCCCTCTTGGAGGCCTCTTGGACAGTCTTTGAGGCCTCTTGGGGGCCTTTTTGCGAACCTTTTGGGCTGTCGTGGGCCATCTTGAGCCTATTTTGAGGCGTCTTGGGTGCATCTTGGAGCCATGTTGGGGTCTCGTGGAGACATCTTGGCCGTTGGAGAGGCTATCTTGAGCCGTCTTGGAGATTTGTTCCCGACGTTGAGGTTGTTTCCAGTCCCTTCTGGGTAGCCGGCAGCATGGACCGAAGCCCCAGGAGGAGTTTTTTTTGTTGAAATTTAGTGCGCCAGGCACCCCTGGGGCAAGCCAATAGGGGGCGGCGGATCGAAGACGCCTACGGCGAATCACCGCCGTCCCCTGCCTTTTTGGAAGCGCCTATGTGGCCGAACGTTGAGGCCAGACTTGCCAAGCTATCGGACCATGTGTTCCCCGAATCGGTTTGGAGAGCCTTCGGGGAACACGTGGGCATCTTGATGGTCATCTTGGCCGTCTGGAGGCCATTTTGACCCTTTCGGGCCTTCTTGGAGGACCTCTTGGAGGGCTCTTGGGCCGTCTTGAAAGCCATCTTGAGCGTCTTGGAGACCTCTTGGGCCGTCTTGGGGGCTTCTTGGGGCCGTGTCTTGGGCCTCTTGGGCGATCTTTGGGGGCACTTGGGCCTCTTTTCAACCCTTCCTGGAGGGCCTCTTGGAGGCCTCTTGGGCCGTCTTGGCCCATCTTAGGGCCATGTTCGGCCGTCTTGGTGGGCTCCTGGTCCGTCTGACGCCGTCGGAAGCCGTTCGGCGGGCCTCTATGGGCCGACTTGGGGCCCTCTTGGAATGCTCCAGGGCCGTCTTGGAGACCATCTTGGGCGTGTCAGAGGCCTCGTGTGCCGTCTTGGGGGCCTCTTGGCTCTTGGGGCTGTCTTGGGGGGTTCTTGGGCTGTTCTGGGGCGATCTTGGAGGCCTCTTGGGCGATCTTGGGGCGATCTTTGAGGGCTCTTGGGCCGTCTCGGGCCGTCGGAAGGCCGAACATAAACAAATGCGAACACATTTTAAAAGCCTTAGGGGGATCAATGATTTTGGCCTCTTCGGGCCTCCCTGGAGGCCCTCTTGGAGGCCTCTTGGACAGTCTTTGAGGCCTCTTGGGGGCCTTTTTGCGAACCTTTTGGACTGTCGTGGGCCATCTTGAGCCTACTTTGAGCCGTCTTGGGGCCCGCTTGGGCCCTTCTGGGGCCATTTTGGAGGCCTCTTGGGCGATCTTTCGGCGATCTTTGGGGGCTCTTGGGTCGTCTCGGGCCGTCGGAAGGCCGAAAAGAAGCAAATGTCAAAATCCGTCAAAAAACCTCAGGGGAACAAAAATGTTTTGGCTTCTCCGGGCCTTCCTGGAGGGCCTCTTGGAGGCCTCTTGGACCGTCTTGGCCCATCTTAGGGCCATTGTCGGCCGTCTTGGAGGCCTTTCTGGCGCGTCTTGTGGGCTCCTGGCGCGTCTGACGCCGTCGGGAGCCGTCTTGGGGGCCTTTCTGGGCCGACTTGGGGCCCTCTTGGGGCGCTTCGGGGCCGTCTTGGAGGCCATCTTGGGCGTCCTGGAGGCCATCTTGGGCGTGTTGGAGACCTCTTGGTCCGTCTTGGGGCCCTCCTGGGGCCGTTTCGGAGGTCATTTGGGCCCTCATAGGGCCTTCTTGGGGGCCTCTTGGGCGATCTTGGGGGCCGCCTTGAGCCGTCGGAATGCCGAGAAGAAGCACATTCCAAAAGCTTTCGAAAACCTTAGGGAAATCATGGATTTTGGCGTCTTCGGGCCCTCCTGGAGGACCTCTTGGAGGCCTCTTGGGCCGTCTTGGAAGCCTCTGGGGGGCCTCTTGGGCCGTCTTGGACTCTCTTGGGCCGTCTTGGAGGCCGTCTTGGACCATCTTGGGCGGACTCGGAGGCCATCTCATCTTGGACCATCTTGGAGGTCATCTTGGGCCAACGTGGCCATCTTGGAGTCCATCTTGAACCATCTTGGAGGATTTGTTCCGGAAATGAGCTCCTTGAGATTCTTTCCGGGTGGCCGGCGGGACGGGCCGAAGCCCCAGGGGGAGTTCTTTTGGAAACCAAAAGCCATATAATTCGGCACGTTAGGCACCCCTTTGATAAATCAAAAGAGGGCGGCGGATATAATGGCCTTCGGCCCATTCCGCCACCGCGCCTGGGTTGTGGGTATAAAGGCCTATTGGATGTTCGTTGGGATCTCGTGGGGGGCCTCTTGGAGGCAGTTTTGAAGCCTTTTGGAGGCCGTTTTGAAGCCTCTTATGGCATTCTTTGGAGCTTTTCGGAGCCTCTTGGGACCTCTTGGGGGGGGGGCCTTTGGGAGCCCCTTGGGGGGCCTTGGGCGCCACCTTTGAAAAACCGGCCCTGCGTCCCTACTTCCTTCTCGGGGCAGGGCTGGGGACGGTTTCAGGTCTACGCCCAAGCCCGCCGTGAGCAGCAGCAGCGGAGGCACAGCGTGCGCAAGAGGCGCATGAGGCACCCGAGGGCTCACGGGAGCCAGCCCCGAACGCCCCAGACGAGGGCTTGGGGCAGGATTGGCCCGGGCCCGTGAAGGACTTGCGATTCT
>CAUYUJ010009491.1:165435-240435 GCA_963575745.1 Prorocentrum cordatum | reverse complement strand
CGAGGCCTGAGACACGACGCCAGCGGGGCAGCGGGCGCCAGCGGCTCCTCCTTTGTCGCCCTGGCGGGCCGCGCGCGCTCGTCGCCGCTGCCGTCGTCCTCGTTCTCGTCGCCGTCGTTGTCCCCTTCCGCGTCCTCGCCGCCGCCGTCCTCAACGTCGTCCTCGGACTCGGCCTCGTCCTCGTCCTTCTCGTCGTCGTCGTCGTCTCCCCACCCCCTCCTTGTCGCGAAGGAGTCACAACGGGAGCGGGAGCCTTCCACGTGTCCCAGGACTGGCAAAACAGGCCAGGATGAAAAGCTGATCCCGGGGAATGCCCCGAAGCCCAGGACCCGTGCTCCTCGGGACCCGCTTCGATCGTGACCACGGCCGCGTTAGCAACTGTTGGGCGTGATGGTGCCGACTCGCTGTGCTCACTCGTCCAACCTCGAGGCGGCCAAGTGATGGCCGAGAATAATGGCGCTTGCCCCTGGGGGAAAGGCTCCCACCTCTCGGGCCGCCTCTAGTGGTGCATCTGCCTTCGTCTGGCGGACTCCGTGGAGTGATTCTACGGCATATGATAGGCCTGTTTTGCACCACCACCACCTTAAGTTTGAGAGGGGAAGGGAGAGGAGGAGGAGGAGGAGGAGGAGGAGGAGGAGGAGGAGGAGGA
Source organism: Prorocentrum cordatum (assembly GCA_963575745.1). Lineage (NCBI taxonomy): Eukaryota > Dinophyceae > Prorocentrales > Prorocentraceae > Prorocentrum > Prorocentrum cordatum. The sequence continues at coordinate 239,786 of CAUYUJ010009491.1, read as the reverse complement.
CGACGAGGAGGACGACGAGGAGGACGACGAGGAGGAGGAGGAGGAGGAGGACTCCCTCCCCCCCAAACTTATGGTGGTGGTGGTGGTGGAAACGACCACCGTGAGGTGTTCCGGGAAGGGCCTCGCTTCTGGCCCATCTCGCCGTCGGCGGCGGCCGGCGGAGTTGTGACAGTGGCGGGCCCGCCGCCGCCGGAAGGCTGGGGGAAGGCGGCAGAAGAAAAACATCGGGGTGGACCTAAACGGTGTTTTGGCGATTTCGTGGGCCGTTTTCGTTTCGATTTCGTCTTGCGTTAACGGCGGATTGAAGGCAAAACGAGGGAGAACGAAAACAACACGAAAACGGGAAACACCGTTTGGGTTCAGCCCTGAGTAAACATTTCAAGCAGTAGCGAAGCGTCTTGGCTCGCCTATAGGCCTACCAAATAATGTTCTTAGAACCTTTTTGCGGTTTCAACGAAAGTTTCTTAGAGCGCTTCTGGCTGGGACTGTCTTGTCTTAACGCATCAGGTTTATGTTCTAAGAACACTGTTTTTGTTATTCGAACATTTGCGGGTTCTAAGAGAATTTCGTGGTAGTTCTATGGGAACGCCAGGACGGCCGATCCCTGCTCAACGGCAGGCCGGCGGAATGCGGCGAACGTACACTTTCGCCCTGGGAGAAGCGGGTCCTGAGAGAAACGGGTCCTGAGCTTCTCCGCCGTTGTTGGCTCCCCATTTGCCCTCCACAGGCCCCGGGATTGGGAGACAACGGCTCAGGACGGAGAGTTGGTCTTGGGGGAAGGCGTCAGGATCAAGGACCCGTTTCCCTCAGAACCCGTCTCCCCCGTGTTGAACAAGTGAGACGCCAGCAAGGTCTGATTTTGGGTCTCCTGAGTCGGTCATGGCATGGCCGAAAAGAGGGACGTTCGTGGAGAGGATCTGGTAAAGCCTTAGCACTGTTCGGACGTGTGCATTGGTTTTCGGCGAGGCCAGCGCGGGAAAGTCTTAACCATCTCGGGGCATCTTGGAGCGTCTTGAGAGAACAAGCACGCACGAAAGATACAATTCATGGGGAATGGACTTCCGAGCGTTGCAAGAATCTGATATTGCAGATATTTTCTTTGAGCGGGTGACGGTATTGGTGGCCGCGCCTTCCGTGGAGCCGGCCTGCTCAGCTGTGGCGTGGGGGATCTTGAGCGCGTGGAGGTTCCATCCAAGGGCCTCCATAGCAGTGGAAACAGAGTGTCGGGAAGAGGAGGAGGAGATGGAGGAGGAGGAGGAGGAGGAGGACGAGGAATGGAGGGAGGGAGGGAGGGAGGGGGAGGAGGGAGGGAGGGAGGGAGGGAGGGAGGGCGGGAGTGAGGAGAGGTGGAGGAGGAGAAGGAGAGTGGGTTAAGGGGGGATGGGAGGAGGTGGAGGAGGAGGGGAGAGCGAGAAGGAGGATGAAAGAGGAGAAGGAGGGACGGAGGGAGGCAGCCTGGGAGGACGAGGGAGCAGGATTGGCAGGAGTAGGAGGAGGCATGAGGCCCCAGGATGTTCCAGGGAAGGGCGGGGGATGTTGATGATGATGCTGCTGATGATGCTGATGCTGATGCTGATGATGATGATGATGATGATGATGATGCTGATGATGATGATGATGATGATGATGATGATGATGATGATGATGATGGTGATGGTGATGATGATGCTGATGATGATGATGCTGATGCTGATGCTGATGCTGATGCTGATGCTGATGCTGATGCTGATGCTGATGATGATGCTGATGATGATGATTATGATGATGAAGAAGATGCTGCTGATGATGATGATGATGCTGATGATGATGCTGATGCTGATGATGATGCTGATGCTGATGAGGAGGAGGAAGAAGAGGAGGAAGAAGAGGAGGAGGGGGAGCACGCGACAAGCTTGCGCTTCACGTCTGGGTAATGTTCAAATGCAGGATGGGGAGAAGAATGAGGAGGATGCGGCAGTGGGCAAGAGCAGCAGCCGGATCAGTTCATTTGGCTTGGTGGCGCCCTGAACACCAAGGCGACGCCGTGAATCTCCAGGCTTTCTTCCAGGTTGTTGACCGAATTCTTGAGGCTTCGCGTACCCCCCCAGTTCCAGCCTACCGCCAGCCTTTTCCACTCGCCTGCCCACCGCCGAGGTGCTGCGTGAGGCCCCGGCCCACCGCTTTAGGTTAATTCGTCTTTGCGCGCCCCGCTCTGACTGGACTCGCCGCTGGCGCGCTTGCCTGCGGCCGCTGACAAAAAGTACCCCCACCAGCCCATCCAGAAAAGATGCCCATGAGAGTTGACAGGGGGAGACAGGAAGAGACACGCATAGTCAAACAGCGAGCGAGGCTTGGGAGGCTCCGTGGCCATCTCGAGCCGTCTTGGAGCGGTCTTGGGGCCGCTTGGAGCATCTTGGGAGCTATCTTGAGCCAGCTTGGGCTATTCGAGCCATCTTGGAGGTCATCTTGGGCTGTCTGAGGCCGCTCGGTGGCCTCTTGGGTGCCTCTCGGGCCCGGGTGCCTCTTGGAGCCCTCTTGGGGCCTTTTGGGGCGCTCTGTGGGCCCAGCCTCCTGGGAGCCATGGAACGCATCTTGGGGCCATATTGGAGGCGGTCAGTCAAAAGAGTAGGGGTACTAGAGCCACGATCCTCTTGGGGGAGGGCTTCCCTCCCCGAAGGGAAGAGGGGCTGCGGAAGAGGAAAGAGACCCTCCTAAGACCACCTGTCGCCACAAGGGCTGGTGGGATCGAAGACGCCTACGGCGAATCACCGCCGCCCCCTGCCTTTGTGGAAGCGCCTATGTGGCCGAACGTTGAGGCCAGACCTGCCAAGCCATCGGACCATGTGTTCCCCGAATCGGTTTGGAAAGCCTTCGGGGAACACGTGGGCGTCTTGATGGTCATCGTCGCCGTCTTGGAGGCCTCTTGGGCGATCTTTCGGCGATCTTTGGGGGCTCTTGGGCCGTCTCGGGCCGTCGGAAGGCCGAAAAAAGGGAAATGCCCAAATCCATCAAAAACCTTGGGAAAATCAGTGATTTTGGCATCTTTTGGCCTTCCTGGAGGCCCTCTTGGGGGCCTCTTGGGCCCTTTTGGGCCAGCTTCGAGCCAACTTCGGCCATCTTGGTGGGTTCCTGGCACGTCTGACGCCGTCGGAGCCGTTTGGGGGGCCTCTATGGGCCGACTTGGGGCCCGCTTGGAATGCTCCAGGGCCGTCTTGGAGGCCATCTTGGGCGTCTTGGAGGCCATCTTGGGCGTGTTGGAGGCCTCTTGGGCCCTCTTGGGGCCCTCTAGGGGCCATCTTGGAGGCCACTTGGGCCATCATGGGGCTCTCTTGGGGGCCTCTTGGGCGATCTTGGGGGCTTCTTGGGCCGTCTTGAGCCGTCGGAGAGCCGAAAAGGCGCAAATGCCAAAATCCTTCAAAAACCAAGTGAAAATCAATGATTTTGGCCTCTTCGGACTCTCCTGGAGGACCTCTTGGAGGCCTCTTGGGCCGTCTGGGAGGCCTCTGGGGGGCCTCTTGGGCCGTCTTGGGCCGTCTTGGACTCTCTTGGGCCGTTTTGGAGGCCGTCTTGGACCATCTCGGGCGGACTTGGAGGCCATCTTGGGCCATCTTCGCGATTTTTTGAGGATGTCCCGAGCGAAACGGCCGTTCTTGGAGGATTTTTTGCGGTCGTTGAGCACGTTTGGGGAAATTCCGGGTGGCCGGCGGGTTCTGCCGGAGCCCACTGGGAAGTTCTTTTGGAAAAAGAACCAAAACCAAAACCTGAAACGTCCAGCACGCCGTGCACCCCTGCAAGCAGGGGGCGGCGGACTAATGCCCTTCGGCCCATCCCGCCACCGTGCCTGGGTTGTGTGGGTATGAAGCCTATGGGATGTTCGTTGGGATCTCGTGGGAGGCCTCTCGGTGACTTCTCGGAGGCAGTTCGGAGGCCTCTTGGGGGCCGTGTGAGGGCCTCTTGGTGCATATTTTGGGCCTCTTGGGGTTTGGGGTTTCTTGGGGTCTCTTGGGGGGCCTCTTGGGGGCCTCTTGGGGCCTTTGGTCGCCTCTTGGGGCCTCTCGGGGGCCTCTTTGGGCGGAAGGCTCGGATTTTCGGTTAGTGTTCCTTCTCTTGGGCCCCTTTTGAAGCCGTCTGGGGGCCCTCGTGGGCTGTCTTGGGCGCCTCTTGGGTCGTCGTGGAGCGCTCTTTGGGCGTCTTGGGGCCCTCTTGGAGTGGGGTGGTCTTGGGGGCCTCTTCGTGTCGTCTTGGAGCATCGGAAAGCCGAAAAGGCGAGAACGCCAAACAAACCTGCGAGACATCAGTGGTTTTTGCCTCGTGTTGCCCTCTTGGGAGGCCTCTCGGAGGCCTCTTGGGGCGTCCTGGAGGCCTCTTGGGCCATCTTGAGGCCATCTTGGGCGTTTTGGGGGCCCTTTTGGCCTCTCTTGGGGCCCTCTTGGGCTCTCTTGGGCGATCCTTGGGCGTCTCGGAGCCCTGCTGAGTCGTCCTGCAGGCCGCTTTGGGGGCCCTCCTGGCCTCTCCGGGGGCCCTCGTGGGCCCGAGCACGCCACGCGCCTCCGGCAGCACCCGGGGGGGGGGGGGGGGCGCGGGAAGCCCCACGGGGGCACGCGCCAGGCCCCGGGGGGCACGCGCCGAGCCCTGAGGATTGCGAGCGGGGGGTCCTCTGCCCCCTCGCGCTGTTCGAGGCTCCTCGACCCTCGGGCCTCGACCCTCCAGCCTCGACCCTCGTGCCCCTCGAGCCTCGACCTTCGACCCTCGAGCTTCCAGCCCCTCAAAGACTGTCCCCCAGGATGATGATGCTCCAGCCTACTTCTAGCCTTGATCACCAGGAAGGATCTCGAGCGCCCAACAAAGTACCGAAACTCAAGGGTTTTCACGTGTCGGGCCCTGGGAGACACTCGCCCGACTCTGTTTCGACACTGTTTCGACACTTTTCCGGGTGCTCGAAATTATTTCTGGGACGTGGTCCTTAAGTAGGTTGGGAACAACAGAACCCCAGGAGTGAGGATGGAGGCTTAGAGGACTGGGCCCAGGACCTGAAGACACGCCCACTCAGTGCCCGGCGGCACGGTGGCGGATTGAATGCAACATGTCATGGGTCCTGTGCGCCTGCTTCCCCATGCGTCTCGTTTTCATTAGCGGAAGTTGACTGCGCCTCGCCATCTTGCTCCTCTATCTTCGTCCTCCTGCACCAGCGCCTCGTCATTTTCATTCCTCCTGGTCTCTTCCTCCTGCACCTCATCCTCCTCCATCTCCTCCCCCCGTCTCCATCCGCCCCTCGGCCTCCCCTTGCCGTCCGCTAGGTGGACGCGCAAGATTGCCCCGCCAAGGCACCACCGGCAAGGCTTGCGCGGGAGTGGGGGTTGTCGGGAGGGGCGGTACCATGGGGCATACATAGAGAAGGGGAAGAGGGGGAGAGATTCAAAGAGAGCGAAGCAGTTCGGACACCTTGAGTAGGGCTGAGAGTCAGATAGCGCCTTCCTTTGCAGGGGCAATAGGAAGGAGGCGTCACGGGGGTGCATCAAGGGGGTTCGCCACGGGGGTGCATCAAGGGGGGGGGGCGTCAAGGAAGTGTATCAAGGGGCGCTGTTCAAGTAAGCGGTCAAAGCGTGCAGAGTGGTTGCACCCCTTGACTCCCGTTCCTAGGCGTCTGCAGATACAAGCGTTGCACCACGCCGACCTCACGTGGCGGGAGGGGCCGCGTACAAGTGAGGGGGGTGGTTGGAAGCACCCCCCGCGGTCTACTCGGGACCACGACTGGAAAGCAGAGCAGGGCGTGGGGACTCCGAAAATGGCAATCCCGACCTGCGCGCCGCCGAAGAACGGAGGCCCATCAACAGCGCACGCTCCTCCGAAGAGGGAGAGGGGGATCGAGAGCCTCGTTGCAGCAAGGCGTGTCGGAGGAGGAGAACTCTGACAGCACAAGGAGGGAGAGAGGGGGAGAAGGGAGGGAGGCAGAGAGAGGGGGAGAAGAGAGGGAGAGAGAGAGGGAGAGAGAGGGGCAGAGAGAGGGGCAGAGAGAGGGGCAGAGAGGGAGAGAGGGGCGAAGGGAGGGAGAGAGAAGGGAGGCACAGGGAGGGAGAGAGGGAGGAAGGGACAGAGGGAGAAGGGAGACACCGGCAGGCACGGGGGGGAGAAAGCGAGAGAGATAGAGAGAGGGACAGGGCCATATCCATATATAGCGGGGGACCAGGCCTGGGCGCCCCCGGGCCGCGACCCCGACCGCACATGGGGGGGACCCGGGGGGCCCGGGCCCGCTTGTGGAAGCCCACAATCGACAGCCACCACCGCCTCCCCCTCCCCCTCCTCCTCCTCCTCCTCCTCCTTCTCCTCCTCCTCCTCCTCCTCCTCCCCCTCCTCCTCCTTCGCGGACCTCCCGCACACTTCCCCCCCCTTCCCCCCCCCTTCTCCCCCCCCCCCCCCACCGCGGCCCCTTGTGTGAAGGGGCCGCACGTCGGGGGGACCCCGCCGCTTCTGAGTGCCACCAGATAGCCGTTCGGGTTGCCATATGCGACCCCGAGTCATCCCCACGACGCCCTCCAGGGGTCTCCGACGGCCCCAGATAGTTACCTCTCACGCGGCCCAAGAGGCGTCCACGACGTTTCAAGACCGCTCCAAGAGGACACTCCAAAGGGCCCCGACAAGCAACAATCGTCCAATTCCCTTTCGGAGAATCTGCATTTTTAAGCGTATTCTTCGTATTGGTTCCAACACGTTCCAAGACGACCCAAGAGGTCGCCACAGCTGCCCCAGGACTGCCCAAGAGGCCCTCAAGAGACCCCTAGACTGCCAAAGAGGGCCCCAAGCCCCGAAGACGGCCCAAGAGGGCCCCAAGATAAGCCACGAAGGGGGAGGCCGAGCTGCAATTCCGAGCCTATGATCCCCGAGGCCGCAAACAGGACCCAAAGAGGCCGTGGGGAGGCCCAAGAGAGTGCCCAAAGATGCCCCCAAGAGACCCCAGGACGCCCCCCAGGAAATCCCCAGAATACCACCAAGGGGCCCAAACCGGGTTCCGAGAGACTTCCAAAGATACCCCAAGATACGCTTACGAGGCCTTTGCCCTGGAACCCAGGGTGATTTCCTCGATCCACCCTTGATTCCCTTGACCAGCCCAAGAAATACATGTATAAAAGTATGTACCCATGGGATAGAGGAGACAGAGGAGACAGAGGAAAGAGGAAGATGAGAAGGAACGTGAGGAGGGGAGGAGGGGGGCAGGAGAGTCAGCAGCAAGAGACGTAGCCCGAGAAAACACGATCACGATGCGGTCGACGCGGGAGAGGAGTGGGAAGGGGCTGGGGCGGGGCAGAAGAGGACGAGGAGGATGAGTGGGGAGGGAGAGGAGGATGCGACATCAACTTGCAAATTTTGATGAGGAGCAGGAGGAGCAGGGGGAAGAGCAGCTGGAAGAGGATACGGAGCAACAGGCTGAATGAGCAAGAGGAGGAGGAGGAGGAGAAGAAGGAGGAGGAGGAGGAGGAGGAGGAGGAGGAGGAGGGGGAGGGGGAATGGGGAGGAGGAGGAGGAGGAGGAAGAGGAGGAGGAGGAGGAGGAGGAGGAGGAGCAGGAAGAGGAGGAGGAGGAGGAGGAGGAGGAGGAGGGGGAGGAGGAGGACCAGTGTAAACCCAAGAGTCGTCCGCGATGTTGGAATAAACCCTCCCTCCAAGCTCCCTCTTCATAGGCCCGTGCAACGGTTGGTTTCCCATTGAGAAAACTGTCTTTTGGAAGGCAACCGTTTGAAGACCCTGAAGCATGCCAGAACATTGCTCCCGGGATTAACACGCCACGGATCAACCTGATTGTTGCGTCTTGACAATCCTGAATCGTGCCAGAACGCCATCCTTGGGACTTCAACACAGCGAATCAACATACCTGTTACACCCGCATAACCGAGTGCTCCCGAACATATAGCCACCACCCTTTTCCCTCCTCTATGTTCTATCCGGTTCAATAGGATTTAATTGTGGAGAGGGGCGCGGAGGCCGAACTTGATAATCCCCGGGGGAAGTTGCGAATTGAAGGTATTAGGCATCAAGAACGCGGAGCATGGCCATGGTGGTCTCGCCATTTCAGCTTCCGCAATCACGAGCGTGTGGCAGGGCTGTGGGGTTCTCACCATTTCAGTTTTCCCAAGTCACGACCGTGCGGCAGGGCCGTGGGGTTCTCGCTTTCTCAGTCGTTCCCGGGTCAGGCTCCGAAGGGTGCCGAGCTTGCATGGGCGAGTGGTTCGAGGGCATGCGCAAGAGAGGGTTCTTGGCCAGAAGCGCCAATGACCTCTGTTGAGCAGGCAAGTTGTAGCCACGAGCCTCGGGATCTCTCGGGTCAGTCTTGTGCCAAGATCTAAAAGTCAGCCCACACGAGCGCCCAGGATCACCGTCATCATCATCATCATCGTCATCATCCCCAATAACTAACATCAGCTTCCCCCGGAAATCATTGATGATCCCCGCCAGGCCCCCGAACTTTATTACCCCGCGGTGCTTATTACCAGGGGTATAGGGTTAAACCTGGATCGTTTCAAAACACCATCGCTGGCACGCCGATGCTGGGAATCCGTGAAACGCTTGCAGGTGTTGTAGTTAAACGAATGCGCGCCGCGCTAAGGCGAGAGCCACGTTTTGAAAAGGAGCCGCCGTCAATTCTTGAATGCAGTGCCACTGTTTCGGACGAGTGTGCGCCGCGCGGAAGGGAGAGCCACAGTTTGAACACCGCCCTGAATCCGTGAGACTCTTGCAAACTTTTGAAGCGACTATGCGCCGCGCTAATGGGAGAGCCACAGTTTGAAAGCCACCCGCCCTTCGTCCGTGAAGCTTTTGAATTTTTTTGTAGAACGAATGTGCGCCGCGCTAAGGCGAGAGCGACATGTTCAAAACCACCGCCCTCAATCCGCGAAGCCCCTTGCAATTTTTTAACGCGGATGTGGGACGTGCTAAGGCGAGAGCCACATTTTGAAAACATCCCGCCCTCCATCGATGAAAGTGTTGCCAATGTTCATTAAGTTTCAGACTCATTAGTGGTGGGGAAGTCTCGGGCGAAACGCCGGGCCCGCCCTGAAAATTGGCAACGGGGTGTGACAGGGACAAGTTATGCATAAGGGAAAGGGTGGAGGAAGAGGAAGAGGAAGAGGAGGAGGAGAGGAGAGGAGGAGGAAAAGGAGGAGGAGGAGAAGAAAACTCAAGGCGCATGAGAAGGCGTATATTGTTAGTGTTGTCTCGGGCGGCCAATGGCCTCGGGACAGGCAATTCCAGTTGGGGCTCTCCTCTGAGCAGATGTGTAAGGTGTGCCATGCCGCCCCAGGGACTCTCCTGCATCGTCATGTAGGATGCGCGGGTCATCACGGTTTGTTAGAGCTCGAGCAGGAGCCTCCCGAGCGCACGCAAGTTTTGATTAAGGCAGCGGCCAATCCCCCTGTTCGCCTTCTCCTCGAGAGGTTGCTCGTGCCGCTGCCTGCTCCTCCTCCGCCCCGCCCGCCTCCCCCAGAAGAGTTGTGGCTACATGGGGGCCCAGACCTCCTAGGAGGGGATTGCTTTTTGGATGGGGGGTTGTTCGATTCTGAACTGCTCTCAGCGGCGCGGTCGCTTGGTTGGGCCATCGTGTCGTTGCATGATGATCCCGACATGCCCCCGAGCCGTGCGAAGCGTGCGGTGGTTGCTGGAGGTCTCCTCGCGGGACATTTTGATACCGATGCGTGTGAGCTCTGGGCCCTGCTGATGGGCCCCAAGCAGGCCCTCCCAGGCGCTGTTTTCTGGACCGACTCCAGTTTTGTTTTTTCTGGGACCGGGTCCCGTGGACGCCAGTTTTGTTGCTCAGCCAGGAGCGCGTGGTCTGATATATGGAAGCTAGTTTGGCAAGCCATCGAGGACAGAGGTGGCCTTGATCAGCTCAACCTTCGCAAGGTCAAAGCGCATACCTGCCAAGTTGATGTGGCTGCATGGCGTGTTTCCGCCAGAGCCCAGCTTGGCAACGAAATGGCTGATAAATACGCGAAGCAAGGTGCCGAGTACAGCCGTGCCCCGCTTGAGTATCGCAAGTTTTTCCAAAGCAACTTCAGGGTGGTCAGTGCGCTTACCAGGTGGGTTGGTGCATGTGGTCCGCCCATGGCCGATCTTGATTGCTTGCACGTGCCGCCGTCGAAGCGTGTCAACAGGTCGGTTGTTGACACGCCTGTGTTGCGGGTTATTCCTCCTCCTGTGGTGGTCTCAGCGGTCGAGTCTCGCGCCGATGTTGCGGTCACCGCGTTGCAGAGAGAGGGACATGCCACGCATCGCGCGTATCCTTTCACCCTCACTGGTGGGAGGCGCGGGGTGGCGTGTGCTTTGTGTGGAGCAGGGGGGCGTCACCATCTCCAAGCAGTTTCGAGACCCTTGCCCGCCTGGGCCGTCTGCTTGGGGCAAGCGAGTGCTCCGCAACCTCGAGCAGGGTCGGTACATGCAAGGAAAAGAGTGCATCCTCCTCACTGAGCGGTGGAATCCAGCTAGTTTGAGCTGCAGAGGTCAAGGAGTCAGCCTTGACCGACCGCGTGTCTCTTCTTTTGCTCACACCACGGGGGCCTCCCTTCTTTCTGGGAGCGTTGGAGCTGTGAGGCGAGGCGGAGATCGGGTCGTCGGGTCTGGCGGCCTGCACGGTCGTCAGGCGCCTTCCCCTCGCCTGAGCAGCTCGCCTGCCGTTGATGTGGGTGCTGCCCCTGGCGCTCAGGGCGCCGGCCTGCCCCTCTTGGATGCTGGCGCCCTCAGCGTAGGAGGCAGCAGTCAGGCCGCAGTCGGCGCGGGAGGCGCCCGTGCGGAGCCCATGGAGGGTGGAGGTGTCGTTGGGTCGTCGGCCGTCGTGAGCGGGCGGGGGAGGAGCTCTGGTGGTGCGCAGTGGTCACGTGGCCACGCTGTGTGTCGCTCTGCGCTCCCGCCGCCGCCCCAGCTGGCCGTGCCTGTCTCCGCGGACTGCCTTCGCTCGTTGCACGGCCAGCTGGATGAAGGCTGGCCGGAGGCACTGCGCCAAATTGAACTGCAGAGCTACGGAAGCTCGGACTGATTTTTTTTTTTGGGGGGGGGGCTGTCGCTGGCCCCTGCCAGGGCCCTTCAAACCCTGGCAGGGTGGCAAAAAGGTCCTCTCCGATGGCCCCCCCCCTCCAGTGTATTTCACACAGAGGGACCTCGCTCCCTTTCTCTCTACTGCGTGCGCAGGAGGAGGAGAAGAAAGGGAGGGGGAAGGGGAGGAAATGGAGGGGGAGGTGGAGAGGGAAGGAGGAGGAGGGGGGGAGGAGGAGGAGGAGGGAGGAGGAGGAGGGAGGAGGAGGAGGAGGGAGGAGGAGGAGGAGGAGAGGAGGAGGAGGACGACGAGGACTAGGACGAGGAGGAGGAAGAGGGAGGAGGAGGAGGAGGAGGAGGAGGAGGGAGGAGGAGGAGCAGCAGCAGCAGCAGCAACAGGAGGAGGAGGCGCAGGAGCAGGAGCAGGAGGGGGAGGACGCGGAGCAGGAGGGGGAGGCCGTGCAGCCAGCAGCGAAAGCGAACAGCGAACAGGAGGAGGAGGAGGAGGAGGAGGAGGAGAAGGAGGAGGAGGAGGAGCAGGAGCAGGAGGTGGGGGAAGAGCAGGAAGGACTCCTGGTCTTCTCCACCCCCTCCTCCCCTTCCTCCTCTTCCTCCTCCTCCTCCTCCTCCACCTCCTCCTTCTGTTCGTCCTCCTCCTCCGCCCCTTCTTTGAAGGAGGAGGAGCGGAGGAGGCGAGGCGACCACGCCGACGACCGCGGCGGCGGCGGCGGCAGCAGCTGCCGTGGCGCGGCAGTGTTGGCGGCGCCGTCGGCCGCCGTGCTCGCGCCCGCCGAGGGCCCCGGGCGCGTCCTGCCTGGCGCCCGCGGCGTCCTGCCTCGCGAGGCTGGCGCCCATGGCCCACCGGGAGCCGCGGCCGCCGCCGCTCGGGGGCGGCCCAGAGTGGGCGTGATTGCTTGGGGGGACGGCAGGGGCGATGACATCTCCCCAGATCTCATGGTTCATTCTTCCCCTTTCGCTGCGTCTCTTGGCCCCCTGGGCCGCGCACAGGCCTCGGGGCATGATTTGCGACCCCCCCTCGGACGCCCTCCTCCTTGGCGCTCCAGAGATGGCCGTCGTGCGCCGTCGGCTGTCTCAGTGGAGGGCCAGTCGAGAACAAAACAAGCGGCACACACGGGGGTGGGTCTACATTTGTGGGTATTATTTGTTGGTTCTCGGTGCCTTCCAGCGGCTGTGCGTCGCCGAGGGCGTTCTGGGGGTTCCTGGATCGTCACGAACGGCCGCGGCAGAGCCGATGGTCCGAAAACCAAAGCGCAACGATAGATGGCGAGTTGGGACAACGGTAAAGGGCCTTCGGGAGGCCCCCTCGGCGCCACGGCTGGACGCAGCTCGGAAAAGTGTTGCGTTTGGACCCCGGGAGGGGCTCGGGGACCGATTTTGAGTCGTTGCTGTCTCAGTCTGCCTTGCTCCGATACAAGCGTACACTGCCCCAGGCCTGGCTCATCCTGGGCCCAGGAGCGGGGTCGGATCGAAGACTGCAGGGAGGTGGCCGTGAAGAGGCCCCAAAGGGCTCCCTAGATTGCCACCTCTCGGGCCCAGAAGCTGCTCGAGACGTGCCTGCTGAGCGGGCGGAGGCATTGGCCAGGCAGGCGTGGTGGTGGTGGTGTACTGATGCGTTCTGCGCAGAAGAGATGGCGATGCCGATGCCGAAGGGCAACTCACTCCATGTTTTTTTTTGCAGGCCAGGATGGACCCCAGGATGGGTCTGGAGACCCATTCTGAGCGGATTCTGGCCGGCATGAGTGGGGCTCTGGACGCTGGCACTTCTCCAGCGTGCTCGCCCCTTTGGGGGGGGCCCTCGCCGCCACGCCTGGCTTCGCCTCGAAATCCCGGGCAGAGCGCGCCCCAGGAGATGGCTGGGAAGCAGGGGTGGACCGAAACGGTGTGTTGGCGATTTCGTGGGCCGTTTTCGTGTCGATGTCGTTTTGCGGCAAAGGCGGATTGAAGACAACACGAGGGAAAACGAATACACAACGAAAACGAAAAACATCACCGTTTAGGTTCATCACCAGCATCATCATCATCATCATCATCATCATCATCATCATCATCATCATCATCATCATCATCATCATCATCATCATCATCATCATCGCCGTCATCATCATCAGCATCATCCTCCTCATCATCCTCCTCATCATCATCATTAGTATCATCATCCTCCTCATTACCATCATCATCGTCATCATCTGTCCTCCCCCCTGTCCACTCCTCCCCTCTCCCTCCCCCCGTCCGGGCGCCTCGCGCTCCCCGCAGAGGACCCGTCCTTCTCGCAGGCGCACACGTTCCACGTGCTGCCCAACGGGGAGCCCTCGACCCGCGCGTTGCGCGGCTTTTACCGGGAGGAGGAGGAGGAGGAGGAGGAGGAGGAGGAGGAGGAGGAGGAGGAGGAGGAGGGGGAGGAGGAGGGGGAACAGGAAGGGCGAGGAGGCGCGGGAGGAAGGGCCACCTGCCGGCCCAGAATGCAGGCACCACGGACTGCAAGGTCGCCGCCCGAGGCTCCCAGACGGACAGACGCCGCACGAAGGTGAGGCTCAGATCGCCGACGATGCCTCTCGTTCCGAGGCTGGCGTCTTCCCTGCATTTCGGCATCTGCGGGGACGAAAAAAAAAAGTCGCGCGTGTGGAGCGTCTTTCAAGCAAGATTAAAGATTTTGCTTGCTATGCTCGGCGCGTGTTTGGCGTGCCGGACGGATTTCTGCAGGGCGCGTTGCGCTAGAACCGGTATAAAGAGCTTACGGAACAAAAACAAACAAAAAATCGGCATCTGCGGGGCGTGTGCGGGCACCCAGGGCTGTCAGGCACGGATCCTCGGGCGGGCCGCAGCCCCTCCGCCCCCCCTCGGGGCAGGGGTTCGAGGCTGTGGGGCCACGGCTGGAACAACACCACATCGTCGGTTGTCTGGGTATGAGCCGTGCTTTCGACGCGGGCCATCGGTCAAGGACATCTCAGCGAAAGACATGGGTAAGGGTGCTAGTAGGGAGGGCGAGGAGGAGTGGGAGGAGGAGGAGGCGAGGAGGAGGCGGACGAGAAGGAGGAGGAGGAGCAGCAGGAGGAGGAGGAGAGGCTTGAGGAGGAGGAGGAGAAGTTGGAGGAGGGGGAGGAGGATGAGGAGGAGGAATGTGGGTTCCCAGGAGCTTGGCGGGTAGGACTCGTCTACTTTCTGTGCTGTCCCATTTGTTCCTCGCCACATCCGTACAGCTTGGGCGACATACTTTTCGCCCTTCTGTTGGACAGGCCGTACGTCCGGCTCCGCCAACCCTGAAGGGGGATCAGGAGGCCCCTGGAAGGCCGTGAGGAAGCCGAGACCTGCAAGACGCAGTTCGTCTATCAACTGTGCCACCTCGATCTACTGGCCCCTTGGGGGCGTCCTAGGGGCCTCTGGCCCCCCTCCTCCCTCCTGCCTCGCTCCTCGCTCTGGTTCCCCTCCCCCCCCTTCCGGCCCAGATGCACCTTGGTGGGTCCCCACCCCCGTCGCGCAGGGTGGCCCCCAGGGCATGGGGTTCAGGTCCTGGGTCACAGGTCCCGCCTGAGCCTGCTCGTCCTCGTCCTCGTCTTCTTCCTCTCCTCCTCTTCCTCCTCCTCCTCCTCCTCCTCCTCCGCCTCCTCCTCCTCCTCCTCCTCCTCCTCCTCCTCCTCCTCCTCCTTCCTCCTCCTCCTCCCTCCCCTCCCTCTTCTCCTCCTCCTCCTCTCTCTCCTCCTCCTCCTCCTCCTTCTCCTCCTCCTCCTCCTCCTCCTCCTCTTCCTCCTCCCCCTCTCCTCCCATCCTGCCTCCCGGCCCCGACTTTGACCCGAGCTTCCTCCCCAGGCCGGTGTGCGGCACCCCTTCTGGGGGGGAGGATCTGCGCTGGGAGTTTTCCCATCGTGAGGGTGTGCCCCAGCCACGGGTCTGACGCATGGCCGCGGCTCGCAGGCGCGCGGGACGCCACGTCATCTGTTCCGAATCTCATAGTAAACAGAGGGGGTGTGATTTGGGATGGGGGGAGGGCTTTGAACTGTCTTGGAGGTCTGGGCAAAAGGCCGCCCGTCCATGGGGTGTCTTGGGGGGGTATGAAATTGCCCGTCTGGGAGGGTTGTTACCCCCCTCGCTTTTTTATGACGGAATGTGGAGTATCCTTCTCATTGGGCGCGCGTTCTTCTCAGCTGGGCGAGACAACGCCGGTTTGGCGTCGATGGGTGTCGATTCAGCGCCGGCTAGCGTCGATTAGCGTCGACTGGCGTTTGTTAGCGACGACTCACAAGAGCCAGCAAGATGGCACGGGATGCTCCCATGAGTTGCCACATCAGGCTCTGGGAGGACGACGTGGAGATGTCGGTGGGCACCCGCACGGTGTGGTGACCGCGCCGCGTGGGGGATGCGGGGTCACCGCCCGGTTTTGGGCTTCGGGTCGTTCTCCGATGACGGCTCGGGCGTCCAGGGCCCCCGGGGTCCCAAATTTGTGCGGTGACGGACCGCGCGGCTGAGGTCGTTGGGGATTCCGAGGTCACCGCGAGGTCCGTCACTACACAGTTTTGGGGCCCCGAGGCGCGCGGAAGCTCGGGCGCGCGGCTGCGTGGCCTTCCGCTGATCTCGACGCCGACTCCAGCGTCTGAGGCGTCTTGCCGCCCTGCCCTTCTGCCGGACCGCATCCATTCCCGTTCCCCTCCCCTGTTGTGGAAGACTATCTGGCTGAACATGATTGCAATCGCCTGGCCTAGCACGAACGCAGGTCCAAGAAGATAGCACAATAGTTCTGCTTGTGACGCTGCCGTTCGGTTCTGCTTTCGTTGCTGGGCCCACTGATGTGCGGCAGCTGCGCCTTGAGCGCTAGCCTAAACCCAGCTGCAATAATTTTGAACTTCCCCCCCCCCCTCTCCTCCGCCCCCCTCCTCCCCCGCCTCCTCGTCCTCCCCCGCCTCCTCCTTCTCCCCCCTCCCCCTCCCCATCCGCCTCCAATTCCCTCCTCCTCTTCCTCCTCCTCCTCCTCCTCCTCCTCCTCCCCGGCCTCGCGGCGCGCCCACAGGACGTGAGGGTGATACAGGCGGGCCGCGACGGCGGCAGGAGGGGGCAGCCGCGGCGGCAGGGCGGCGCCGAGGAGCGGAAAGATGGGGCCGTGCGGCTCAGTTCGAACATCTCCGAACAGGTACCCCCTCTGGCCCACGGTGCCCCCAGTTCTTCACTCGGTTTCGGAGCCCCCTGGGGGCCCTCTGGGCCTCGCGAGGGGTGCTCTGGAGGCCGTGCGGGCCTCCTCGGATATCCTGGGGGCTCCGTGGGCCACGGGGCACTTCAAGCAACACCCGCTCAGTGACCGCGCGGGGCAAGGCACCTGGCTCGGGACCATCGAAATAGCACGGAGAAATCGGGTACGAAAGCCGACAGCAATTAGTTATTGCCCATTTTGAACTTGACTCGCTGCTGGAATCGCCGCGGCCATTGTCCATTTGAGATAGAAGGCCGCCTGTACAACAGCGGCCGCCATTGGTTTTGAACAACACTTCTTGTTGGGCATCGTGCACGTTTCTCCCAACCATCCTGTTGTGTTGGGTCCTAGATTTGAAGAGGCCATGCCTCGTGCTACTCTCCTCCTCCTCCTCCTCCTCCTCCTCCTCCTGCTCTTCTTCCTTCTCCTCCTCGTCTTCGTCCTTCTCCTCCTCCCACCCCTCCTCCTCCTCCTCCTCCTCCTCCTCCTCCTCCTCCTCCTCCTCCTCTTCCTCCTCGTCCTCCTCCTCCTCCCTCCTCCCATTCCTTGCGCCCCTCACACTTTTCGTGGCCCCATAGGGAGCTCCACCGAAGGCCCATAGCCCGCATGCGGTACCCGCCCCATGTTGGCACACCCTTTTCCGCGGTTCGCTTGTCTCACGCAGTTCGCGGCCCCACAGAGAGTTCCCCGTCGATCGTCTTGCCTGCCTTGCAGTAATCACAACTGCATATGATTGGGTTCCTCGATAGTGTATTTTGCGTACCCAATTCGGACGTCCAACGTGGAATGGCCCGCAGGCGTGATGGTTGGGAGGTTGCGATCGGAGCCGGCCTTGTCCAGGGGCAGGATTCTGCTCGGGTTCAGCGTTTGGTGCGCCAAGGGTTCTCGGACTCGCCTATCGTTCTTTCCTTCACGTTCTGAGATTGGCTGCCCATCGGGAACTGCGTGTGTTCCTGCTGCTGCCCTCGTGGGGTCACAGACCCGGGGTGGGCAGACCCGGGGTGAACTTTCTTCTTATGGCCCTTTAGAAGGCCTCCGGAAGGGGGGTGTCCTGCAACGTCTGTGTTCTTATGTGCTTTGCGTCTTCGCCGAACCATTCGTAAATCTAAAGTAATGTCCCGCGCGCCCTTTAACCAGCTTAGTGCCGCGTGTTTCTCGACGACGCCTCATGCGAGCCCAGTGTTTGCAACTCTTCATTGCGGGGGCGGCGCGTTCCCAATGCGCTTGCCTTCAACGGGTCTTGCGTTGCCATTCTAGAGCAGTGTTCGCGGGTGCGCATAGCGATGCGTCGGGGGCCCTCGAATACACAGGTTGTAGTGCCCCGCAGTTGCGGATAAGCGTGAGGGGGCGGGCGGGCTGACGCGACCCTCCTGCGACCCGCCCGCGACGCGACCCACCCGCGCCGCGACCCACCCGCGCCGCGACCCGACCGTGACCCACCCGCGCCGCGACCCCCCCGCGACTCACCCGCGACGCGACCCGCGCCGCGACCCAGCCGCGCCGCGACCTCGCGACCCAGCCGCGCCGCGACCCAGCCGCGACCCGCCCGCGCCGCAACGCACCCGCGACCCACCCGCGACACGCGGCCCACCCGCGCCGCGACCCGCGCGCGACCCGCCCACGCCGCGACCCTCCCGCGCCGCGACGCACCCGCGATCCCCCCGCGCCGCGACCCAGCCGCGACCCATCCACGCCGCGACCCACCACCCGCGACCCACCCGCGACCCACCGTGCCGCGACCCCCGCGCCGCGACCCACCCGCGCCGCGACCCACCCGCGCCGCGACCCAGCCGCGACCCACCCGCGCCGCGATCCAGCCGCGACCCACCCTCGCCGCAACCCACCCGCGAGCCTCTCACGCCGCGACCCACCCGCGACCCAGCCGCGTCGCGACCCACCCGCGACCCACCCGCGCCGCGACCCACCCGCGACCCAGCCGCGCCGCGACCCATCCGCGACCCACCCGCGCCACGACCCACCCGCGACCACCGCGCCGCGACCCACCCGCGCCGCGACCCACCCGCCTAGCGGCGCCGCGACCCAGCCGCGACCACCCGCGCCGCGACCCACCCGCGACTCATCCGCGCCGCGCCCCACCCGCGACCCACCAGTGCCGCGACCCACCCGCGACCCACCCGCGACCCACCCAGGACGACGACAACAAACAACGCAACAGTCCGCACCGCGGAACCCCACTGCAGCCACGCATTCAGGGACAATGAATGGCCGTTCGCCCCCCCAGCCACGCACCAGGGACAATGAATGACTCGGGTTTTCCACGATGCCTCACGAATCTTTAACTGGGGGTGGCGCAGGAAGGGGATTTTGCAAATTGGAAAGGCCCCATCACTTTAATTGTTTGCTGTTTCGAAAGGGGAAACGCTGTCAAAATTTTCAAAACGTGTTTCGGGCCTCCCATGGGGATGGACGCGGGAAACCACTCTGAATGTGCCCTGGTTTCATGTTTTCTGCTTCGTTTGCAAAAAGGTTGTTTTCGACGCGCCGCGGACGATGTAATGAAACCCGTCGTTGTTTTGACAAGCCGGGGCTATTGGTCCCAGTTCGTCTCTTGTTCTAGTGTTTTAATCGACCTTGCATTTCGGGGCGTCGCGCCGTGGTTTGCAAACGGCAAGAAGCCGCGGGGGTATTGACGAGGTCACATTTACCTTGTTGTGCCAGAAATGTTCGCGGAATGTCCCCGGCCGGGGTCAGGAGACAGAGAGAGAGAGAGTAAGATAAGATTTCGGGGCGATTGGGGGAGCGGGTTTTCATAAGGACGTCGTTCTGGTTTTATTCGGGGCGGTTTTCCCAGGGCAAGCATTCTGACGTGCAGGGGAAGGGGAGGTGCGACTATGAGGGCATAACGGGGATGAGGACGGGGATGGGGTTGAGGATGCGGAAGGGGGGGCGTTTTCATGGGGGCGTCGTGCTGGTTTTATTCGGGCGCGTCTTACCCAGGGCAAGCATGCTGACGTAGGAGGGTAAGGTGGGTGCGATGCTGAGGGCATGACGGGGATGAGGAGGGGATGGGGGTCAGGATGCGGATCGGTGGATTGGTTTTCATAGGGACGTCGTGCTGGTTTTATTCGGGGGCGTTTTTTGCAGGGCGGGCGTGCTGACCCAGAGGGGAATGAGGGGTGCGATGATGAGGGCACGGGAGGGATTGGGATGTGGATGGGGCTCAGGATGCGGTCTGGGGGTGCTGGTTTTCATAGGGGCGTCGGTCTGGTTTAATTCGGGGGCGGCTTCTCCAGGGCAAACATTCTGAGATAGAGGGAAGGGGAGGGGGTGCGATGCTGAGGGCGTGAAGAGTATGAGGATGGGGACGGGTTTAAGGACGTGGATGAAGACGATGGGGCCTGTAGGGGGGGGAGGGGAGGGGAAGGAGGAATGGGGGGACGATGGGAGCAGAAAGAAAAGCAGAAGGAGGGGCAGGATGAGGAGGAGGAGGCAGGGAGAGAGAGGGAGAGAGAGACATAGAGTGACCGATGAGATTTCGCCGAGGGGATGGATTTTCATAGGGACGTCGTTCTGGTTTTATTCGGGTGCGTTTGTTTGCTGGGCGAGCCTGCTGACGTAGACGGGAAGGAGGGGTGCGATGATGAGGGCATGGAGGGGATAATGATGGGCATGGTGTTCAGGATGCGGATCGGGGGAGTAGTTCTCATACGTGCGTCGTGCTGGTTTAATTCGGGGGCGGCTTCTCCAAGGCAGACGTTTTGTCGTACAGGGGAAAGAGAGGTGCGATGATGAGGGCGCGCAGGGAATGAGGAATAAGGTCGGGATTGATGAAGCGCATGAAGACGAGGGCCAGCGGGGGGAGGGAGAGACTCAGGATAGGAGGGGGAGGAGGATGGGAGAAGAAATCAAAGGTGGGCCCGAAGCGGGCACACGACGCCCCAAGACCATCGTAATACGGCGCAGTCAGCTCCAACAGGCTCCAAGATTTCCCCAGCAAGCCCCAAGATGCCTTAAGGCCATTCCCAGTGACTTCCGAAATTGCCTGCAGCGAGTTCTGCTCCCATCCTCCCCCCCCTCCTCTTTCCTTCCCCTCCACCTCCCCCCTGCCGGCTCGTCGTCTTCATTCGCATCTGAAACCTCATCCCTATCTTCGCCCCTTCCCGCCATCATCAGCGCACCTCCCCTTTCCTTCTATATCGTAATGTCTGCCCTGGAAAACCCGCCCCCGAATTAAACCAGCACGACGCCCTTGTGGAAGCCGCGCCTCCGATCTGCATCTTAGGCCTCATCCCCATCATGATCCCCTCCAGGCCCTCATCATCGCACCCTCCTTCCCCTCTACGTCAGCAGGCCTGCCCCAGCAGAAAAACGCACCCGAATAAAACCAGCACGACGTCCCTATGAAAATCGGTTCCCCCTCGGCGAAATATCATCTGTATCTCTCTCTCTCTCTCCCTCTTCCTCCTCCTCCTGCCCCTCCTTCTGTTCCTCTTCCTGTGGGGTCGCCGAAGGCAGATCAAGACGCTGTGGAGTGACGCGATAGGGGGCCTGATCTGTTCGTGGTCGGTGAGAGGTGGGATGGGGGTCGGCCTGAAATACTGAAGGACCCCGCGAGATACCAGACAAGCACTCTAACACGCCTCGGCGTGCTGCAAGCGCGGTGGCAGACTTGCAGTTCGGTTTGACACGTCGGGTGTACGGCACTCCCACTTTGGAGTACAACTTCGGCTCTTCGGTTAGGGTTCAGAGCTCGGAATGCCAGCCACATGGAGCAAACAGTTCGGCCTGCCAGTGTACATAGTTTGCGCTGCTGCTTGAGGGTTTGCACTTCCGGGTCGCTCTTTGAGTTTGCGCTCCCAGCTCAAACATATGACGGCAAGTCGGATTGCCAATTCTGTGATCAGGATCTGCGTAGACCATGCAGGTCTGGCAGTTTCACACATACACAACAGTACTAAAACAACGAAGTACCACCTAGGTGCACCTTTTTCGGTTGCAATGCCTGCTCGTAGGCAGGTGCCCGTCAGCCGGCTTGAATCTTAGGCATATCGGGGTCATCGCCCATATGGGTTCAATGCCGTAGCCCGTCTGCTCAGACCGATAAGCCGTGCAACTTGCGCCATCAAACCATCAGGGCCGACCCGTCCCCCGAAGGTTGCAGCGATGGGTTCCCAGCAGCTCGTGAAGCAGTTCAAGACGTCGATGGAAGCGAACATGAAGAAGCTGAGCGAACTCGCGGCCGACAGTCTCGAGATGCAGCAGCTGCTCATCTCCACGGGGGAGTCCTACTTGGAGGAGAAGCGCAAGATTGAGGAATCGGGCCAGACCCTTACCCAGCTGGCCACGACCCGGAAGAGGCGCAGGAGCGGTGGTGGCGCCGAGCCCGCTGGCGACGAACCCGAGGACACGCCCCCCATCGTCATTCCCGAGGACGTCTACTTGCGCAGGGGCCTTCTTGTCTACAAAAACTGGGGCGCAGCCCTGCAGAGGGACTTCCTCGGCTTCGTGGAGCCCACCCTGAACGGTCGCTTGGGGCGCGTCGGGCAGAAGCAGATGCAGGAGATGGTGGAGGCGGGCTTGGACATCCGCATGTTCGGCGAGACCCTCGACCGCGTCGGGGAAACCCACAAGAAGACGTTGTTCGAGGACGCCAAGAAGACCTACGAGGACCTCGGCTCCCGTTTGAAGGACTTCCCGATCCCCGCGTTTGGCCAGGAGATCGACTGGGGGGATCTGGGCCACTTCAGGATGGACACGGCCCAGGCCCCGGACGACATCAAGGTGCACTGCAAGCTGCTCAACCAGACGATGCCTATTGACGCGGACGTGCTCAACGGGGACCCTGGCCCATGGGCTGGCATCGAGATCAAGAACAACTTCAGCAGGTACAGCGCCAGCGTGTCCACCCCGAAGGACACCTACACGCTCTGCGCCAACTTTCCGCGTTTGGGCCGCCAGCTGCTCCGTCGCCCCTCCGATCGTCGCGGAGTGACCGGCGCGGCTGCGGCGGCTGACAGCGCCGATGCAGCCCCTGCGGCTGCTGCGGCCGACGGCGAGGTGGACGAGGCGCCGCCGCCCGCCGCTGCGGCTCCGGCTTAGACAGAGATTTGCAGGGCAGTGAGGGCCCGCAGCGCATGGCAGCGCAGGACTTTTTTTTAACCGGCGCACGCGGCCCCAGCCTGTTATCATCAGGCGTGGGCGGCGCGCTGCGCTGATCTGCCAGTGCCTAGAAAGGGGTAACGATGTCTTCTCGTGGTTTGCGTGCTTTGTGGAAGTTGTAGCGCATAGTCATAGTAACACAGAAGCGCGGTTCACATCATTTACGTCGTCGCCCAAACGGCGCCATCTAAAACGTGCAAGTTCCCAACGACATACCATGTCGCACCCTGCTCAGAGCCCCGCAGCATGTCATGCCACGCGGCCCACCAGCCACATGCTTAGCGCCGCCAGCGGTAGTTGGCGCTGGACAGGGCCTCCAGCAGCATAATCAAACTCATATTTGCAATAGCGCGTCTGCTCTCGCATGCATTCTTTGGCGCGCGTCGCACACGGGCGCAGCGCGCGTAGACAGCGCATGAGAGTTCAGCGCGTGGCGCAGGCAGCAGCGACGTTGACCATGACATCTTGAAAGAGAGGGCAGGAGAGCAATGGCAGCTTCAGGGTAGGATTGGTGCTATCTTTTTTTGGTCCTGCGCATCGGCAACATACGCACAGACGTTGCGACATTGCCCAAGATGCAGCCAGGATCTGCCGACCGTTTTGGGCGACGCGTGTCGCGTGATGGAGGGAGTGATAATGGCGACTTGTGATGTTGAGCTGGCGTGTGTCTTGTCTCGCGCCCTCTTGGGCGCGACGTGCACCCCCTTCTTCACCTGGCGGCGTTTGGATGTTCGTTGCCGGGGCGACCCCCTCCGTTCTGTTGAGAGGCAGTGGCCGATGTCTCGATGGGAGCGTTGTTGAGCGGCACAGGTTGCAGTTTCCAGAGGGACTCTCGCAGAGCGCATTGCGCCGCAGACCGACGGGGTGCCCGCGCGCGCCCCGCGTGCTCGCCGGCTAGCCCGCCTCTGTCATCGGCGACTCCCGTGCTTGCCTACTGCCCGGCGGGGGCGCTAGAGAGTGAGAGGGGAGTGCCGTCGCCGTTTTGGCTCGAGCCGCTGGGGCAGACAGCGGCGCAGCGATCGCGACCCGCGCCCGCCTGGCGCCCAGCATGGATGCAACGGCACACGTTCAAGTACATAGACATTCAAGATGTTAGCAAACGCACCGTCCTTTCTACGAAAGTTTACTTGTTTGAGAACTCGGAGAAACCTAACGGACCGAGGGTGTTCGTGAACTTGCGGGACTTCGTGGTGACTCTGGGGTACGGGGGCAGTTTCTACTTGCACGACTGGCTCAGGGACACGAAAGACAAGAGGCTGGCGCTCTGTGAGTTCCACGGTCTAGATGCCGACGAGCTCCGCAGGAACCTCAAGAGCGCGGAGGCGAAGCCTGGCTACGTGCTCACTGGCTTCGAGATGCAGGAGTACACGATATCCGTGGAGCTGCTGATGTTCATGATGGTCTCGCGGCAGCAGTGGATGCGGGGCGAGCGCAAGAAGAAGGCGATGACACTGCTGGTGTCCTTCGTTGCTGATGTTCTCGGGGCCAGTCTAGGCGAGGTCGCATTGGATCCACCTCCGAGGAGGGCGCGGTGCAGGTCAGATCGGCATCGGGCCGACTGGTGCGCACACACCAGGGGTATCTTGAAGTTCGGCCACGCCCGACTCCCAGACCTGCTGGTTGCCCTGGGTGCTGCGTCAACGAAATGCGGGGTGTGCAAGGAGTGGTACGCCAGCCTGGTCCGCAGCGTGGCCATGCATATCGCGAGGAATTTGAGGTCAATGGAGTTACCTGCGTTGCCTCTGGGCCTTCCGATCTTGAAGACGCAGAAGAGAGCCAGGAGGATTGACGACGCGTTGTCGACCACCGATGCTGTCGTTGCGGGCCCGTCGAAGCGGAGGCGGTCCAGCGGCGTGTACCAGCGGCCCCCCCCCCGCGCGGCAAGACAACCAGAAGGAACTGGCGTTGGCAACGATGTCCCAGTACCTCGCGAAGGCTTTTAACGAGTACACTGAGGAGAGGCAGGTGTCGGTGGTGGTCGACGGCTCCATGGCGAACACGAAGGACATCTTGATCGGCGCCGTCAGTTCACATAAACGGCAGTCCGCTGCGTGGTTATGCCCGCAGGTCGCGGCGATGCGAAAGGGTTGCGTTTGGATTTGATTTGTGCCCCCCACCACCGGCCGAACACCAGATCGCAGGGAATGGGACGGCTGCGCAAGCGGACGTCGCGTTTCACTTTTTCTATGGGTTGCTGGATTTTTGTTTTTGCATTGCAGTTTTTTTTCCTGCAGCACTTATGCGGGACTCTTGAAAATTTGCAATGCAGGATTTTTTTTCTGCATTGCAGTTTCCCGTCGGTTGCACGTGTGCGTTCGCGATGTCGCGCGACGTCGCCCAGGACGCGGTGCCCAAGAGCTCTCGCGCCGGACCCCTCGGCATTGTATGCGCCCCCTCCTTGGCCCCTCGTTTCCCGAGGCGCATGGGGGAAGGCGGGAGGGGACGGCATTCTGCGAGGGGCATGGAAAGGGATGGAGGTGCACGGGCAGGGAGGGATAATGAAGAGGAGGACGGTTAGGAGGAGGGAGGGGATGAGGAGGAGGAGGAGGAGGAGCGCTTGCTTAAGGAGGGCTGCTGGCAGGGAGTGGTAAAATGATTGTGCGTGACGGCATGGGGGAGGTTTGACCTGGGAAGTGGAGGGAAGGAGGTACGTGGCGAGAGGGAACGGGGCGAGGTGGGAGGGAGGGGGATGCGAGGGTAAAAGCGCCAGTGGGCGTGATGGGGGTTCGCGGGGGGCTGATCCCCGGATTCGGAGCGTCATTCGAAACTGACGCTGATCCGTCGGTGTTTGTGGGGCTCGGTTCTGTATCCTCCAGGGCTTTCCTCGGGGCTCTTTCGGGAGCCTCCAGGGCCTTCGAATGCTGCTTGAGGGGGGCCCAAAAGGGCTGCAAGAGGAGCCCAAGAATGCCCCAGGAGGGCTCCCAGAGAGCCCCAAGACGGCTCCAAGAGGAATCCATGGCGCCCAATGCCGAAGTCTACGCATGGAATTGGAGCCCGTGGGCTCCCAGAGGCTCTTGAGGCCCTCTTGGAGCCATCTTGGGGCCGTCTTGGGGCCCTCTTAGGTCCCTCTTGGGCCCTTCCAAGCGCCTTCGCAAGGGCCCGAGAGAGCCCCCGCGCGGCCCCAATATGGCCCCAAGACGGCTCCAAGAGGCCCCCTTGGCGCCAAAGGCTCAAGTCTATGCGTAGAGTTGGGGCCTTTGGGCTTTCTCCAAGCTCTCGGGGCCCCTTTGGAGCCTTCTTGGGGCCCTCTGGGGGTCTCCCAGGCCGTCTTGGGAGAGCCCGCCTCCAGTGCCCCCTGGGCCCTCTGAGGGCCCTCCAGGGCCATCGAAAGCGTTCTCGAATGGCTTCTGGTCGCCGTCTTGAAACCCTCCCGAGGCCTCAGAGATGCCTTTCCGCGAGGATCCCTTTCACCGCAGGCGCTACACAGGAAAAGTCGGGAACCTGGAGGACTGGCCGCTCGCCGAAATCGGCGGAGCACTGTCGCCACATCCGTGCTCGGAACTTGCCCCCATCAAAGGTCCGTGCCCCCTTAAAGTGCAGTACTCCGTTAGAGTCCCGCACCCCCCTCAAAGTCTTGTGACCCCATGCAGTCCTTCCATCCTTCCACTTGGGTTGCCCGTCTTCTCTGAAGGTCCCAGGTTTTACATTTCATATTTGTTTTCATCCACGGGCCTTCCGAGCCACAGAGTGTTTGCAAAAGCATTGGATGCAAGTGGCAGGATTTCATCCCCAGAGGGCCAATAGGGCACATATGGGTGTAAACGTATGTGCGCACAACGCCAGCGCATTCCATGGGGCCCCAAATCCACTTAAAAGGATAATCATGGTGTTTCACTGTCGTCCGTTCGTGTCCCTGAGGTCGTTCCACTGACGAAGTCCGCTAGGGCCTCCGACGACCCCATCGCAGTGAAAGAGCAGGAGCTGTGGAGACGGAAATTCGCCAGGGTTCTGTGGAGGCACAAAAAGCTCGACGATGATGAGCAGACGTCCAAGAAGGAATACGCCACCTTCAAGACTACGAGGAGGAAGGCGTTCTATTTTATAATGTCCCTAGATCACATGTTGGAAGGTGTCGGTTTGGGTCTGGACGCCTTCATGTCTAATGATGAGAGACGTTCTCGACCTCTGGGCCCCTCCGAGTTTAGGCGCACGATCCCGCAATCTGCTGATGCCATCGGTTGTGCCCTCCCCGATGGCGTGCACCCCGTTCGTTATGCAATGGAGGACCGGGTCACCAAGAAAACCCGGTGGGAGGTACCAAAAGTGGTCGGCGACCGCCCTCGCCTTTCCTTGTTCACCGACCATGGCCCTGATGTTACCGCGGCGGTGAACTTCTTGATGTTTGGCATGGGCTTCAGGATCGATTGGCACTCCGATTTCTTCCACGATTGCGACAACGACATCATGGGAGCCGCTGGTGCGTGCGGCTATGGGCCACTGGTGCAGGAATCGATTTGGCTCATGAACTTTGAACACGGTCCATGGAGAACCGCCGCCCATTACGAGAAGCTC
Source organism: Prorocentrum cordatum (assembly GCA_963575745.1). Taxonomy (NCBI): domain Eukaryota; class Dinophyceae; order Prorocentrales; family Prorocentraceae; genus Prorocentrum; species Prorocentrum cordatum. The sequence goes on along the minus strand of CAUYUJ010009491.1, from coordinate 212,963 downwards.
CGCGAGAAGGCCGAGGAGTGGTATCAGCACGCCACACCTACGGACGACTTATTCGCGGAGCTGTACGATGCGTTCTGCTCCGACATGGGTATCGAGCCAATCGGCACTGAAGAGCATTTTGCCGACGTGTTCAGGATGGTCCGCGAGAAAGCCCTGGGCAACGACGACCTGGCAAATCACGAGAAAAGCTCAAGATGGCTTTCGTGGTTCCGGAGGTGGCCTGGGTTGGACCATTCGTGGCATCGTCGTTTAGCTGTGTATGGCTACGCTTTGATTTCGGCCAAACATGATATGGCTTCCATTCCTGGCTTCATGATGAGCGCTTCGACGCCAGCAGTTGCGAGCTCATCGTCCTCGGCGTCATCGGCTTCTTCATCCGCGGCTGGGTCGGGCCCCGCAGCGAAAGCCAAAGGGAAAGCCAAGGGAAAAGGGAAAGCGAAGGCAGCCCCGGCACCCGCAGCGGGACCTTCCGAACCAGCCAGCTTGGAGGAGACAACGTTGGAAAAGGCGGCCAGGTTGTTAGACGTCGACGAAAAACAGCTCCGCTGTCGGATTCTGTATTCGGCTGGTTCGGCGTTTTACGATGCACACCGTGAGGCGATGTTCACCTTGAAGGGCGAGGATTCAATCCTATCTCATGCCATTCGCATGTCCACGGGCTCCTACGACGTCGTGTGCAAGAACGCCCTTGGAAAGCTGTGCGACACCACTGTCTTGAAATACGTTGGCGTGCAAACCGTCTTCGACAACCCTGAGTGGGGCAAGGTGGACAACCCTGTTCGAGCCCACGATGACGAGGCATGCAAGGCTTTGTTCGAGTTGGCGGTTTCCATGGTGGCCGCCCGATCGACCACGACCGGCTATGCCAAGATTGCCCCTCCTGGTTGTTTCTCTTTGCTCGTGGGCTCGCTACCGCAACAAAAGCAGGGTCTGGCCCATGCCAAAAAGCTTTGCGAGGCTTTGTATGCGGCGGAGGATCGCATGCACAGCGATCGATCGATTGCCGAGCTGCTTTCGGCCTTGTGTTGGCCGTTCGCAGTGCCTGCACGCGAGACCCTGGGCCTCCTTGCCGAGGTCGACTTCAAGGTCGTGCCTCCGAAGGTCTCGGGGCCGCTGCTCTCCACCTTCAAGGGTTTCGGCCATTCCGCGCTATGCGACAATGGTTTCCGGGTGGTCAAGAAGCGAGGTGAGAAGGTCAAGGGAATGGCTATCGTTCGTCAGTGGTTCGAGCTGCACAGACAGGAAGAGATGTCGCGCTTCGAGAGAAGCGAAATCGCCGTGGAACCAAGCGACCCCATCGTAGGCAAAAAGCTGCCAGAGAGTTTGTTCAAGGCGATTTGCGCTCGCCCAACAGTAGACAGGGCGAAGTTTGAGAAGATTCTCGGGCCCGTCTCGTGGCCCACGTTCACGCGGGAGAGCAAGGTGCGGACTCTGGCTGGGACCGCTCTCCTGTTGCACATGCACGCAAAGGGGCAGTGGGTGATGGCGAGGACTGCTTGGAAGGCATTGTTCTTCGTTCCTCGCCTTGTCGTTTCACACGTAGAGGCGCCTAGCCAGCTTGTGCTCGTTCTGGCCACGACTGCGTTCGGCTTCCTGGGTTGGCCGCTCGCGGAGCGGGGCCACGGAGCCTATTCGGTGGATGATGCAGCAGCTGCCAGGTGCGAGTGGCACTTCGTCGTGAAGTTCACGGACTGGACCGTGCACGACGTCGCTGTAAAGTCCCCTCTGACCATGTATTTCGATCGCCTGAAGGCGAAGAAGAAGCAGCCCGCCCAGGTGGGCGCATGCGTGGTCACCACTGGCCGCGCCCAGCAGCTCTTGGAGGCCGTCGCGAGGCAGGGCTTCCCAGGCATCACAAATTTCTACTTGCGAAAGTTGGCGGCAACCTTGGGCATGAGCTTCGATGATATGCCCGAGGCGACGAGGCCGAGGACTATCGAACAGAGGGTGGAAGCGTTGGTCCGGCACCTGCTGAAGGGAGAGCCGGACGATGTGATTGCACGTGCCTTGCTGAGCCGTGACAGCAGCCCCTACTGCGCAACCGCGGAGTTCGACCGCTGCCCCGATGCCATCATGGAGGGCATCATTGACATTTTCGACATGAAGCATTTCAAGACCGCCCAGCAGACTGCGAAGACTTCTGCGGCGAAAGTCAATCGGATGCGAGATTATGTGAGGGGGAGCTCAACCCTGGGATGCTTCGCGCCGCCTTCCCCCTCGCGGGGGCCCGCAGCTCCAAAGAAGCCGGGGGCAGGCGTAACTCCCGTCAGCAAGTCTGGGGTCCATGCCCTGTGCAAGTCGAGCAAGGGCGACGCTGCTGCCTTGTGCCCGAAGGTGAAGGGGTGCCAAGCGTACAAGATTCCTTTTCGGAAATGCTGGATCGCTTTCTACCCGGGGGCGAAGCCGGCCAGCAATACCAAAACTTACGGCGGTATTTTCACAGATCTGCAGTGCATGAAAGCAGCGTTGCGCTGGTGTTGGAACCAGCACACTCTGAGGAACCCTGGCCAGCGTTGCCCGCACGATCTCTCATAGATCACGCAGTTCCCGAGGGCCGTTAGAACTGCTAGGAGTGCATTATGTACGTTTGCACGCGTGCGTGTAAAGCATAGTATGTCGAAGCTGAGGTAGTCGGTCGTAGGTTCGGTTGGTATTCAGTTGCCTGCGGCAACTCCTTCCGCCGTGCCAGCGCAGCAACGCAGCGGGCATGGCGCCGGTATTCAGATCCGTTCCATATCAATGTTATTTCTGAAGTGGCATGGGTCATGGGCGCCCAGACTTGTCTGCGCCCTCTTTCTCCTCAGCCATCCTATTTTCTTTTCTGATCCCTCCCTCGCCCCTCCTCCTTCCTGAGAGCATTTTTCGGTGTCTCCTCGGGGGCTTCTCTGGGATGTCTTGAGCGCCTCTTGGGGCCCTCTTGGGAGCTCGTCGGCGGCTGGCAAAGGCCCGCCAGGGGCACGGCGGCGTTTCGTGGCCGTCCTCGGCGCGATGGCTCCACCGAGCTCTCCCCAAAAAAGGTTCGGTCGAAACGTGTTGGGGGCGTCTGAGCGGGTTTCGGGGCCGCCCCGGAGCACGAATTGGTATGTCTGGGAGGGCCCTCGGCCAGCCGCGGGGCTACCGGCGGGGTCCACCGGGGCAGTCTTGCTTCCGTTGTGCGGCTTCCTGTGTCTCCTCTGAAGGGCCCCTGGCGGAGTCTGAAACGGAAAAGCTTCAGAAACCAACTTCATGAGCATTCAGTGTTGTTTAAGTTGTGATTCCCGTTGCAGGCCTATCCTCAAGCTATCTTTGAAGCTTCCCCGAGGCTTCTTGGACCCCTGTTGGCGTCTAGGAGACATTTTGGGGTCCCTGGGGTGTCGTCTGGCCTTCCTCGGATGCCTGGGGGAGCATTGCCGTCGTCTTGGGCTGTTATTGGGCCGTCTTGGTGCCGTCTTGAGGTCAAGAGGGGTGCTTGGACGCAAACGGACGGGGTTTTTCTGGTTGTCGTGCTGTGAAGTGGCGTCGGACCGCCTGGCAGCATGTATAGCACCCCAGCCAGGCAACGCACTTGCCTCCTGACATGCTCGTGCGTGCCGGCGGCGCGGTGGCGGATGAGATTCCACGTCTGTACGCGTGCACACATAGGCTCACGCAGTGCCTACTATTGCCCGCGCTGCTCAAACGCGCAGGCTTTTCTGAAGTGGGGCACCGTTCTTAGGCAGCGGCGGCGCCAGGCGCCGTGGACCGCATAGCAGATTCGATACGGCGTGCGTTTTCGGTTCGAACGATCTGGCCTGCAATCTCGATTAGGGTAGGCTCGATCGTGGCGGTGTTAAGCTTTCCACAAATAGGTCATAGTTTAAAACGTGTGTGCGGGGTGCGCGATGCCAATGTCTGCGTCGCGGCGTCAGTGCAAAATTGCCGGGCGACGGCAAAGCCACTGTCGACCTTCAGCGGAGGATCTTCGGCAGGGGGATGCGAGGGATTACGAGATCAAGTAGAAAGGAAAATGTTGCAGGGACAGGCTGAGCCTTTTCCCCCTCCCCCTCCCGCCCGTCCTTCGCGCCGCCTTCATTCTCGCGTTTCTATCCCTCCTCGTCCTCCTCGTCTTCTTCGCCCCTCTGGTCCCGTCGTCCTTGCCCGTCCTTGTCTGCTCATTTTTGTTGCAAGTGCGTCCTACCTGCTGTAGCGGCGCGGTTGCGTCGCGATGCCCCGAGGAAAGCGGGCCATTAACGTTGCCACCTGGGCGCGCACGCTGGTTTGCCCAGATTCGCCCGTCTACGAAGTTTCGTGTTTCCCACGCCACGAAAGCGACGCCGTCGCGCCTCGACAGGGATCGAAAACACGCGGCACAACGCTAGGGCATCAGAGATGCTCCGACCATTTTCGGCGCAGCGCGCGCTGACGCGATGATCGCAGACATGGCCCAGCACACGCTCCCAATTGCAACATTGGCCCATTGGGGGCACTGTCCGCTTTGCTGGCTGAGGCGGGCATGGAAACAGATATCGTTCAAAGCGGGTAGGGATGGGAAAGGGGATGGGGCAGTTTGAGAAGACACCCTGCTGCAAACCCAACGCCGGGCCCCGAGCCCAGGCCACCCTTTGCGTGCAATTCCAAGTCAAACCTGCATTCGCCGCCTATGCGGCGCAACGCGTAGGCCAACTCGCAGACAGCGTGAAGAAATGCGCACCGCGACCAAGTATTGACCAGTAGTATAACGCCTCACTATTGTCGTGCGAAGGCCTCGGCCACGCAAGGCAATACCGGATAGTTCCCACAATCCTGCAACCAGAGCCGTCTTAAGAGGCATTGGCACGCACCGCCACAAGCAAGATCCCAAGGCACCCACCATGCAAACAGCGACTTCAACTCCATCGCGATATCCACCTTCGTAAGAGACATATTGTCGCGAGCCACGCGCCGAGACTTGCATTATCCAGGCGGTTTCGTGCAGGCTCGCGCCTCCGAGTCGTTGAACCATGCGTCGCTTGGGCTTCGCAACGGCGATGTCGCAAATGCTGCGAGATTCGCGTTCCGAGCCGGAGCTGGGGGGGGGAACGCGCTTTGGATACCGCAGCTTGCGCATTGGAAGCAACTTGAAAACTTAAGGCCCCAGCCCCCGGTCTGCCCACCCCCGGTCAACCGAGCCCCGATGCCCCTCCTCCGCCTGGTGTTCCTCCGTCGACATCGCTCGTACTATATCTACACACGTATATACATACATGTTTATATAACTACAGATGAATACATGTATATGTCCCTATAGATGTATACATATATATATATATATATATAGTTATAGATATGTGTCTATATATATATATATATTAATGTATGTATATATACACATGTCGACACATGTACACATGTAGACACATGTATTGCCCTTGCTTTCTCATCGTCCTCGTGCTTGTCCTCCCTCATCGTCCCTGTAGCCCTCGGACAACAAAAAAAAACACGGGCCTCCCTCCCCGCAGGCCGTAGGCCCACGGTCGGAGTCGCATGTGACGGGCTGCGGCCTGCGGTTCGGAAGTGACCTTGCAGTTCTTGGGCAGCACAGCCCTCTCCTTCCCCCCCCCCCCCTCCGCTGCCCCTGCCCCCCCTTTCCTCCTCCCCTCCTTTGCAACCCTCTCCACAATTAAACCATATGAATACTACTCTCCTCTCTCCCCTGGTGGCGTCCGGGGAATGGCGGGCCCCCCTTCGCGTACGGTTTTTTTTATTCGGGATTCCTGGGGCACGGGTTTTCGCGTTGGTGTGTTTCTAATATGCTGCTCTCGCTGAAGCGCTGGCCTCTTTTTGGGGCTACCGCGCGTTCCGAATCGTGCTCCCGCTGAAGCGCTGGACTCATTTCCGCGCTTCCGCTCGTTCCGAATTGTGCTTCCGCTGTAGCGTTGTCGTCATTATTTCCAGCGGTGATTACACATTCAGCGTCGATGTTTTTTGGGGGGGGCCGCAGAAGCCCCCCCCCCGCCCCCCCCCCCCCCTTGGGGCGTCGCCACGCCATGCTATGTCAGGCTACGCGTTCTCATTTCTGCGCTTCCGCGCTTGGGCTTTTGTTCAATTGAAGAGCTGGCCTCATTGTCGGGCTACCGCTCGTTCCGAAACGTGCTCCCGCTGCAGCGCTGGCCTCATTTCCGCGCTTCCGCTCGTTCCGAATCGTGCTCCCGCTGCAGCGTTGGCGTCTTTTCTTTCCAGCGCCATGCCACGGCATGGTGTTCGGTCCTTCCAAATAGGCTCCAAAATCTAAACAATGCCATCCCGAAGAAACCGTCGGAAGTGATTACACATTCGGTATCGATTCGTTGATTTTTGTTGGCCTCGGAAGCCCCCCACACACGTTGGGGCGTCGCCACGCCATGCTACGTCATGTTACGCGTTAAATCTTCAACACCATGCTATGCCATGTAATGCTACGCCATGCTACGACATCGGAATGTGCGAACAGAGAGAAGATCTACGCCATGATAAGGGATGGGAGGGAGGGGTAGGACGTCAGATATGACGCGAACGCACCTAGCTTGTCCCTCCCCCTCCCCCTTCTCCCTCCCTCCCTCCCTCCCCCCCCTCCTCCTTGCCCCTCCTCCTTGCCCCTCCTCCTTGCCCCTCCCTCCCCCCTCCCTCACACTCCCCCTCCTCCCCGCCCTCCCTTTGCCTCCCCGTCCTCCCTCCCCCTCCGCCTCTGCATCCACCTCCCCCACCTGTCCCCGACTCGCCCCCTCTCCTTCCCCCGCCTCCCAGCGCCGACCGGTCCGACCACACAACCTCCCGTTGCCGCGAGCAGGGGGGGGAGGAATAGTAGGAGGAGGAGGAGGAAGAGGAGGAGAAGCAGGAGGAGAATGGAGGGGAAGGAGGATGTGGAGCAGGAGGAACAAACGCAAGAGGAGGAGGAGGAGGAGGAGGAGGAGGGAGGACAAGATGAAGAGCGGTGGAGAGAGGAGTAAGAGTAGGACTAGGCGGTGAATATGGAGGAGGCGGATGAGGAGGAGGAGGAGGAGGAGGAGAAGGAAGGGGAAGAGGAGAAGGGTGAGGCCGAAGGGAAGACGAAGGACGATTGAAATGGGAAGGAGGAGGAGGAGGAGGACGACGAAAGGACGGAGGACGGCGTGGATGAGAGGGCGAATGAATGGGGACGAGGAGGAGGAGGAGGAGGAGGAGGAGGAAGAGGAGGAGGAGGAGGAGGAGGAGGAGGAGGAGGATGTGTTTGGCCTTCGCGCGCCGTGCTCGGCTGCCCGAGCCGTGAAGCCGCGAGCCGTGGACGATCGGGCAGGCCTCTCCCCACGGGCCGAGCAATCTCTGTGGGTGAAGGGCGAAGGATCGTTGCGCGGAGTGCGAGTCGTCGACCAGACCACTCTCGAGTTCGATGACGTGGCTCGAGCATGTCTGCTGCACCTGGCGGTCTGCGGTGCAATGGAGCGTCCACGCAACGAGTTCTGCCTCAGCCAGGCTCACGCAGTGCTAGTCGCCTCCGGCAAGGAGCTGCCGGTCGCAGGATACTACGCCAGGCTGCGGCTGCCGTTCGGCACCGACCTGGAAATCTGAAATGCCGTTTCGATGGATGCTCGAGGCTTGAACCTGCCAAAGGTGAGTCACAGGACGGACAGGTTTTCGAGGTGCAAGCGCCCATATGGATTTCACCCTGAGCCCTCCGACCCAAGAAAATGCGCAGGGACGCACCCCCGCGGACGGATAACCTACTCCGAGTTTCTGAATTAGCGTCGGGGGGCGCCACCCCCGCCGACAGCCCCACGTCGACCCTCGCCGCGGGCAGCCACCGCGCGCCGAAGGCGCTCCCACCCCCGTCGCGGCGCGACGACGAGGCGAGATCGACCCCCTGTCGGGGGGGTCCCCTCCACGCCTATTGAGAAACCCAGAGTAAGCAGCTTCGAAGCTGGACCAGAGAGAGGGAGGCAGCGGGAGTCATCGGGAGTCATGGGCGATCCACCGATGCAGGACCACGGTCACCCCGTATTCGGTCTCTCCAAGAAATGGAGTTCACAGGCAGGTTTCTTTGAAAGCACAGAACGTTGGACGAAGATGAGAAGAGGGAGGAAGAGGATGTGGAGGAGGAGGAGGAGCAGGAGGAGCAGGAGGACGAGGAGGACGACGAAGAGGACGAGGAGGACGGCAAAGAGGACGAGGAGGACGAGGAGGCCTGCGCACGCGCCAAACACTTCCCAGGCTCCCCAGTCGCTGCCGCCGCCGCCCGCCGCCGCCCGCCCGCCGCCGCCGCAACCGCCGCCGTCGCCGCCGCCGCCGCCGCCGCCGTCGTCGTCGTCGTCGTCGTCGTCGTCGTCGTCGTCGGCGCCGCCGCCGCCGCCGCCGCTGCCGACGTCGACGTCGGCGTCCTCGTCCTCGTCCTCGTCCTCGTCGTCTTCGTCGACGTCGTCGTCGTTGTCGTCGTCGACGCGGTCCTCCCCATTGTCGTCGTCCTCTCCGCGCAGTCGCCGTCGAAAGACATGGTGTTCGCGGAGCATGCCCGGACAGGCGCCTTCCCTCTCCCAGGCATGACGATGCAGGCTGTTGGCCGGTTCAGTGCCCAGGGTTTCTGGGGGCTTCAGGAGATCTCTGCAAAGAGGGACTTCAGGAGGGCTCGGGATGCTTCCTCGGAGCCCGTGGGAGACCTCGGGAGACCTCCAAAGCTTCCGACAGTGCCTATTTCTGGCTTTGTTTTCGGTAGCCCGCCTGCTTCGAATTGTCTCTGTGCACGTCTGCTACCTCTCGCTCGTCGAGTTGTGCTTGCTCCTCTTTTCTGCTCGCTCTTGCCTTTCCACATTCCTCGTTCGGCGCGCTCGGACGCTTCCAGAGAGCCCCAGGAGACCTTCGGGACCTCCAGAGATCCCCAGAGGCCTCCCGGGGTCTCGGGAGGCAGGACCGTATCGCATCGCCGATGCATCGGCGATGCGGTTCGATGCGGAGCCAGATTTTCTCCACGCCGCCGTCGCCGATGCATCGCCGACGTCGCCCACGCATCGGTAATGCATCGGCAATGCATGGGCGATGCGGCACGATCCTCCGACCCCATCTGCTCCGACCCCATCTGGGAGGCATCTTTCTGCGCCGATGTATCCATGGATCTCCGAGTCACCCCCAGGGGCGCAAGGATATTTGCGCCTCGGGCGCCGAATCTACAGCCGCGCGCCACGCACCGCAGGGCGCGCTGCGCGAAGTTCATGTGCCCTAAGTGGGATCCGGGCGGCGTACAGTTGGACCGCTTGGGACATTCGGACGGGGCGAGGAGCAGGTTAAATCCGTTCCGGAACGCTCTGAGACGGCCACAGCGCCCGAGACATCCTCCAGAATCGCTGGATCCCAGAGATTCGCGATTCAACTTCACCCGATGTTATCCTCGTCCTGGCTTCGTCTTAGTCATGCTGATAATCTTCCGCATTTTGTTGTTGGTGGTGAACGGCTCAATGTTGCGGGTGCGCGTTGCTCGTACTCTGCGGATGTGTGAGCACACTACTCCGCGGATGCACGCTATCGCATGCGTTCGAGTTTCCCTGCCCCTCGGGTGCGATGCTTTCAGCGTTGCCTGGGGGAATAACATTGCGAGCGTCTGATGTAGGTGCTAGCGAGGATGTACACCCGAGCGTGAGTGTGATTGGAAATGCGGTTGCGAGCACTAGAACGTGGACCCCTGACCGCGTTCGTTTGGCAATCTGACATGAGAGAATTCAGTTCTGCACAACTGCACCAGCTATGATCAGTCCGTTGTTGCAACCATCGCTTTTGACGACTAGCTGGGCTCGTGGGGCTAGGCGTGACTGGTCGGGGCTGGTAGCGGTAAGTTGCAAGTCTGGCGCAATCAGCCCAAAGTGTGTAAGAGAAGTTGACCTAATCTCTCAGTCAAGGCGTCGCTTGCGGAAAACAACGTGGTTGCTTGGTCCGAGAGCTCCCCGTACGTCGCTGCTCACCATGCTTTGAACACATTTTATCAATCCGCAGTGGCTACATCTCCGCGGATTGGCAGAAGCACAGACATGTGTACGAGTGCGAGTCCGTGTGCTCGCGCGCGCGTGTCTGTGTCGATGTGTGCGTGTGTGTGTGTGTCTCTGTGTGTGCGTGTGGTGTTGCGAGCGTTTGACAATCAGTATGGTTGCATGTGTGTGACTGTGTGTAGGGGGCGTGTAGACACATGCCAGATTCGCGTGTGCACATGCGTGTGCGTGTGCGTTCGGTGCACGCGTGTGGCTGTGTATCCTAGCGACAAATGCATACTATGCATTCGTCGCTAGGGTTATATGTTATTATGTCTCTATGTTATGTTATGTTCCTCATATCGTCTGTTTGTTCGTCTTCGAATGCCAGCGTGTGCGCGTTGTGCTGGCACACGGCGGCGGTGTGTGGTGCTGCAGCCCGCGCCTCCTGCTTGCTCGCGCAGCGGCTCTCCTGCCGTTGTCGCCGCGACGTTGCCCCCCAAGGTTGCCAGAGAGGAGGAACCAGCAGCAGCAGGAGGGTCACGACGACGAAGGGGAGGAGGGAGAGAGGGAGTCAGAATGAGGAAGGAGGACAGGGAGGAGGAAGAGGAGGAGGAGGAGGAGGATCCTCCAGTACTGGCGGCGACGATGTCACCAGTCTCGATGATGAACACGGTGACGTCGACCTCCTGTCTCATTGTTTGCGAGGGCACTTTCGGTGTCGCCTGCGCACTCGCCTGCCTGATAAGTTGGGGGAGGAGGAAGAGGGACCGGTCGTTCGGACTCGGCACTGCAGCGGTCTGCGCAGCGCCTTGCTGAAGGCTCGCACCCGAGAGCCAAGGTGGGCAGTGATTCTTGTTCTGATTGCCACCCACCCAAGTCAAGGGATACCCAGTCGTTAGTCTTAGGGAACGTACACGAAGACAGGACTCGAGGACTCGAGGCTTAGCGGCCACGTCGGCGATGATAATGATGATGCTGATGATCATGATGACGATTATGATGATGGTGGTGATGATCATGATGCTCATGATGATGCTGCTGATGAAGATGATGATGATGCTGATGATGATGATGAGTTTCACGATGATGTCGATGATTACGATAATGACGATGATGACGATACTGTTGATGATGAAGATGGTCATGATGATGTTGGTGATCATGAAGGCGATGGAAATGCTGATGGTGGTGATTAGGATGATGAGGCTGATGGTGCTGATGCTTATGCTGATGCTACTGATGCTGATGATGATGCTGCTGACGATAACGACAACGACGATGATGGTGACGTTGATGATGTCGATGATGATAACGATGGTGATGGTGCTGTTGATTATGCTGATGATGCTGATGCTGATGCTGATGCTCACGACGATGACGAGGATGTTGACGATTATTTGGATGATGGTGGTGATGAGATGGATATGCTGTTAATGATGCTGCTGATGTCGTTGATAATACAGGTGGTATTGATGATGACCATGATGCAGATATTGATGATGCTGATGATGATGATAATGATAATGAGGAGGATGATAATGATGCTGATGTTCATGATGATGATGATGAATTTGATCGTGATGATGATGCTGATGCTGCTGCTGATGCTGATGATGATTATGATGATGATCATGATGCTGCTGATGCTGATGCTGATGCTGATGACGACGACGATGATGATGAGGATGAGGATGAGGATGAGGATGATGATGATGATGATGATATTGATGATGATGATGCTGATGATGATTCTGATGCTGATGCTGATGCTGATGATGCTGATGATGATGCTGATGCTGATGCTGATGATGATGATGCTGATGCTGATGATGCTGATGATGCTGAGGATGCGGATGATGCGGATGATGATGATGCTGATGATGATGATGATGATGATGATGATGCTGATGCTGATGCTGATGCTGATGATGCTGATGATGATGCTGATGCTGATGATGATGATGCTGATGCTGATGATGCTGATGATGCGGATGATGCGGATGATGCGGATGATGATGATGATGATGATGATGATGATGATGATGATGATGATGATGATGATGATGATGGTGGTGGTGGTGGTGGTGGTAACTGATGGTGATGCTGCTGATGGTTATGATGTTGCTGATGGTGCTGATGCTGATGATGCGTATGGTGCTGCTGCTGATGTTGATGGTGATGCCGACGACGATGCTGCTGCTGATGATGATGATGATGTTGATGATGATGCTGATGTTCCTGATGATGCTGATGCTATGATGATGCTGATGCTGATGCTGACGATGATGACAATGATGGAGACAGCGATGGTGGTGGTGATGCTGATGCTGCTGCTGCTGATGATGATGATGATGGTGATGCTTCTGATGCTGATGATGCTCATACTGATGATTATGCTGATGACGATGGCGATGTCGATGACGATTATGATCCTGCTCACAATGTTGATGATGATGTTGATGATGATGGCGATGCGTATGGCGACGATGATGAGGATGCTGATGATGCTCGTGCTGGTGATGATGATGATGATACTGTTGATGATGATGCTGATGATGATGATGATGATGATGATGATGATGATTGTGATGATGCTGCTCATGATGAGGATGCTGCTGCTGATGATGATGATGTTGATGCTGATGCTGATGCTAATGATGCTGATGCTGCTGCTGATGTTGAATAGGTGATGCTGATAAGGAGGAGGAGGGGGAGGAGGAGGAGGAGGAGAGGAGGAGGAGGAGGAGGAGGAGGCGTTGGGCAGGAGGGGAGGAGGGAAGTGGAAGATGGAACAGGAGGAGGAGGAGGGGGAGGAGAGGAGGAGGAGGGGAGGGAGGAGGAGGAGGAGGAGGGGAGGAGGAGGAGGGAGGAGGAGAGGAACAGGAGGAGGAAGAGGAGGAGGAGGAGGAGAAGCAGGAGACCTTATCCCGCCTCCCCCGTCGTCCTGCCCCGTCTCTCCTGCTGCCCGCTGCTTCGGCGACACCCTGGAGGCCACACCACCGCGGGCAGCAACGATAAGGCGGCCTCGCAGATATTGGGGGCCAGCGGGAGGAGGACGAGGAAGAGGAGGAGGAGGAGGAGGAGGAGGAGGAGGAGGAGGAGGAGGAGGAGGAGGGAGGAGGAGGAGGAGGAAGAGGAGGGGGGAGGAGGAGGAGGAAGAGGAGGAGGAGGAGGAGGAGGAGGAGGAGGAGGAGGAGGGGGGAGGAAGGGGGTATGCAGATGAGGGAGGCCAGGGAATACGGGGCAAGAGAGAGGAAGAAGGATGAGGGACGAGGAGGCGAAGGTGGAAGCATAGGAGGAGGATGAGGAGAAGGAGAAGGAGCACGAGGACGAGGACGAGCACGAGCACGAGCACGAGCACGAGCAGGAGCACGAGCACGAGCACGAGCACGAGCACGGAGGAGGAGGAGGAGGAGGAGGAGGAGGAGGAGGAGGAGGACGAGGAGCAATGGCAACGAGGAGGAGCAGGGAAGTGAATGAAGGAGCTCTGGTGGGTCTGGGATTGTTTTTGGGGGATAATGTCTGAGGGGGCTCACGGAGCAGAGTCGCTCGCCCACGGCACGGATTCCTTCCTGTGCCTCGATATCTTGGTCTTCGGGGCCACGGGAGGGGGGGCTGCGACACCCAGTCGGGTGCGGCAGCTGGGCAACTGGTTCCCCCAGGGTGGGGCTTTGACCCTCCTGGCCTCGGCCGAGGGGCGCGCGGACCACGCCGGGGCCCAGGATGGCCACGGCCAGGGCACCGCGGTGTGCAGTTGCCCGCTGCGTATGACGAGAAGGCAGACGCGCCCTCGGGAAGTTTTGAGGGACTCCTGGAGACGGGTGATCCGCCGCCGCCAGCGCGTCGTCGGCGCCACCGGCGGTCCGCTGTAACGTCCGCACGGGTCCACGGGCTCGCCTTCTCCTCCTCCGCCCCCATTCTTCTGCCCACTTCCTCCTCCTCCATCCTCCCACGTCTCGGCGGCGAGCGTTGGGGGGGGAGGCGAGAAGAAGAGGGCCTTCTCGGAAGGCGGCGGGGCGTCTCAGAAGCCCCCTGGCCTTCTCCGAAGTTTCCGGTGTCTTCGGGGCTCACAAAATTTCTCCGAAGGCCGGGGGCCTTCCGAGCCTTCAGAGAAGGCTCGCCCTTTCTCACTTCCCCCCGGGCTCGCCGTCGAGCCTCTTCCTCCTCTTGGCATCATCCGCTGGCTGCGCCCAGTCGGGCTCGAGGGAGCCGCTCTGGGAGGCCTCCGATGCCCGGGGCGCACCCCGGCAGCGGTCCTTCGCCGGGAGCTGGACTTCCTCCAGCCCCAGGCTGCGGCCGAGACGCCCTCGGGCCGAGGGCAGTCTTGAGGAGACGCCCCGAAGGCTGCCGGCCGCGCGCATTACGTAGGTCCAGAGGTTCGGCGGCGAAATCCGGACCTTGCCTTCGCCCATCAACGATTCAGGCAATTCGATGCGCGGCGGGGGTAGGGTTCGAAGTTCGTCGAACGCCCAGCGAAGTCCGAACCCTGGCCCCACCGCCAATCGATTCAGGAGAATCGATGGTTGGGGAGTGAGGGTTCGGATGTCGCCACCTACAGGTCGAGTGGTTCGGCCAGCTCCCCGTTCCCGTGGCGTCTGGTCGCAGTGGCCCACAGTCGACGCGGTCACTCGGGGCCAACACGCAATCCTCAGCAGCAGAGCCTTGCCCGGGAGCCATCCAGGAGCCGCCCTGAGGCGGAGTTCGTTCCTGGTCCGGCGCGGTCTAAATTGGTTCCGGGCAATGGGGAGGATAATTAGTCGAAGAAGTAAAAACGGCATAAACATGAATTTTCGGCGGTCCGCGCGGAGTTCTTGGATTTGCGTTGGGCCCCCCTGGCGGCGCCTCTGGCACCGTCCTGGCGTTCCGCGCGTCAGGGACGGGTGTCCGGCGCAGACCTTGGAAGTTCGCGGAGTTCATGGGGTTGGCGGAGTAAACGGGGTCAGAGTGGATGGAGTCGAAGGATCGCGCTGAATCGCCAATGCATCGGCGATGCGGCTCGATGTGGAACCCGATGTTATTCACGCCGACGTTGCCGATGCATCGCCGACGTCGTCGAAGCATCGCCAGCGCATCGCCAACGTATCGCCGATGCATCGGCTATGCGCCGCGATCCTCCGAACCCATCTGCTCGGACCACATGTAGTCTTAAGCCGGGCCAACAAAAATAGTTAACATAATAGTCAGGGGACGATGTTTCGAGTATGTTTTCGTATTGTTTGAATATTGTTAGGGCATTCTGTATTTTTCGTCCACTATCCTCCTGTAGGGGACATGCCCGACCTAAATGTAGGCGGCCTCTTCTGACGTTGCCCATCGGTGTGGAAGGGATGGGGACGAAAACCAGCAGCAGCGTCTGCCCGTTCTTCGGCGGGACTCGTTGTCGGCGCCGCCGCGGGCGGTGCCCCTTCGAGGCAGAGTGCCGCCCGGCAACGAGGGGCCGCTCTCGGCTTGGGACAATGCTTGCGCATGGGCTTCGTACCCAGAGATCCGAGGTCGTGACTTTTGTTCGATGCGGGGTCCCCGGAAGGGTCGACCCATTCCCCAGGAGTGGTTTTTCATCCTGAGTCGATTTTGAACGGTCCTGGGGCCCGGTGAGGGCCCCCATAAAGGCCGAAAATTGCGAAACACGTCCGTCTTGATGTTTTCCACACGCTGGATCTCTGGGTGCCCACTCTGTGCCCGTGCCCGCCTCGGGCGTGCCATGTGGTGGCTCCGAGCTGCCGTCCGTCTCCTGCCTCTCCATGGCGGGCACCACGCGAGCGTGATCGTGATGTCACCGTGCGCCCCTTGGGGCCCTGCGCCTCGAGCTCCCGAAGGTACACCCGAGCCCCCGAGCCCCCCCCCCAAAACAAAAACGCAAACGTTGTGGCTCCGAGCTGCCCCCCACCCCCTCGGGGGAGGGGCCCGGCTCGCGGCGGCCGGTCCCCGCCGCGCCGCGCCAACACAGGCGCCCGGTCGAGGCGTGCCGCGCAGGAGCAAAGGTCGGGAGGCCGAGGCCTCTCCGGCGACGGCCCGAGGTCCCCGCGGAAGCGCCCCTCCTCCTCCTCCTCCCTCCTCCTCCTCCTCCTCCTCCTCCTCCTCCTCCTCCTCCTCCTCCTCCTCCTCCTCCTCCTCCTCCTCCTCCTCCTCCTCCTCCTCCTCCTCCTCCTCCTCCTCCTCCTCCTCCTCCTCCTCTCAGTTGAGCGGAAGATCGGGACAAATCGGAACCAGAGATTCTGGGAGAGTTCCACAGAAAAATAGAACGCCGAATTGTGGAGCGCAGCGCGCGCATTCGCAGAAGTTCCCCAAGGACTTTTCGAGGGCTTGAGGAGCCCAAGTAACGCATGGGCGCTCAATTAAACTGTTGAGGGCGGGCAGGAAAGCTGGTGTGCACGAGCATTGGGAGCGGGTGCGCGGCTTGCACGGGGGGCGCAGCAGGTTTGCGTTTCAGGGGCTTGGGCGCTGGCCGATGCGTTGATGGGGGGCCCGAGAGTGCGTCACACATATTACGCCTGTGGCGCCATGGAGGCCGCATGTGCGGATGCAGTGGGGCGGGCGCCCCGCCGCGCGCGCCGTCGCGACAGCTCTCTTGGGCGCCCGCCCGCCGCCGTGGACGCAATGGGCCCAGCTAGTCTCGCGGTCGGCGCGCGGCGGGTCGGCGGCCACAACGCTGGCGGCCTGAAAATGCTTCGAAAGTGTTTCTCCCCGAGCCCGGGGCAATTGTACGTTTTCGGTGGCACGCGCAGCTCGGGAAAGAATCGCCTTGTCCGTCGGCGGCCAGTTGGCTGTCGTCGCGCAGAAGTACCGGCGGATGGCGCGGCCCACGCTCAGCGCAGAGAGCGTGTCCATGAGCGTGGACTCGTCGAGGGGCAGGAGGAAGGACCTCGTGGTCGGGACCATCGCGGCCTGCGATGTCCACGGCCCCCACCCTCGGCGCGTGAGGACCTGCTGGGCGCAGCAAGTTCGGACGCGAGAATTTGGCGCGCCCTGTTTTCTGGTTCTGTGAATCTCTGAAAAGCGGTTCCTCAGGTTTTACCGGATCTCCAGGCGTCCCACTGTCAGCCAGAGACGAGCGACTGGCTGGCGCCGCGCCCGATGCTTCCGGAGTCGCGAACTCGGTCCTCGATTCCCTGGGGCCCGCGGGCCCCTGGGCCACTCGCGAGGTTGCCGAAGCCCCCGGGCGGTTGCGCGCGATTGTCTCCGAAACCGGAGTTGGGCATCCATGGTGGACGCCCGCGCGCGCGCTAGGTGTCCGCGAGATTATTCGGTGGCGGATATTGCATGGCGCGGGGGCCTTCCAAAGACTTTCCGGGGTTTTCTCTACGGTTATTTCGGCGCGCATCGGGGACCTTGGGGCGGCGCGGGGAAGTCGCCAGGCCGCGCGCGGGCTCTTTTTCCAATGCCTTCTTGGGCATTCTCGCGGTGTTGCGTGGCCGAAGAGGTCACTGAGTACTGCGCTTTTTGACATTTACACGTGTTTTTCGTTGCGTTGGTTGCGTGATTGTTTTGGCGGTCCGCCTCTTTGGGGCCCCCTTGGGGCCTCAAGTTTGTTTTGTTGACGTCGGGTCTTCTGGAGTGAAAGGCGCTTGGCGCTGAATTCCCTCGGGCGCGCGCGTGGCCAAATACGCGCCGTGGCCTCATCCGCGCCGGGGCGCATTCCTTCCCTCGCGAAGCCGATGGCGCCCAAGGCGTGGCAGGCCCGTTCGGCGGCGCCCCCAGTGATTTGAAAAACCGAGCATGATTCTTATCCCGGTCAAACTTTGCCCCGATCCCGGCTTCGTCTTATCCTCCTCCTCCTCCTCCTCCTCCTCCTCCTCCTCCTCCGCGTCAGTAGCCATTTTGGCTCAAGCCTCCACGGGCCTCCTCGTGTGGGGCTCCCTCCAACCTCGGCCCAAGGTGGTTCGCCAACCATTCCTTTGTGCCCCAGCGCGGGTTCTGTTAGGTTTCCCATCAAAACCTTCATTCATATCGCTTTTCTAGTCCTGAAGCCATGTCTTCCCCATTCTGGCTATGCGCGACGCCCCGCTGCCCAGGCTGGGTGTGGCCTTGCAAAGGGAAGCGAAGGTGCAAGTATTGCAGGGAGATTTTCCCCAAGGACTTACACTACCCAACTTCCTCGACTCCTCCCTGGAGTACCTCAGCTACATGGGGGACTGGGACTGGGAGGGGCGGCTGGAAGTGGGTGGAGGAGGATGCAGCAGCTACAGGTGGAATGGGTGGTGGAGGCGGCGGCGGCGGCGGCGACGTCCAGCAGCAGCCGACCACCGTGCCCCCACCCAAACAGGTTGGGCTCCAAAACACTAAATGGGGTGATCGTGAAAAGTACCGTAGCGATCCAGTCTACAAGGCCCAGGTCGATCTCAACATCGCTAAAAGCTTTTATGGGCCAGGTGAGCCAGAGCTTCTTCAAGCCCAGCAGGCCCTCCAGGATGCAAAGGCGGCCGCCTTTGCAAATCGACCCCTACCAGTTCAGGCCAAGTCGCTGGCCGACCAGATCGACATCCAGAACAAGAAGTTGGCTACAACTCTTAGCGAAATGGCGGCCCTCGAGGTCTCCATCAAGCAGCAAGTGGAGCGCCACGAGCAGCTCCAGCTCGAGTCCGACTCCACGGCCCAGGAAATCAAAACCCTGGAAGTCTCCTACGCCACCATCTCACGAGCTGCAGCAGCGTCCATGGTCGAGGACCAGCAGGACGACCTGTACACGCATGTCCAGCAAATGCAGCAGGCTACTTTTCATAAGCTTCCACAGCTGCCACTGGAACAACAGAATCTCCTCCAATCGATGTTCCTTCAACTATCGGGTCTACTTGATCAGCTTGCCCGCAACAACGCCCCAGCTATGGCGCCCGCGGCCCCAACAGCGGCCCCAGACCTACATCCCGGCCTCGACCCTGCAGGTGCAGAAGGTTCAGGAGCAAGAGCCGAGGAAGCAGCAGGGGCAGCCGCAGACGCGCCCATGGAGGAGGAGGCAGGAGAAGAAACGGTCAGTGTTCTTGCTTCCAGAGTCTCTCATGGGGTACGGGACGTCGCAGCTCGTCATCCCAAGCAGTGCGGTGCGGCTATTCCTCTCATCTCCTCCCTCAAGAAGTCCTCTGATAAGGGCAAGGCCATGGGAAAAGGAAAACAGGGGCGTGGGGGCAGCGGAAACGGAAAAGGAAGCGACGAGGGTGACCTCCAGGCCCTCTTGGAAGAAGCCCGGGTCCTCGCAGAGCCCGCCCAACCATCCACCCCAGGTGCAGGTGCGGCCGCAAGCGGCCCTAGTGGAGGTGTCGGGGGCGGCCCGCCCCAAACCCCAGGCATCCCCCCACAACCCGTGGAGGGCAGGGGTGCTGGGTATCTACTTTGATCCGGCAGGCCTCCCAGGCAAGGACGCTACTAGCTGGCAGTGCAAAGTGGTTACTATAAATGTGAATCCGTGGAATACTTTCAAGCATGACATCGAGTCGGATAGAATTCTCCAGTATCACGTCCTTTTGCTCCAGGAGACCCACATTTCTTCGACAGATGATATTCGGAGTGCAGTGGAGTTCAGCATGGCACGTGGATGGCATGGAGTCTTCTCTCTCTCGGAGCGCCTCGAATCTGGAAAGTTTTCTGGGGGAGTCGCAATTCTCGTTCGGATGGGGATGAACTTCGGGATCCAGGACATTGATTTCGAGTACCCCTATAGACACCGAATCCTTGCCATCAAGCTTGAAATTGAGAATCTGGGTCGTTTTCTGATCTGCAGTCTCTACTTCGAGCCCAGCACGGGCCTAAAAGAGGTCAACATGAAGTTGCTTGGTGCCGCCGGCAGTCTCCAGGACAAGTTTGAGTTGCCGCTGTTAGCAGGAGGGGATTTCAACATGGCTTCGAAGCAGCTGCTCTACTTAGACTTTCTGCACCGAGCTAGTCTGACCCTCTGCGTCCCCCAGAAGTTCACCTATTCAACTAGCAAAAGTAAGACAACCATCGATTTCTTCTTGCTGTCAGCGACCATCAAGAGCCAGGTGGAGGGAATCGAGTCGGCGACTGACTACCCCCTTTCACCTCACCGACCAGTCATTCTCTCCCTAAAGGTCAAGGCTTTGGAAAAGGTGCCAGTTTTCGTATTGCCGCCTCAGCTTCCCACCAGGAGACCCTTTGGGCCAGCACCAGAAAGTGCAGACTGGGAGGATCTTGACCGCCTTTTGGATGTAACTTTGGACACTATCCAAACTAACCAACTCCCCCAAAAGGAAAGCCATGGTTTACTAGATGCTGTGTATGGTCTGTTCGTCAAGCACTTCGAGCATGCCGTTTGTCTGAAGACGGATACCCCGACACCCAAATCTTCCAGGAGAGGGCAGTATCCTAGAGTAAAGTTTGTCCCAGTGCAGGCGGTGCATAAGAAAGCGAGGAAATCTTGGGCTTCACTCGTCAAGCCAATAACTTGGCTCCCGAATTTCTTGCAACATCTGCTGAGACATTTGGCAGCGGGCCCTGAAGTATCCAGAGATTTCGTCGACCATGTTATTTCTGAGTTCTCTGAGGCACCGCAAGAGTACCAATCGGTACAGACCTTAATTGCAGTGCACGCTGACACCAAGGCTCTTCTCACCGCCTTGGCCACAGACGTCCGGGCAGGGAGCTGTGGTTCAACAGTACCCAGGGATATATTCACGAAGCATTATGCCGACATCGAGCTAATCCTCCAGAAGGAAAAGGATGTTGAGAGGAAGGGATCGGCAGAAGCATGGAAGGAATGGGTGCGAGAAAACCTAGAGGGCATGCCTTCGGGGTGGGTCCACAGGTGGACTAAACCGACCGATTTCTGGAAGCCTACGTCCCCCCAGGCCCTACTTCCTTCGGCAAAGCCTTCGGCCCTGCTTGAAATGGAAGCCCGGCGTCTAGAAGGCATCTGGGAGTCCACGTCCACACCGCCAACACCCTTTGAGGCCGACCCATCAGATGCAGCGCAGCTCCCAGAAATATCAGTGGAACAGTTCATGAGGGTGACCAGGATGTTTTCCCACAAGACCAGTCAGACTTGGGACGGCTTCCACCCGAGGCACTACGGGCTCCTCGAACCAGAGCAGGTTTTGGTTACCATCAAGCTGTTTCAGTTAATAGAGAGAGTGGGTAAGATGCCAAGTGTGGTGCTAGCTCTGTACACCACTCTCATTCCCAAGCACAAGCCTGATGATCGAGGTCAAAGTTTTCGTGGAATCGGTTGCCTTCCCAGTCCTTACCGGATATGGTCCAGGTTACGGCAACCTGTCTGTAGAGAATGGGAGGCCAGGAACTTCGACCCCCTCATGGCCCACCAGTCTGGCAGATCAATTCTAGAGGTCGTCTACCTGCAGTCATTGGCAGCTGAATCCACGACCTTGTCCAGGAACATGTTTTCGGGATCCTTCCTATGGGACCTCAGTAACTATTACGAGCATGTCTGTAGAGAACTTGTCTGGTCGAGGGCCAAGAAGTCCCAGTTCTCCCTCACAGTATTAGCGGTGGTACTCAATCAGTATGGGTCCAGGAGGTTCTTGAGTTTCTCAGGCCTTGCAGTAGAACTCCAGTATCCTCACTTCGGGATCGCAGCGGGTTGCTCATTTGCTACCTTCATCGTGCAGGTGTATTCCTTGCCTCCGCTACGAGTGTGGCAGAGGCGGCACCCGACAGTTATTGCGACGATGTTCATCGACGATCTCCATGGTAACAACACCAGCGACAGCCGGCAGAAAGTGGTCAATCAGCTAACGGCAGCGGCGGCGGATCTGTCCA
Source organism: Prorocentrum cordatum (assembly GCA_963575745.1). Taxonomy (NCBI): domain Eukaryota; class Dinophyceae; order Prorocentrales; family Prorocentraceae; genus Prorocentrum; species Prorocentrum cordatum. The sequence continues at coordinate 191,337 of CAUYUJ010009491.1, read as the reverse complement.
GCATGATCCAGCACGAGTTGGAGTGCCAAGTCGCCCAGCGCAAGTCGGTGATCGTATCTTCCTGCCCCAGGCTCACGGAAATGTTGAAAACGAATTTCGGAAAGTACGCTGGCAGGGCCCTCTCATCAACGCCCAACTTGGGAGTTGATTATTTCTGCGGGGCCAAGAGAGCCAAAAAAGCGAAGCTGCTAGCGGAACGTTTTTCGAAGCTCAAGAAACGTGGATCCAGGCTCCGGGCCCTGAAGAAAACTGGAGCCCCTTTGAAGAAACTTTACGTGTCAGGTCTTCAGGCCTCAGGCTTTTACGGTGCAGAGGTCGTGGGGCTCACTTCCCCGGAGCTCAGTGCAGCCCAGACGCATTACATCTCCCTCGTCGGCAGCTCCTGCAAGAGCCGCTCACGCAGCATATCAATGGCAGTCTTGGGTGACCCACACTGGAAACAGGGGCTGGGTCCAGCTATGCAGTGGGCCACGATTGTATGGAAGTCAATGAGCAATGGGAGGTTCAGATCTATCCACCCTCTCTCCGAGCTGGGGCGTCTATTTCGTGAAGTCCTTCAGCAGCCTCCTGCAAACTGGGGGGGGGGTGAGAGGACCAGCAGGTGCAGCAATCTTGAGCCTGAAGCGAATCGATTGGCAATTCGTATCCCCGTTCGAAATAGTCACCGATCTTGGATACCGATACGCTCTAACCGATACCGCTCCCAAGATGATCCATGAGCTAATGCATGCTGCCTGGAATCGCCGAACGAACAGGTTGGCCGCCGACAAGCTAGGAATCGACCGATCGGATCAGCTCGATTCGTCTGGTATCCGATCCCTGTTAGCGTCAGCGGAGCTCTCGGCTAGACACAGGAATTTGCTGAGGGCATTCTCCTGCCAGAGTATATGGACAAAGCATCGTTTATGGTGTCTTGGTTATGATACTGATTCGTCGTGCCTCTGTGGTAACGTGCGCGACGATATTCACCATCGGCTGTTCACGTGCCCTCTTACCCAGCATGTGCGTGATGAGTTATTGTCAACAGAAGATCTGGATATTCTTACCCAGCCAGATGTGGTCTCTCATCAACTGTTAGGCTTTCAAGTGTGCCCGTCTTTCCAAACAGTTCCCCCTGAGGGGATTGGACACGAAGAGTACGAATGGTGGGCTGCAGACGGATCGCCTCCTGAAGTAGCGCTGAGGGGTGTAGTCTTCTCTGACGGGTCTGCCTACAAGGATGGGCACAGATTCTTTCACCGGGCGGGTTGGGGACTTGTGAAGCTGTCCGATAGTGGCGAGGTCCTCGCCAGGATGCGCGGCAGAGTAGGTAACCTTCTGCCCCAGAGTAGCCCAGCAGCTGAGCATGTCGCAGTGTTGGCAGCTGTAACATACGCACCGCTAGTAACAGAAATTCGAGCAGACTATAAGGGAGTGGTTGGCTTGCACTCCCAGCCTCGAGAGACCCTCCTGTATAGGAAGTCGTTTTACGCAGGAATCAAGATGCGTATAGTAGGACTCTCCGCTAATGGTGTTGCCTGCTCTAAGGTGGCTGCCCATTTAGATCCCTCGTCGTTCCCTGAAGGCTCAGCTGAATGGTTTAATGCCGTGGGAAACGACGAAGCAGACAAAACTGCCAAACTAGGTGCCAATTCGCACTTACAGCCATCGAGTGCCGAGGCGGAAGATCAGGCAAAAACTACCAAAGCTTTGGAGTCCTACCTTAAATTCGTCGCTAGAGCTCTAGAGGTTTTTCCAGCGCTGCCCAAACCCCGTGGCCGGAAGGGGTGCCGCTCCAGATTGAAGAGAGCGGGGCCTCGATGGGAGCGCAGGGCAGTGTACAGCTACCGCGACGAGGTTTTGGGCAAGTATAGACCAGCTTCGGCTGGTACGGCTTCAGGGAATGGGGTCAATTCGGCAGGCGGGGGTGCTTCTTCCTCCTCCGCCCCACCTCCGCCAGCCCCATTCCGCCCTCCACCTCCTCCCTTGGTGCCGGCAGGAGCCACCAACAGAGAAGGTGTGCTAAGGCCCGCTTCTTCGGTCACGCAGGCGCCTCAGCCTGAGGTAGCAGGCCAGGCCCAGAGCCACAATTGGAAATGGATTAAGCAGAATATGTGGTCCTGCCGCGTCTGTTACACCAGATGCAGGGCAGAGTGCCCGCCTCAGACCACAGCGTGTACAGGATACAACGCCGCTTTCAGCGCAATCGCTGCCAATCCGCGCAACCACAGAATTTATATTGCTAGTTACAATGAGGATCACTTAATATTTGTGTGCTCCTCCTGTGGATGTATCTGCCAGGGCCGGCGAGCAGTAGGGCTTACAAAGCCTTGCAATGAGAGGTTCACCAGCCATCATAACAAGTCTAATTGGGACAGGATGTTCCAGAGAAAGCACCCAGACCCCTCCAAAGGAGAGGCTAAGGTGCTGGACGAACTGCTCCCCCTCAGCAGTTTGTTTTAACGGGTTTCGAAAGCAACTGTCTCCCCCCTTCCCTCTCTTCCTCGCCTCCTCTTGGCCTTCCTTCTTCTCTTTCAGTTGCGTTCTTAGCCTTTCTTTCCAGACCGGCGCGAACAGACGGAGGCGGAAACGTTTGGGTGGTTTAAGGACACTGGCACTGTCACGGTTTCCGCCCTGGACTGTCGTGGCCTAGATGTTTTGTTTTCTTGTAGCGCTTCTGTCGCTCGCCAGTTGGTTCTAGTTCTCGAACCCAGCGCTGAATCCGAGTCCAAATCCAAAAATCCTCCTCCTCCGCCCTCCTCCTCCTCCTCCTCCTCCTCCTCCTCCGCCCTCCTCCTCCTCCTCCTCCTCCTCCTCCTCCTCCTCCTCCTCCTCCTCCTCCGCCCTCCTCCTCCTCCTCCTCCTCCTCCTCCTCCTCCTCCTCCTCCTCCTCCTGCCCCCCCCCCCTTCCCCCCCCTTCCCCCCCCTTTCACCTCCCCTGTGCCTTCTCCTCCTCCTCCTGCCCTCCCTTCTCTCTCTCCCCTCCCTGCCTCCCCCCCCCTCTCCCCTCCCGCACCTCCGCGCGGCAGCCGCTGGGCTTGGGAGGTCGGCGCTGCCCACCCCCCCATTGGGCCGCTTGCGCCAGCGCTCCCATCCCTCAGCATCGTCAAATCAATCCCCATCTCAAACTGGGCCATGGTATATCAGCTCCGCCAGCACCCACCCACCCCCAGGGGGGATAGGCCCTGCGAAACCCGAAGGCGTCAGCATGTCTCCTCACCTGTGGTGTGGGGGGGGGGGGGGTCGGCCGGCCAGTTGTGCCAAGGCCGTGGTAATGGGGATGGGATCGATTAAACGATGTTCATTCCTTTCCTCCCTCCGCCTCCTCCTCCCCCCCTTGGCGAGCTGAGCCGGTCGGTCAGGACAGGATCGATCGATCGGGTGTGATCGCTCCTGGGCATCCCGACTGGCCCCTCGTCGTGAGGGCAGTGTGCCCGCACCTGGGTGATGTCGTCCCGATGCCAGTGGAGGAGGGCGGCATGCAGATCCAGCCGGAGGGGGGTTTTGATAGCATATCATTGGACATCAGCGGCCACTTGTTCTGCAACGGCTACGCGATGAGTAGCTCAGGCGTGGAGTTCTCTAGGCCTGAATGGGGGGGCAGCAGTTTACGACACCGACGGATCCCTTCAGGAGGCTTTCCGCTCCCCTGAGGCCAACAACGTCTCGTACAACAAGCTCGATGCGGGCGCTATGCATAACATGTCTACTCCGAAGTATGCGGACGCACTTCAAGTTAAGGGTCACGACCTGAGCCCACAGCAGATATTTCACAAGACAGGGGATGACCAGGCAGATTCCACTGCGAAGCAGGAGGCTTGGAGTTATCCCACGCCGTCGGCTGCAGAGCAGGAGGATATCAGCATGGAAGTGCGGATTGCCCGCTACTCGTTTTTCCCAGGTTGGCCGCGTCTCGACCTTGATAATGCGCCCAGCCGTTAGGGCGTGCCTGCAGCCTCGCTGGAGTACCCCGACGGGAGCACCTGGTGGTTGTGGTCGTCTTCGTTGTCGTCGGCAGCTTCGGCGGGGCAGGGCTGGTTGCCTCTGGGGTGACGGGCCTCGCTTACATTCGAAGGCCCCCGCCGTTAGGTCGTGCCTACTGGCTCTCCGGAGAACCCCGACGGGAGCACCTGGTCGTCGCCGTCGTCGTTTTCGTCGTCGTTTGTCACCGTCGTCGTCGTCGGCGTGGGCGTCGGCGTCGGCGTCGTCGGCGGCTTTGGGCATCTTCGGCAGAGCAGGGTCGACCCCCAGCTGGTTGCCTCTGGGGTGACGGACCTCAGTCGCCCTCAGAGACCCTGGCCGTTATGTCGTGTTTGTAGGTTCTCGGGGGCGGCCAAGAGGGGGGTGATGACTACGGAGGGTGGATATCATGGCCGGGGCCATGATATCTCCCGACCTTTCATGACGAATCTTTTTATTCCAGTGCATTCGTGGCATGATTTGCACATGGCGCCAGCCATGATTTGACCCCCTCCTCTTGGATGGCCCCCTCTTGGACTCCCCCGAGGCTCGTCAGAGAACCCCGACGCGGGAACCTGGTCGTCGTCGTCGTCGTCGTCGCTGTTGTTTGCGATGCAGGGAACCCGAGGACCACAATCGGAGAACCCGAGGAACCCAAGCGAGGATCAAGATCGGGAAATCCGAGTAACCCAAGCAAGGGATCAGACTGGGGAACCCGAGGAACCCGTGCAAGGAAACAAGACCTGGGCACCCAAGGCCGTTGTCATTAAGGGAGCAAGAGCGGGGAATCCTCGAAGATAAGAACCATTGCGCAGCCTCATGAGGGAAGCACGCAATGCAGAAGTGCACGAGTGGAGGTCCGTTCTGAAATGTGGGAATGTGGTACATTATGATTTCCGCCTCCAAGTTCGTTTTGTAGTCTCTGGGCCAGCTTGTTGAACGCAAAGCATCCTAGGTTGACCATGGCCACGGTTGCTCATGTTTCTTAGCTTGCGTGGGTTGGCAGTCGTAGCGTTGATGAAACAATTCCTCATCATCGCTCCTCTTCTCTTCCTTCTCCCTGGATCAGGGAGAGATGATGAGGAGGGAGACGAGGTCGGGGATGGGTCGAATCGGATCTGCTATCCGCAAACGGAAACTGCCGACTAAGAGGTATCAGCAGGGGGAGAGCGACGATGTGCGTATTGTATTGCCACAGTCTATTTGTTAGAGGAGGAGGGAGGAGGAGCGAGAAGGAGGAGGAGGAGGAGGAGGAGGAGGGACGAGGCTGGAGCGACGATGAAGGACAAATGGGGGAGGAGACCCCCCTATACTCCTTCCCGTCATCGCTTCGGTCTGCTCCTTATCCTGTCCATCTTCATTTTCTTCGTCTCCTCGCTCTGCTCCTTGTCCTGGTCCTCCTCGTCCTTCTCTTGGCCGTTCTCCTCCCTCCTTTTCTCTTTTTGCCTCTTCCGAGACGTCATCGCCCTTCTCCTCGACCTGCTCCCGCTTCCTCGTCCTCCGCCTCGGTGTCCTGCTCCCCACCGCCTTCGGGTTTCGAGCTGCGGACCTGTCTAGTTATCCGAAGAGCTCCCCCCTCAAAAACACTTCATACTCCTCGCTCCTGTCTCACTCCATCCCTCCTATCCTCCCTCCGTCGGTGCCGGCCTCACAGACGTAGTCGCCCTCCTCCTCCTCTTCCTACTCCTTCTCTTCCTTCTCCTCCTCCTCCTCCTCCTCCCCCTCCTCCTCTCCTCCCCCTCCTCCTTCGCGACCTCCTCCCGCCTCTTTGTTATCCTCCGCATCCCTCCCTCCCCTCCCCTCCCTTCCCCTCCCCTCCCCTCCCCTCCCCTCCCCTCCCCTCCCTCCCCTCCCCTCCCCTCCCTCCCTCCCCATCCTCCGCCGGCGCCGGCCCACGGGGCCGCCGTGGAGCTTGGGGACCCAGACCGGCCAGCGCCAGCACGGCGGACGGCGGCTGGCTCCGCCAGCGCAGCCCCGCGGCCGAGGCGACGACGCCGCCGTCGCCGCCTGTGGGTCGGGATGTAAATCTTGTCGGGGGCGGCCAAGAGGGGGGTAAGAACTATCGGGTCGGGCGAAAGGGGGGGATTGGGGACGAGGGGGGTACGAAATCTGCTGCATGCAGCTGGTTTCCGCCCACCGAGGGGCCCGTTCCTCGATACAGGGGCGCATCCCGGCGCCGGGAGGCGCCGGGAAAATCAGCTACGTGAGCTGATTCTCAACCCCCCCTTTGCTATCCCCCCCTTTCGCCCGACCCGAAACTAGGGGTCGGGGGACCTCATGGCGGGGGCCATGATATCTCCCCAGATGTCATGCTGCCTTCTCTGATTTTCATGATTCAATAAGTAATGCGTCCCTGGCCCCCCCTGGGCCGCGCACATGCCGCCCGCCATGATTTGCGCCCCCCCCCCCCCCCCCCTCTTTGACGCTCTCCTCTTGGCCAGCCCCGATCTTGGGATGGTCATGGCCTCCAGGAAGTTCAATGAGGGCCTCTTGGGAGTCTATGAGTGGGGCCTTCTGGAAGTCCATGAGCGGGGCCTCTTGGAAGTCTACTGGGGCCGGGCCTCTTGGAAGTCTACTGGGGCCTCTGGGGGGTCCTCTTGGCGCTTTTTGGGGTCTCAGGGGGGCATGTTTCCAGGAAGGGCTCGATCTATTAGTTCGGATTTCTTCCATTTGGGGTCCTCTGGGGGCCGTCGCGTGGTCCTCTTGGAGGCCTCGGCGGCCGTCCAGGAACGAGCCAGGAGGCTTACTGGGCCGTCTCGGACGCCCCCCGTACAGAGCAGCTGAGAGGCTAAGGCAACGTGCGGGCGGCCTTTCCCGTGGACGCTCGTTGAGACAGGTGATGCATTGGGATAGGCAGGCGTCCACTGTCCACTAAACGACCCCCTTCTTTAGGGCGCTTCTTTGGCAGGTGTTCTTGCCGACTTGGGGTCGCTGGAATGTGCATTTTCGGCTGATTTGCCCAGTTGTGCGAGACCGCTTTTGCGCCCTCTCTCTCTTCGGGTCATCTGGGGACCCTGTTGGGCCGTTCGGGGGGTCTCTCGGACTGCCTGGAAGCTCTTTCGGATAGTTTTGGCGTGATGTTCGGGCCTCCTGGGCGGTCTCGGACGCCTGGAAGACAGAAGAGATGCAACACATGGGAAATCAATGCTTTTCGGAGGCCTCTTGGGGGTGTTCGTTGGGGTGTCTTCGGGCGTACGGTGTGTGTTTGGGGCCTCTTGGAGCCCTCGGGGAGCCGTTCGGCCGCCCTCCTGACCGATTTGGGCCCACTGCCTGGGCCCAGCATGGGCTTCCAGGAATCCAAAAAGTCCAGGAGACCTTCTGCAGGGTCGTCCAGGGGCCCCCCAGGGCCAGCGATCCGGAGGGTCCTGTTTAGGAAAGGGGTCGCAGGGTCCCAGAGTGTAAGAGTATGGAAAAGCATGTATCGATACCTACACTGATATCTTCTGTCAAGAAATCCCTCCCGCCAAACTGGGTCTCAAACTTTCTTGAATTTCGGAAACGAATTCCCGCAAGCTGGCCAAGTTTCTTAACGGTGGCATCTTCTTCCTGATCTTCCTCTGGATCTTCTAGATCTTCTCCCAGATCTTCCTCGAGATGTTCCTCTTGATCTCCCCATAGATCTCCCCCCGATCTTCCTCCAGATCTTCCCCAAATCTGCCTAGATCTTCCCCGGATCTTCCTCCAGATCTTCCTCCAGATCTTCCCCAGATTTTCCTCTAGATCTTCTCCAGATCTTCTTACATCTTCCACAGATCTTCCTCCAGATCTTCTCCCAGATCTTTTCCAGATCATCCTAGAGCTTCCCCAGATCTTCCTCCAGATCTTCCTCTAGATCTTCATAGCTCATCTGCCTAGATCTTCCCCAGATCTTTTCCCAGATCTTCCTCCAGATCTTCCTCCACTGGGTTTTTCCTCCGCCAGCGTACCAGCATAATCTCCAGCAAAACAGACATCTGCCTCTCCAGAAAAACAACCAGCAGCAACACCATCGCAACCACTGGCAAAACCACGAGCGCAACCACTATCGCAATTACCAGCGCCAACAGCAAAACCGTCACCAGCGAAACCACCATCAAAACCAGCAGCACGACCGTCAGCACATAGACCAGTGCAACCGCCAACAGAACCACCAGCACAACCATCAGCAAGAACACGGCCGAACCGCCAACGCCACCAGCACGATTGCCAGCACGCGCACCAGCACAACCATCAGCAAAAACACGGCCGAACAGCCAACGCCACCAGCACGACCGCCACCACGCTCACCAGCGCAACCACGAGCACGAATGCAGAGCGGCGAGGGAGACTGGATTCTCTTCCGTATCTTCCGAAGCCATTTCCAGATCTTCTTCCGTATCATCATCCTTGTGTTGGGCCAGATCTTTTCCCAGATATCTTTTCAGATCCTGCCCCATTTACTTTCCCAATACTTTTTGTCACATATCCTTTTCCACATATTGTTCTTCAAATCTTCTCCCAGATCTTCCTCCAAATCTTCCTCTGTATGTCTCCCGATCCTTCGCCAGGTTTTCCGCCAGATCTTTTGTTCTTTTCCCGGCAGGGTTTCCGTTGGATATTTGCTTGGTTGTCTCCCCAGATTTTCGCCCAGATTTTCATTCAGAGTGTCTCAATTGTTTCCAAGATCTTCATCCAGGTCTTCCCCGATACGTTGTCCTAGATTTCTTTCCGGACTTTCCTCGAGAATTTTCCCCAGATCTTCTTAGATCTTCCCCCAGATCTTCTGTCATTTGTTCCTCCTGACCTGCCTTTTGGATTTCTGAAACTGTTTCCTTATTTCGCCCCCCAGATCTTCCTCTGGGTTTGCAGATCTTCTTCCAGATCATCGTCCACACCTCTCCCCAGAACTGCCTCCAGATGTTCCGCCCAATCCTGCTCCAGATATTCCCTCAAGATATTTTCCGATATATTTCTGCAGATTTCCCACGGTTATTCCTTCATATATTCTTACAGATATTACCCCAGATATTCAGCCAGATTTGCACCCAGATCTTCACCCAGATCTCTCCTCCAGATCTGCACCCAGATCCTCACCCAGATCTCCCTCCAGATCTTGCCCCAGATCTTCTCCAGCCCCCCCCCCAGATCTTTACCCAGACTTTCCCCGAGATCTCTCCTCCAGATCTCCCCCCAGATCCCTCCTCCAAATCTTCCTCCAGATCTGCCCCCAGATCTTCGTCCAGGTCTTCCCCCAGATCTTCACCCAGATCTTCGCCCAGATCTTTCCCAAGATCTCTCCTCCAGATCATCCACCAGATGTTTCTCCAGATCTTCCCCCAGATCTTCCTGAAAATCTTCCCCAGATCTTCCTCCAGATCTTCTCCCAGATCTTCACCCAGATCTGTACCCAGATCTCTCCTCCAGATCATCCCTCAGATCTTCTCCAAATCTTCCACGGGAATTCCTCCCAGATCTTCTCCAGATCTCCCCCCAGATATCCAGCCAGATCTTCCCCGAGTTCTCTCCTCTAGATCTTCCTCCAGATCTTCACCCAGATCTTCCCCTAGATCTTCACTCAGATCTTCACCCGGATCTTCACCCGGGTCTTTTTCGAGATCTTTCCTCTAGATATCCCCCAGATCTTCCACCAGATGTTTTTCCAGAGCGTCTTCCAGATTTTCCCCAGATCTTCTCCAAATCTTCGCCCAGATCTTCATTCAGATCTTCACCAGGGTCTTCCTCGAGATCTCTCCTCTACTTTAGATATGCCCTAGATTTTCCTCCAGACCTTCCTTCAGATTTCCCGCCTGTCTTCGCCCAGATCCCCCGCACCATCTTTCTCCACATGTTCCTGGATGTTGTGTTTCAAACATTGCTGCAGAGCCCCCGGCCCCGCAATCGGCATCATCACCGGCGTAAACTTTATCAAAACCACCAACACTGGCGCCGCGCTGCGCTAAGAAACTGCACGCTTCAAAGCTGGCTCGTATATATATATATATATATATTGCCCGCGCCGCCGCCGCCGCGTGTTTTGGATCGTGCATTCAGCAAACAATGAAAGGAGGCTTCGCGCTTTCCCTTCTAGGAGTTTTCCGGGCCAAATTGCCCACGGTCCCTCATCGAACGAGCCGTCGACGATGGGACCAGAGTTTGAGCGGAAAGATGCAGTGTAGAGTTTGGGGTCGCCGCCGTCGTCGTCGTCGTCGTCGTCGTCGTCGTCGGCTCCGTCGTCACCGTCGTAGTCGTGGTGGTGATTGCCGCCGCCCGCCGCCGTCGCCATCATCATCGTCGTCGCCGCCGCCGTGGTCGTCAACACCGTCGCCGTCGTCATCGCCGTCGCCGTCGCCGGCGTCGTCGTCGTCATCGCGGTGATGATCGCCGCCCCCCGCCGCCGTCGCCTCCCGCGGCCAGCCGATCGGTACGATCGAAAAAATGGGACGCAAGATCCTCGACGATCCTCGACTTTCGTCGATCGTTAACGTTCGTCCACGTTCCTCGACCTTCTACGGCGATCCTCGACGACCTTCGACTCTCTCTGACAATCGCCGAGATCGCCGAGTATCTGCGACATGCAACAATCGTCGACCTATTTCGGAGGTCCTCGACGATCCTCGCCCCTCGGTCAGGCAGGCCTGGGGACAGTGCCGCTAAGATCGAAATGGGTACGGAAAGAATAGGCACGAGGACCGACAGCAGTGCTGGCTCACTCGGGACAGGATTAGTTGTGGGTGCCGCCGCGGGCGCTATCCATTTGAGGCAGGAGACCATCTGGCCAACGGTGGCCGCTGCCGGTTTCTGCCAATCTGTGCTGTTGCGCATCGTGCCCATCTGTTCCGTGCCCAGCTCGGGCGTCCAACTCCGATCGGCTAGACTCAGGAGGGGAAAAACATACAGACACAATTCATCGTCGATCCCCAGGAAAGTACGGGAAAATATCGGAAGTGGGGGGGGGAAGACGAAGTTCCAAAACATACGGGAAGATGTGGGGATTCCTGTTCTTTGTGTGTATTATTTGCGTGTCCCTGGGCCCCTTTCTAGACGTGAGAGTGACCCTTCGCTGAAGAGCCATGTGGCGCGTGGGTATCAGGCGTTTCCTACGGGGGGCGATAGATGGGGGGGCGTCGAGGGTTACACGTCGGTCGTTGGAAGTGGTATTTCTCGAATCCCAGATCCCAATCTACTCTAGGCGCCTTCCTGCTTCAATCGTCGAGTGCCTCCACCTGTTCCTTCGTCTCCCGGGGGCAGGCGGAAGCCCAGTCTGCTTCCACCGCCGTCCTCCTTCCTGTTTCTGCCCGCTGCTTTCGGCCGACCAGCACAGGAAATGCGCCCCCTGGGCCCGCGAACGTGCACGACTGGGTCACGTTCCCTGACCTTCCAGAGCGCTAAAAAAATAGCCCTCCAGACCTACAGACCCATCTGGACCGCTCCAAACCTCGCCCAGATTTGAGATGTCGAGGTCCTGGTGCTATATTTTGGCCCTCGAGGAACGTCTGGCTTTGTCACCCCCGTGGCGCGCTGCCCCGCCCCACGAGACCACGCCACGCGAGCTCCCGGGGGGGGGGAGCGCGGCCGGGGCCAAAGGAACCAGCCGCGCAGAGGCCGCCTCCTGTCGGCACGCAGAGCGCTCCCGCGGCCACGCGGGGGGGCCCCGCTCTCCGAAAAATCATGGCAAGCTCGCGCCCGAGGACGGGTCCGGGGATCGTCGTCGTCGTCCGCCTCCTGGCTTGTGATGTTCCAACCCGCTTCAGCCTTGATCACCAGAGAGAGTTTCGAGCACCGAGGAAAGACCGAACATCTGAAGGTTTTCGCGTGCAGGGCCATGGGAGGCGACACTTGTTCGATATTGTTTCGACACTTTTCTGGGTGCTCGAAATTATTTCTGGGATGTGGTCCGTAAGTGCGATGGGAGCAACATAATTCCTGGCCGTAATTAATCGTACTCACGGGAGTCCTCATCATACTCGCCGTTTTCCTATTCTTGTTCGTACTCATTTTGGTCGGATTCCTCGTTCTCCTCGCCAACCTGCCAGCCCATGTCGGTATCACTACCCTGCGCCCCTCTCATTGTCCATCTCCACCCCCTGCGCCGCTGGCCAGACTTGAACGGTATCGGAAAATGGCGATCGTTCAAGATTGAACGACCCACGGAGTGTCAGAAGGCAACGCCCAGATCGAATCGACGTGAAGTTGCCGAAGGAAGGTATTCTTGCAGCCAGTGTCGTTCCTTTCGTGGCTCCGATGGCTCCTGCGGGCGCTCCTTCTCGTGCGCGAGGGGCTCAAGGTGCCCACTGGGAACTGGGAAGCTCCATTGCTGACGCAAACGATGGTGCGCTTGGCGGAGCCCCAATCGCTCGGGAGACATCCAGCTCCAGGTGTCCACATATCCAGGGGCAGCCCCGGGCACCCGTGACGTGCGGCTGCCTTTCTTCAGGGGCGGCAAAGAGGGGGGTGATGACTAGGGGGGATGTGGATATCATGGTTGGGTGTTCGGATATGTAACAATTCAGAGGGGTACCCCAGCAGGTATTCCCAGGGCCAGGCTGAAGACAGAGAATGAGTTCTTGCATCGTCGCCATATTTTGGCTCAAGAAAAATATCCCCTCCCATCCATCACCAGAGTTTGGGGGAGGAGGATTGCTTTGCATGGTAGCGCGGAGCATGTTCTGATCCACGGCATTTTGCTGAGTGACTCCAGGGAGTCACGGGTCAGCTTCCGCCATGGAGCAACAGGTGCAGCTGCAAGCACAGCAGATTGCCGAGCTGAGAGACCTGCTGCAGCGACAATCGGCGGAGCTCCAGAGGATGGCCGCCGCACAACCAGCAGCACCAGCGCAAGCAGCAGCACCAGTGCCCCCAGCAGGGCCACGACGCATGGAAGGTATTCTGGACAGCAAGATAGTTGGGAAGGTCAAGCAGTTCGATGGCCAACGTTCGTCATGGAAGACGTTTGAGTTTCACTGGAAGGCCTACTTAGTGGCCAATGATTTTCGGTTTAGAAGGATGTTTCAGGCCATCGAGGACGAACCTGACGTGGCAATGCTGGTGAATGACGTGGGCAGTGTGGATAATCCAGATTTCGAGCCTCTCTCCAGCCAGCTGTACTTTATGTTGGTGCTGGCAATGCCAGAAGACAGCACGGGCGAGAGCATCCTCTCCAACACACCTGAGGGAGAGGGCGCCCTGGCATGGAAGAAGCTGTTGAATGAGTACTCTCCCAATGAGCCAGGGAACATAGTCGGACAGTTCAGGAAGATTCTAGGTACGGTGTTCCCCAAAGATGCGGACATCGTCACGGAGATTATGAAGTTAGACAAGGAGATCGCCCGCTACGAGAAAGCGAGTGGCGAGACGGTCTCAGCGAACGTATCACGAGGCATCCTCCTAGGGGCTCTCTCAGAGGAACCCGATCTCCAGAAGCACTTGTTCCGCAACCTTCGGAGTTTGCCAACCTACGCCGACATGGGAGCAGAGGTGGTGAACGCCCTTGCAGCCCAGAGGAGCGTGAACGACGACGCCATGGACATTGGAGCGCTCAAGGGTGGCAAGTCCAAGGGCGGCAAGTCGAAGGGCGGCAAGGACGGCAAGGGCAAGAAAGGCAAGGGCTACGACTCCCAGAACGCCGGGAAGTGGTGCAGCTACTGTGAGAAGCCGAACCACGTACGCTCGGAGTGCCGCAAGAAGGCTGCTGATGATCGGAGACGGGATGCAGAGGAGGCCGCGACGAAAGCCAAGCATGACAAGAAGGATCGGCAGAAGCAGCGGAGAGCTCAAGCTAAGGCTGGAGCCTTGTCAGCTGGCACAGCACCGTCACTACCGACTACGGGGACGCTGCCGACGACGACGCCGACGAACCCAGGTGCGACAGGTACAGGCCCGTCGTGTGCAGCGAGCAGCGCGAGCACGATCCCAGTTGGGCTGCGAGCTTTGACATCGAGCTCGGAGGCCACATCCAGCACCCTCAACCCTAAGTTTGTGTTCGGGTTAGAGGCGATCGAGGCCGAGGAGAGGCATGCGAGCATCGCAGCGGTCAGCCACAAGCCGAAGGATGCGATCATGATCGACAGCGGTGCGCAGATCTCGGCGATGCCCAGCCAGATGGTGTACGACGCAGGCTACACGATCCAGAGATCAAAGATCCACGAGCTGCATGCGATCGACGGGAGCAATGTTCCCCACCATGGTCGTACCGACGTCAAGATTCGACGAGGGGATGCAGTCCTGCAGCTGGGCATGGAGGTCGCCGACATCGAGTGCCCCGTCCTCTCCACAGACGCCATCACGAGGCGAGGCCAGTCCGTGTTGCACTCGCCGATGGGAGACTGGATCGTGGACGCTCCGATGCTGCCGCCCGACGGAGCTGAGGTGATCAAGCTGAAGAAGGAGCGCTCGGCCTGCTACTTGGAGTTCGACGAGATGTTGAAGGACGGCCAGATCGCCGGGCAGAGCAAGGTCATGGCTGCGCTCCGACCGCAGGAGTTGGAGGACTCCGTGGGCATCTTGGCTGCAGCCCGCAAGACGCTGGCACCCACGACTGCGCCGACGAGTTCGTCTGGGGCCCTGCCTCGAGCGCTTGGACCAGACCCCTCGGAGAACGTCACCCTGAAAGCGAAGGAGCTCACGAGACCAGGACAGCCGACGGCGCAGGAGAGGCGTGCCCATGCAGCACACCACCTGCCCTTCAGGCCCTGGTGCCCCGAGTGCGTGATGGGGCGAGGCCGTGAGCGACCTCATCCGAAGCAGCAGGACAGCCCTGAGCTCGACGCGGACCAGGTGCCGATCGTGGAGATGGACTTCTTCTTCGCAGCTACTGACGACATCGCCAAGAAGTACCCGATGCTCCACGGCTTCGTTGTGAAGCTCGTCGAGGCCAAGCGCATCCCCAGGGACGAGAGACGCACGATGATCCCTGTGCTGAACATCGTAGACGGGAGGTCGAATGCTATGGGCACACTGATGACGAACAAGACGGTTGGGCAATATAAGACTCTGTACGTGGCAAAGCTGATCGACTCGTGGGGTCATACCACAGTTGTTCTACTGACTGATGGCGAACCCGCTATCGTGGCCATAGCCGAAGATGTCAAGAAGCATCGGAGCCATGGCACCATCGTTCGTAAAGCCGCAGCGCATTCTCATCAAAGTATGGGACGCGTGGAAGGCGCCAACTCTCTGGCAGCGGGCCTCTTGAGGACCTTCAGGTCCGCGCTGGAGAAGCGGTTGGAAGTCACGATCGACGCCGACCACCCGATCCTACCCTTCGTGACGAACGCGATCGGCTGGTATGTCACACGGTTCCAGCCGCGGGAGCACGGAGGGTCCTCCTACAAGTTTCTCTTCGGCAAGGAGTACGATGGAGAAGTCGCCGAGATCGGCGAGCAGGTTTGGTATCGGATCGCTGGGCGGGTAGCCAGCGGTCAGGGCAAGTTCGAGGCCCGCTTTGCTAAAGGCGTGTGGGCAGGCAAGTCGGAGTTTGACGACCAGCACCTAGTCGTGGACTTGCAGCGCGGGCTCCTCAAGGTGCGCACGGTGCGTCGCATGCCCGAGGAGTTCCGCTGGTCCGAGGACCTGCTGAGGCAGATCAGCGTGACGCCCTGGGACCCCACGCCAGCTAGGGCCAAGGAGATTGCGAGGCCCAAGGGCCTCTACATCACAGAGAGGATGATTGACAGACATGGACCGACTTCAGAATGCCTCAAATGCTCCACAGGGCGAGGACAGCATTCCGACGCTTGCAGGCAGAGGTTTGAGCACATCGTCCAGGAGGAGCTCGAGCGGAGGCTCAAGACTGAGGGAGCCTCGCCAGCGACACCAGCGCCGCCTGGAGTGGCGCCTGGCACGCCCGTACCCGAGAGTGCGCCTGGTCCTAGTCAGCGCTCGCAGCCTGAGGACCGAGCGCCGGGCACACCGAGGCCAGGAGCGCAGGTGCAAGAGGCCACGGCGGACCAACCTCCCAGGAGCTCTGGCGGGAACATCCCCGACACGCCGATGGACACCAAGGACGACACGACTCGCAAGCATCAGGTCGAGGCTGCAGGATCCGAGGACCAGGGCGGCAAGCGCCAGAGGATCGAGCTTCTTGGTGTGAGGCCTGAGGTGACAGTCATCGCGGGCATGTCGGTGTGCGAGCTCGCGGTCTGCGAGGCGGACGACTCCGAGGAGTACGACCCCGTCTGGGACCCGATCCCCACGGCAGAGAGCCGATGCGACGGCAGATGCCCATCACATGGAGGACGGTGTGCACTTCGAGATGACCACCGTGGAGGCTGCGCCTGTCGGCTGTGCCTGATCCATGCTGCGCGCGCCGTGGAGGCCCCGAGCGCAGTGGTGGCAGGCCTGTACAGCATGTGGGCGGGCGGTCTGGAAGACGAGGTTGAGAGCCCGCAGATGGTCCACTACGACTACTACTCAGGCGAGCCGTTGGACGAGGAGCTCTACCAGGAGGGCAGGCGCGACGAGCTGGAGGCGATGAAGGAGTACGGTGTCTACACGGAGATCCCCATCTCTCAGTGCCAGCCAGGGGGGAAGCACGTCCGGGGCTTCCCGATCGCCCACATGAAGGGCGACAAGGTGCGCTGGAGGTTCGTCGCGACCGAGGTGAACGACAAGCACCGCGAGGACAACCACCAGGGCACGCCGCCGCTGATGGTCATCAGGCTGATCATTTCCCTCGCAGCATCCAAGTCCGATGCTGACGGAGTGCACCGTCGGCTGCTGCGTGTCTGGGATGTCCGCAAGGCGTTCTTCAATGCGGACTTGGACGAGCTGGTCTACGTGCATCCAGGATGGGAGCTGTGTCCAAAAGGCTCCTGCTGGGTTTTGCACAAGGCGATGAACGGGACGAGGAAGGCCTCGCAGCTCTGGGGCGAGACGAGCAAGGCAGCGATCGACGACGCAGGAGGCAACCCGCTGAAGGGCACAGCTGGGACCTACTACTTCGAGAACTTAGTGGGTGACGGCATGGACGCCACGATGTGCTGCCACGGTGATGACTTCTTGGCGGAGGGCCACCGCGACACCCTCGACGCCATTGGCAACTTCCTGGGGGCGAACTTCGAGGTCACCGAGTCCGAGAGCATAGGCCCAGGTTACCCTGGAGAGCTGAACTACTTGAAGCGCATAGTGGGCTACACGAGCGAGTTGCCCGAGACCAGGATGCCAGGCTTCTACTGGAGTGCTGATCCGAAGCACGTGGAGGAGCTCATCCGCTGGGGCCACAAGTCGGGTTCCAAGGCTGCGCCTACCCCTGGAACAAAGGCTACGGGGGCAGGCATGAGGAATGCCCTGGACCCACTGCCCGTGGCCGAGGCCAAGTCGACCTCTTCAGCGGCAGGACTGAGCCTGTATGTCTCGAGTGACAGGCCTGATGCTATGTTCAGCTCCAAGACGATTATGCAGCACGTCAGCAAGCCAAACGTCCTGATGAACGCACGTCTGCACCGGCTGTGCAGGTACTACGAGGGCGCACCGAGGCTGCTGTGGTGCTACGAGCTCCAGGACTTACCAGAGGTTCTCCGAGTGGACGCGGATGCCGACTGGGCGTCTACGACAAGCCTCTTCAGGACTTCGACCTCTGGGGGAGTTGTTCGTTTCGGAGGCCACACGGTCGAGGCGTTCGCGGTCAGCCAGGCAACTCAAGCGTTGTCGTCAGGAGAGTCGGAGTTCTACGCCATCGGGAGTGGAGCTGCAAGAGGTTTGCAGGCGAAGCACTTCCTTGGAGAGGTGGGCGTCACCGTGCGTCTTGTCGTGGCCAGCGACAGTGCTGCAGGCAGAGGGATCTGCCAGCGCCACGGTGTGGGCAAGGTGCGCCACCTCGAGTTACGGCATCTCTGGCTGCAGGACCGTGTACGGTTGCGACAGCTGGAGTTGATCAAAGAAGCGACCACGGAGATGGTTGCGGACATCCTCACGAAGTATGTGGAAGCAGAGACCCTGTTTAAGCACATGGCGACCATGAACCTGCGGCTCGTGCCGCTCGGAGCAGTGGTAGTGAGCGCGCTGCTACCGACGGTGCGCGGCCAGGAGACGGAGGAGGGCGCCAAAGGCGCGCCCTGGCTACTGATTGTGATGGCTTTGAGCATAGCGTTGCTGTCTTTTCTAGTAGGCTGTTGCGCTGGAGCCAGAGCGGGCTCCACTGCGGTTTGCTACGAGCGTCCCGAGACGCTGAGTGATGACAGTGCAGCTCCTGAGCAGACCGCAAGCGACGGAGATGCGAGAGTGCAGCTAGTTCTTTCAAGGCTGACAGTGCCTGACCTACGAGCTATTGCTCGTGCGAACAAGATCGGCCTTGGGGTGGGCTATGTGAGGAAGCAGCGCCTGATCGAGATGATCATCTCTGCTGGCGCGAGCCCCACCTGCGAGCAGGCAGAGCGCCTAGAGAGCGTTTGTGCCGTTCTTTCCAAGGCTGGTCTGAGTTGTTTTGTGCAGCCACGCCTGCTGTTCACGAAGCAGGGGCTGGAGAGTCATTTGGTGCTGTTAGAGACGGCTTGCACGCCGTTGCGGAAGATCTCGGATTGATCACCGAGGTTGGAAGCAGTGATGCAGTTTTTCGGCCCTTCACCGCTCCATGCCTGAGGAGAGGTGTTCGGATATGTAACAATTCAGAGGGGTACCCCAGCAGGTATTCCCAGGGCCAGGCTGAAGACAGAGAATGAGTTCTTGCATCGTCGCCATATTTTGGCTCAAGAAAAATATCCCTCCCATCCATCACCAGAGTTTGGGGGAGGAGGATTGCTTTGCATTGGGGCCATGATATCTCCCCAGATCTCATGGCGCCTCTTCTTACTTCATTACGTCCCTGGCCCCCCCCGCTGGGCCGCGCACATGCCGCCGGTCATGATTTGCACACCCCCCTCTTGGACACCCCCCTCTTGGCCGCTCCCGATTTCTGGAAGTCCCGCATGGTGCAGGGGGGGCCCCAGGCAGTCCCAGGCCCCTTCCTGCAGACAGCTCCGGGCGAGCACCGCCTCTGGGGGCCCGCGCGGAGGCCGAGCGACCGAGCAGCGTGCCGCAGGCGCGTGGCCGAGCGCTCGAGTCGGGCGGAGGTCCGCTCGAGGAGGCCGCAGATTGGGAGCCCTGCGAGGAGGTCGAGCGAGGCCGAGCGAGGCCGAGCGGTGCGCGAGCTCAGGCCGGGGCCCGGGGCGCGGCCTGGGCGCGTGCCTCTCGGCGGCCGGCCGCCCGCTTTCGCGAGGCAGGGCGGCGCCGCCGCGAGGGCCAGCCGCGCGCTGTGGAGGCCGAGGGCTCCCGCGGCCGCGGCGGCGGCGCCGACCGACGGGGGCGCCCAGCGGCGGCGCCGCCGCCGTCCTCCGCGGCGCGGCGCAGGGCCGCCGCCGCCGCCGCGCCGGCGGCAGCGGCAGACGCTCGGCCACGTCCGCGGGGAGCGCGCGAGCCCGCCGAGGGCAGCCCGCACGAGGGCCAGGGCGCCACGGCGGAGAGGCCTCGCGCGGCTGCGCGAGGGCGAGAAGGTGTCGCGCCACTCGCTCCCGAAGGACCTTCTGGAGAGCTTCTGGACACGCGTATTGGGAGCGAGTAGGAACAACGCTGGCCAGAACACGCTGGAGGGTCGAGCAACTCGCTTGCCTGCCCGCCGCCGGAACAACGCTGGCCTGCCCGCCGCCGGGACGATCTCCGGGGCTACCCTGCGGCTCCCGCTTGTTAATCTGAAGCTGCCTCCCTCCCTCCTTACCCCGGCGGTGCAGAGGTGTGGCTCTGAGGGATGGAGCCCCGAGGGCGAGCGGCCTGAAGCAGTGAAAACTCGGCTGGGGATCCGTCTCATCGTCGAGGGTTAAAGAAACTCGAACCTTACTAATACGATGATGAAGACGTAGCCTCACTGAGGTCCCCGTCTTCGCATTAGGGATCGGAATTCTGACCAGTTTGGTCCGATGCATCTGCAAAAAAGACCCCCTGTCCATAACGTGCCTGCCCTCCTAACTTAGGTCCCCTCCCAAAGGGTTAGGGGTCCTTTTTTGGTCAATCCTCACACTCGGGAGCGAAGGAAGGGCGTACGCGTACACGACGCCACGTTGGTTTCGAGAGTGCGCTCTGCGCGAGCGTCGGTACCACGCGGCCGGTCTCGTGGACTGCGGGGCCGTGTTCACGCACGTGGTCGGGCGCGTGCGTCCTTCTGTGGGCTTCCCCGCTCAGCTCATCCCCAGGGCACCCTCCCGCAGGACTCTGGGCCCCCACCTCTGCGGCGCCTGCCCCCCCTCGCACCGCCGCTCCTGCCGCCCTCCTGCAGGGCCGCCCTCCGCGCACGCGCCTCGGCGCCTCGCCCCGTTCCCGCCCTTGGCCCGCCGCCCCCCGAAGGCCGCGGGCGAGGCCGCCGAGGGCGGCGCCATGCAGCTGGGCCAGGAGGGCGGGCACTCGCCGCTGCTCGGCCGGCCTGGCCGCGCGGCCATGCGGCCGTACGCCGGGCGGCTGGCCGCGTGCTGCGGCTACGTGACGCTGAACGCCTCGGGCCCGCTGCTGATGGACCCGCCGGCGGCGGCGACGGCCGCGGCGTCCGTGGCTGCGACGGCGACGACGGCCCTGATGCCAAGCGCCTCGGGCCCGCGGCCGTCGCGGTCGTCGCCGCTCGTCGCCGCCAACGTCGTCGCAAGGATCTTCGTCGCCGTGGGCGCCGCCGCCGTCGCCTTCGCCCTCGTCGCCGTGGTCGCCGCCGCGCTCGCCGCAGCCCTCGCCTCCGTCGTGGCCGTCGCCTTCGCCGCCGCCGCCGTCGTCGGCGGCGGCAGGACTGGGTGAAGCGGCACCACGGCGGCCGCTTCCCCTTCAGCTCGCCGGCGCTGATCTTCCACGCCTACGCGTGCGCGGTGGCGCTGGGCGCCTCGTCCACGCTGCTCGCGGGCGGCCTCGGCGCGTGGCGGCGCCTGCTCGACGCCGGCATGCTCTGGCGCTTCGGGGCGGGCGCGGCGCTGTTCGCGCTGGGCGACACGCTGAACATCATGGCGGTGGAGAACATCCCCGGCGGGGCCGCTCGCCCTCCGCCGGCGCCGGCCCCCCCCAGGGGCAACGCTGGGGGGGGAAGAGTGAGGAGGAGGAGGAGGAGGAGGAGGAGGAGGAGGAGGAGGAGGAGGAGGAGGAGGAGGAAGAGTTGGAGGAGGAGGAGGAAGAGTTGGAGGAGGAGGAGGAGGAGGAGGAGGAGGACGACGGCGACGAGGGGCTGATGAGGAGGCGGGGAGGACGAGGAGGGAGAGAGAGATGGGTGGGAGAGGGGATGATGAAGGTTTTGCTGCTCCTCCTCCAGCCTGGCTGGGTTCCCCCTCCTCTTCCCCGATGTCTCGTCAGCCTTCCCCCATCGAGGCGTCGAGGGGGGCGCCCAAGATGTCGGGTGGCAACGTGAGTCAGGAGGGGAAAAAACACACAGACACAATTAATCGTCGATTCCCAAGAAAATATGGGAAAATATGGGAAGTGGGCGGGAAGACAGAAACCCAGAAAATATAGGAAAATATGGGGGATCTTTTTATTTGTGTGTATTTATTTGTGTGTCCCAGTTCCCCGTCAGTGAGGGGGGCAACTTTGCGCCCGACTTGGCCCTGGCCGTGCGGTTCGCCCGCGCAGAGCACACGCCGGCCCTCGAAGGGCCACTGCCGCCGCGCCGCGGCGGCCGACCTCGCGGCGTGGTCCTTGTCTGGCCAACGGGGAGGGGCAGGAGGAGGGCGAGGACGAGAGGAGGAAGAGGAGGAGGAGGAGGAGGATGATGAGGAGGAGGAGGAGGCGAAAGGCCGATGTTCGAGGTCTTCGGACGGTTTCGTCGGGCCTCGGCGGTTTTTCGGCCTCGGGATACCTTCCAGCGGCTTCGCCTCGCCGAGAGGCGTTCGGAGGTGTCGGGATCGTCTGGAAGGGCCGCGGAGGACCTAAGTTTTGGCCCGAAAACCAGACGACGAGGATCACTGGGTGGGATAGGCAACGGGGGAGAACGCATCATCTACCCCCAACCGCCCACTCATCGCGGACAGAGGCCAGGCAGCCCACCCTGCCCACAAACGCGCGGATTCACCATCTGGGGCCAATCGTTCATTTTGTTCCCCCCTGAGCTACCCCCCCGACAGTTGCCCCTCACCCTGGGCTCGGAGCGCCCTGCTATTTCAATGATCGAGTGGTTTGTCCTGCTCCTCTGCAGGGGGCGGGCGGAATCCCGATGTACGGTCAACGCCTTCCTATCTCATGCTCCGACCCGCTTCTTCCGACCGATGGGTGAACGCTTTGCAGGCAAGACGCTTCACAGGGCACGAGAAACGCCAGGCGGGGTACAGGGCTGCTCGTTTGCTCCTGTACGGGATGGGCTCCTGGCTTCGGCCGTCCCTGGGGAAACCACATTGCATCGATACTGCTTCTGCCGGGACCTCTCCTGGTGATTTCCATGCGAATCCAGCGTAGCCGACGAGGGCCTCCCAGGAGGCCGAGAAATGGGACATCGGGAGAAGGGTAGAGGTGTCCGTA
The DNA here is from genome assembly GCA_963575745.1 of Prorocentrum cordatum. Taxonomy (NCBI): domain Eukaryota; class Dinophyceae; order Prorocentrales; family Prorocentraceae; genus Prorocentrum; species Prorocentrum cordatum. The sequence continues at coordinate 168,996 of CAUYUJ010009491.1, read as the reverse complement.
TATGTTCCTCGTCTGAGTTCCTCAGGTCTGACCGCTTCTTGTTCGGCGCTCTTGGAGGTAGCACGGTGGCCGTGGGACGAGCTTGCGACCGAAGAGTCGCGTGCGCGCGCACGCCTCGGGGTGCACGAGGAGGAGGAGGAGGAGGGACGTCGGCGGAGCTCGAAGCGGAGGAAACGGCCTACAGTGTGGACTCGCAAGAAGAAGCCATCTGCTTTTCGTCGGGGTATCTTGGGTTTCTTCGTTCAGGGTGCTCCGGGTTTCCCCTTGGGCGCAGCTCGAGCGCGGGTTTTCAGGGTGGGGTTTCTTGCGAGGGTGTCTCGCGACCGCGCCCACGCTGTAGACGTAAGCCTGTGTCTGGCGAAGCGCGCCCGGGGAGGGTGGCTCGGAGGAGTTCTTCGTATACGCCGTGTCGCTTGGTCGGCCACGGAGCAAATGAGTTCAGTGAGTTCAGCGAAGGCATTCGGTGTGTGCAGGCGTTCTAGCGTCCCACATATTGGGAAGCTGGGCCGTCGATGCACCGAGCTCCCTGGCCGACCAAGCGACGTGGCGCCCCTCCCAAGTAACCCCAGCCACGCCCCGAGAACCCCGCACGGACCGCTCGGACCCTCAACAGCGGCGGAGGAGGAGGAGGAGGAGGAGGACGAGGAGGAGGGGGGAGAAGAAGGGGGAGGAGGAGGAGGAGCAGGAGGAGGAGGAGGAGAAGGGAGGAGGAGGGAGGAGGGAGGAGGGAGGAGGGAGGGGGGGCGAACCCGTGCCTGTTCCTGATCTTCCTCCGCCAGCGGCGGTGGCCCGCGGCGGCGGTCCCGCGCCGGTGGCGGAGTGGCCTCCGCCGCCCGCCGCCGGCGACCTTCTGGCTCGGAGCGCCCGCCCAGCCGAGCGGCCAACAGGGAGGGGGCGAGGAGGAGAAGGAGGGCGACGACCACGACGACGAGGACGACGAGGACGACGACGAGGAAGACGACGACGACGAGGACGAGGAGGACGAGGGCGACGACGACGAGGACGACGAGGACGAGGACGACGATGAGGAAGGACGAGGACGAGGACGAGGACGAGGACGAAGTCACGGACGGGTAGGATGAGTCTCGCACGACGACGGCGGCCCACGACGACGACCACCAATGAGACCATTAGTTACCACGATGACGACCACGACGACGACGACGACAACGGTCGGTGACGCCGAGGAGGAGGAGGAGGAGGAGGACGAGGAGGAGGGGGGAGAGGAGGAGGAGGGAGGAGGGAGGAGGAGGGGGGGAGGAGGAGGGAGGGAGGAGGAGGAGAAGGAGGAGGAGGAGGAGGAGGAGGAGGAGGAGGAGGAGGAGAGGAGGAGGGGAGGAGGAGGAGGAGAAGGAGGAGGAGGAGGAGGAGGAGGAGGAGGAGCTGCGCCGTTACCGCGTCAGCATGATAGGCGTACCTTGTCGATGCCCGAGGCGGATTCAACGAGAGACGTGTTGCGCCAGGAGGACGAAGATGAAGAGGGTAACGGCCAGTGGCTTCAGCAAATCCTGGACCAAACGCTTGCACATCATAGAGCAAGCATGTGCGTGTCATGGCTTCCTTGCCACCAGCAGCATGCTGAGCATGATGAGGAGGGGCAGGAGGAAATGAAAGTTGAGGAGGCGGAGGAGGTTGGGAAAGGGTTGGAGGAGGGTCGATTCCCACAGCGAGGCCATGCGCACCGCGTATGCCCCGAATCGGATTTTGAGAGAGCTGCCCGCGCTGACGAAGAGGGCGACGGCATGGACGATGCCAAGGATAACCGGGACGACGAAGACGACAAGGAGGATGAGCACGACGTCAAGGTAAATGAGGAGCGGGAGAGGAGAAGGAGGAGTAGGAGTAGGAGTAGGAACCAGAGGCGATGCCAGTACCCGATTGATTAAGTCTCCCCCCCAGCTGAGAAGACGGACGAGACAATGATGCCCCACAGCAATGGACCGTATGCACTACATGCAATGACAAACTGAGGATCCCACCCACTTTGTGTGTTGCGATGTCAACCGAAACTGTGACAAACCCATTGTACACTCAGGCCCGAGATACACAGCTTGGCAACGCTGACAAGGTTGTGAACTTCACCCTTATTGTGAGCTGAAAGCCACGCAGGTCCGTCGCGACACAACACTGACTGTCACACCAAACCATACAAACTGAATGCTGTGAGAGAATGCGCCCGACGACTGCCGAACAAGGAAGAAGACATACGCCACAACACGATGTGCGACGAGAAAACTGGACAACCAAGTTGAATTGTATAGCGCACCTTTGAACGCAAAGTGTACTTATAGGCTCAAACTCACCACGCGCAGAGCTTTACAGTGAAGAGCACAGGCCGACCCGAGCATACGAGTAACATCTCCTGACACCGCTAGGAAACCAGCGGCTGGGCGAACGGTAAGACAGGATCCACCCGAACCTTGCTGCCGAGCCACAATCCACCCACCAAAGGTGTTAAGTAGCTTCACAACAGCCGCCCGCGCCAGGCCACGCAGGGAATCTGAAATCCGGCGCCTGCACAATGACCAATGTAAGTGGTGCACCTCCTCAAGTGCCACACCGACAGATCGTGAAATGAACGGTTGAAGTACAAAGTGCGAACATTACTGCGAAGTGACTAAGCAACACATCGATCGCCGCACAACAAAACTTGAAATACGCCTGAGGTGGGTTCGGAGGAAGGCCATTCGGCACCTCGCCCACCCCAGGGCGGACCGTGGCCAACACGTGCGGGACTCGGTACAACAGCTGCAGGCACCAGTTGAAGGTGAGAAAGACCCAGCTCAAGATGGACCTGGCCCGGCCTAACACCTGTAGGTGCGCCACGATCATGAAAATTGGTGGAACCACACTCGAGGATGAGGGAAGGAGGAGGAACAATCGGTGGGAGGAAGGGGGAGGGCGCGGAGGTGATTTGGAGCGAGATGCGATGTGGAGAGGGTCGATGAGGGGAAGGAGGAGGAGGAGGAGGAGGAGGAGGAGGAGGAGGAGGAGGAGGAGGAGGGGGGGATGATGATGATGATGGTGATGATGAGGAGGAGGAGGAGGAGGAGGAGGAGGAGGAGTAGGAGGAGGAGAAGGAGGAGGAGTAATAGGAGGCGGAGAAGGAGGAGGAATAGGAGGGGGAGGGGGAGGAGGAGGATGATGATGAGGAGGAGGAGGAGGAAGAGGAGAAGGGGCGTCGCTCTGCCCTGGTGGGGCCAGCGGATAGACGTGGCGACCTACAGTCTTGTCGGCAAGGCGCTCGCGATCGTCCTCACGGCGTTGTGCTCGCGGGCCTTGCTGGGTCAGGACGTCCCGCTCGTTCGTTTCTCGCCCTCCTGGTGCCTCTCCTCCATGCCCTGACCCTCCATTTGTCCTCTTCGCGAATCTCCTCATCTTCCTCCTCGCGCTCCTCCACCCCCTCCCCTACTCCTCGCACTCCTCCCCCCCTCGCTCTTTTCCTCCTCCTCACCCTTCCTTGTCATCCTTCCTCGTCCGCCTTCGTTCTTCCATGCGAAAGCCGTCTATGGGGAAGAAGTTCGTTCTCGGCGGCTCAAGAGCCCTTAGGAGTTCTCCATG
>CAUYUJ010009491.1:50435-160435 GCA_963575745.1 Prorocentrum cordatum | reverse complement strand
CCTCCTGGCAGAGCCTTCCCGACAGACGAACTCGAAAGACCCCGAAGACTCGCCATGAAGGAAAGGGGTGCCGAGGGAAACAGGTCCTCAGGCTTTTCTACGGTTTCGGGCCCTCGGGGCCCCGCGACCGTCAGAAAACGATTCAGGACGGAGGAGCTCCCCGTGGTCCAGGGCCCGGTTCCCTCGGGCCCCGTGCCCTTCCTGCTAAACGACTCCCAGAAGGGCCTCCGAAGGCCTCGAGAACGCAGCCAGGGAGATTCCCGAAGACCCCCGAGGGCCCGAGAAGGCCCCCGCAGGACGTCGGAAGGCCTCCGGGGACCCCCCCCCGGGTGGCCACCCGAGGGCCGTCCGGAGGGGCCTCCGCAGATCCCACCCCCGGCGAGGAGGGCAGCTGGCACCGAGGCTGGTGGCTGGGGCTGTCGCAGCGGACCGCGGGCGTGGCCCTGGCGTCGCTGGCGGCCGTGCTGCAGCAGCGGCTGCTGACGCAGCAGACGGGGGTGCCCTTCCTGCTGCAGCAGTTCTGGACTCTGTCGTCCTCCTCCTCCTCCTCCTCCTCCTCCTCCTCCTCCTCCTCCTCCTCCTCCTCCCCTTCCTGCTGCTGCAGCAGTTCTAGACGCCGTCGGTCGTTATCCTCGCCCTCGTCCTCGTCTTCCTCCTCGTTGTCCTCCTCGTCTTCCTCCTCGTCTTCCTCCTCGTTGTCCTCCTCGTTGTCCTCCCCCCTTGCACCCTTCACGGATGTGGGCTCCTTTGTCTCTCTGGAGCCATCCCGTCGCCCCCTTTTAACTAGCCCACGCTGGTTGCGGAGAAGTGTAACGTATACTAGCGCACGCGGGAAGGAGGGACTAGCAGAGGGTTTGCGGAGGAGGCGGCGGAGGCGACGAGGGGAGGCTCCAGGAGGATGCTGGAGGCCCTGGAGGTATCTGCAGGCGGCGGCAGACGGTAGCAGGGTGGGGAGAAGGGAAGAGAGCGAGGTCGAGAAAGAACGAGAGATTCGGCCGCGCTGCTGGGTGGACGGCGGGACGACGCATCATGGAGGACGCCGAGGTTGGCGGAGGGGGAGAATCGCAGGGCAGATCATCGGCGATCCCGGCGGCTTTTTCGATCGCATCACTGAACAGTCTGGGAGGTTCCAATCGGGTTCGGGGATGCGTCCAGAGGGGATGAGGGCAGGCAGAGGAGGACGGAGCTGGGCTCGACCTGAGCCGTCACGCTTGAGGCAGGACACGGTGCCAGACAAAGCCAGCTGGGATCCTGGAGCAGTCTCCATCAGGTGCAGTGTTTTGCTACATTTAAGTCGGGCTTGTCCCTCTACAGGAGGTACATTCAAAAATAGTCAGAAAATAGTCGGGGCACGATTTTTTGTACTATCTTTGCCAAATTGGGGGTTATGTTTTGACTATTATGAAGTTTTCGCCCCAAATCCCCCTGTAGGGGGACACGCCCGACTTGATGCTACATGGTGGTGCGCCAGGCCTCCAGTCTCACCAGCGGGGCCGAGGCGCCCCACGGCCACATGCCTTCGAGCTCCTTGCTCCGTCCGCCCTCGTCCTGCTTTTCCGCCCTCATCCTCCCTCTTTTTGTTTGTCCCTCCGTCATTCACTCCTCTTCCTTTCTGTCCTTCCTTGCTTCCCCGCGCCCCACCTGGCGAAATCGTCCGCCTGCCCCTCCTCTTCCTGCCTCCTCTTCCCTCCTCGTTCCTGTCTCCGCCTGCATCCCTGATCCTTCTTCCATACCTTTTCCCCCCTCCTCCCCATCCTCCTACTCCGACCCTCTTTTTCCTCCTCCCTCTCGTCCTCATGATGCGTCTTTTTGATCCATTGTTACTTCTTTCGCTCTGTCTTTGTTTCCGTCTCTCCCCTCTTTCTCTCTCGTTGTCCCTCCTTCCTTCTCCTCTTTCTCCTCCTCCTTCCTTCTCCTGCTCCTCCTTCCCCCTTCTCCTCCTCCTCTCCTCCTCCTCCTCCTCCTCCTCCTCCTCCTCCTTCTCCTCCTCCTCCTCCTCCTCCTCCTCCCTCTCCGCCTCTCGATTCCCCTTCCCCCTTCTCCTCTTCATCGTCATCCTCCTCCTGCCTCTACCCTCCGCACTCCCAACTGCTCCGGCTCGCCTTTCCTTTCGACCATCGAGGATGGGTTGCGGGGCCATGGTCGTGAGCCTGCTCACCCTCCGGTTCGGGCATGGCCTACCCATCGCGAGCGTGTTGGAGGGCTTCGAAGACTGGCGCGTGCTGGTGCTGCTGGCCACTTTCACGGGCGGCGGCCTGCTTCAAATCGTTGCCCCCTCGCCATGCCTCTTCTCCCCTCGCCAGCGAGGGCGACGACGTTGACGCCGACGACGACGACGCCCCTCATCTCCCCTCCTCCTCCTCCCTCCTTCTCCTCCTCCTCCTCCTTCTCCTCCTCCTCCTCCTCCTCCTCCTCCTCCTTCTTGTCCTCGTCCTCGCCGACGTCGTCGTCGTCGTCGTCGCTCTTGTCATCCCTCCTCTCCCTCGCTCGGCATCCTTCTCCTCTTCCTCCTCCTCCTCCTCCTCCTCCTCCTCTTCCTCCTCCTCCTCCTCCTCCTCCTCCTCCTCCTCCTACGGCCTTTTTTTCTGTCCCCTGCTCCCCATTTCTCTGCTCCTCGCAGTCGACCTTCCCCGTGCTCCTCCCTCCCTGCTCCTGTCCCCCCGCCCTCACCTGCAGGCAGCGGCATGTGCGCTGGGCTGGTGGTGATCGGCTGGCCCAAGGGGGTCCGGAGGGTCATCTGGGGGCGGCGTCTTGGCATCCTGCGAGGAGGCCACAGGACCTCCTTGCCGGGGAGCCGTGGGGCGATGGTGGGCAGGGGGAGGGGGCGTTCTTGCAGGAGCAGGTAGTTCGCTCTGGCGGGGGTGGTGGGGGGGCGAGGAGGAGGAGGAGTGCGAGGAGAAAGAGAAAGACGAGCGGCTAGAGGAGAAGCGGAAAAGGGAGGGGGGAGGAGGGGGAGGAGGGGGCAGAGAGACGAGGGGGAGGGGGATGACAATGAGTGTGAGTCGGTGGTAGGGACAGGAGGGAGGAACATGGCAGAGGACGAATACGAGGAGGGACAGGAGGACGGGGAGGTAAGGTAGGGGTGGGAGAAGGATGGACAGGGGGGAGGAGTAGAGGAGAAGAGGGAGAGGTGACGGATTGTGAGTGGCGGGGATGGAAGGGGGGGGAAGACAAGAAAAAGGAGCAGCAGCAGCAGCAGGAGGAACATTATCTCCAGGAGGACCTGGAGCAATAGGAGCACGAGGCAGGATAATGGCAGTGGGACGCCGCGCATGAACTCCTCGTCTTCCTCCTCCTTTCCCCATGGTATGTTGTTTTCTCGTCCCGCCCTCCCTCCCTCTCTCCCCTCCCTCCCTCCCTCCCTCCCTCCCTCCCTCCCTCCTCCTCCTCCTCCTCCTCCTCCTTCTCCATTCCTTCTCCTTATTGATAACTCCTCCCTGTCGCACACCGAGGCCAGTTTTTAGGGCGGGCCCGGCGTTTCGCCTGAGACTTCCTCACCACTTATGACTCTGAAGCTTAAAACGTGACAACAGTTTCACGGATTGAGGGCGGGTGGTTTTCAAAATGTGGTTCTCGCCTTCTCGTTGTGCACACTCGTTTTCTAAACATGCAAGAGTTTCGCGGATTGGGGGCGGGTCGTTTTCAAATGTTGGTTCTCGCTTCATCGCCGCGCACATTCGTTCTCAACATTTGCAAACGCTTCACGGATTGAGGGCTGGTGGTTTTCACAATGTGGCTCTCGCTCCAGCGCCGCGCACATTCGTTTTAATTCTAAACATGTGCAAGAGTTCCACGGATTGAGGGCGGGTGGTTTTCAAAATGAAACTCTCGCCTTAGCGCCGCGCACACTCGTTGCCAAAATCTGCAAGAGCTTCACGGATTGAGGGCGGGTGGTTTTCAAAATGTGGTTTTCGCCCTAGCGCCGCTCACATTCGTTTGCAAACTTTGCAAGAGCTTCACGGATTGACCGCGGTACCTTTCCAACATGTGGTTTTCGCCTTAGCGCCGCGCGCATTCGTTATCAAACATTTGCAAGAATTTCGCGGATTCAGGGCGGGTGGTTTTCAAAATGTGGTTCTCGCCTTTGTGCCGCTCACGCTCGTTGTCAAAATCTGCAAGAGTTCCACGGATGTGGCGTTTGAGTCCCGAGAACATGTTTTGGCATGCTTCAGGATCTTCAAACGGTTTTATTCCGACGAGGCACTTTCTTCAATGGGGGATATGAAGACGGAGTTTGGAGGGATGGTTCATTCCAACATCGTTAATGGCTCTTGGTTTTACACTGGTCCTCCTCCTCCTCTTCCTCCTCTTCCTCCACCTCCTTCTCCTCTACCGCCACCAGAAGTTGGAGGGGGAGGGGGCCCCCCTCCTCCTTTTCCTCCACCTCCGCCTCCTCCTCCTCCTTCCCCCGCTTCCCTCCCCCGTCTCCCTCCAGCCCTCTCTTCCTTCTCCCTACTGTCTCCTTCCTCTCGTGAACTTTCTCCCTCTTCCGCCTCCTCTTCCTCCCTCGGCCTTGAAGCGGCCGAGGTGAAACACCTGGGCGCGGTGGCCAAGGCCCTGTGCGTCCCCGTCTACCCAGCAGGCTGGCGCCCACACCCCGCCGGACCCAGAGCGTCCCCAGGGAGGCTTCAGGTGCCACGGGGAGTCAGTCCTCTCCTCGCTCTCCTCCGGTTCTTCTTTCTCCTCATCCATTCCTTCTCCTTACATATGACTTTTCCTTGTCGCACCCCGAGGCCAGTTTTTATCGTGGGCCGGGCGTTCCGCCTGAGACACCCTCACTACCCTGACGCTCGATCATTCTGTTTTATAAGAAAAGGTGTAATTCATTGGTAAGGAAAACTAAACTATTAGTGTTTTGGTGCTGCTTTTCTTAATTATACGTGTTGTCACATGTTTTTAAGGTGTTTTCACTGTTTTGTTGAATTCGACCTATTGTTGAAAGATGCTCGCATGTTTTTCTCAGCGAAACACAAACAAAACAAATAAGGTAACCGACATGCTTATTTGATGTTAGCACCCTCATTTTATAATGGCACTGGACATAGAGCGTCTGTCCTTGCTGCCCCTGCAACTGCTTTGCTTCTCTCGGCCACTCTTTAACTCCGTAGCCATTTTGGCTCAAGCGTTGGCTCCAGCGCCCCCAGAATTAAGCTCCACGCTTGTCAGATGAGTAGAAGTCTGAAGCGACGTCTGGCAGACCTATCTGGCGACGGGGGGGCCCGTGGCGGCGCCCTTCCTGCTGCTTGTTCCGTCGGTCGTGGCGGCGTGCGCCAACGCTTGGAAGAATCTGGTGCGCCTGGCGCCCCGTCTAGCTCGAGGGCGGAGGCGTTGTCTGTGCCGCAGAGACTGGTTCGCCAGCGTCGCGCCGCCGAAGGGCCGTCTGCAGCGGATGAGCCCCGCAGTGCCGAAACTGATCTCCCACTCACTGTTGCTATGAAGCGCGATTGGGGCCGAGGAAAACTGAGCTCCGTGAAGGTACTGGAGTACTGCGTTGCTGCCCATAACCAGGGGGCCCGTGGGCTTCAGAGTTTCGCTCGCTCTTCTCACGTGCAAAATGCGCAGCGATCGCTAGTTGCAGCTTTTGGGAAGCCGAGAGGTACACCTGATTTCACGTGGGCTGAATTGCCTACAACTAGAGGCAAGATGGTGCACCCACTGTTTCTGCCACATGAGTGGTTTTGTTGGCTTTTCATTGATGCGCCTGGGACGTGGCAAACTTGCGTGACGGGGCCAGAAGGCGCGGCGTTCGATTTCTGGGAATCGATGAGAGACACTGCATCTGTATCAGCACACCCTGTTTTGAAACGAAAGGATTGGGCACGATCAGTTCCTGTCGGGCTGCATGGCGATGCTGGTGCGTTTTCTAAACAGGAGTCTGTGTATTTGTTTACATGGAATTCTTTGCTTGGCACTGGAAGTACGACTGCAAAGCGATTCGTCTTTACGCTTCTGAAGAAATCAGATTTAACTGCAGGCGCGCTTGACGAGATCATGAGAATCTTCGCTTGGAGTATGAACACGCTTTTGACAGGCATTCATCCTAGTGTAAATTGGCACGGCTTCCCTGTGGCAACCACAAGTGACTGCCTCGCAGGCGGCTGGAAAGGCGTTTTCACTCAAGTCCGTGGGGACTGGCAGTTCATGCGTGAACTCATTAAGTTCCCTGCGTGGAATGGAGCAGAAGAAATGTGCTGGATGTGTAAAGCTAGCAGCATCATTCCGGAGCTCGTGTTCACGGACTGTCGGCCGCGTGCTGGTTGGCGTCGGACGATGCGCACGCGCGAGTCGCACGTAGCAGAGGTGCGCGTTCTGCTTGTTCTCTTCAAGAACGCGATTGGCCTGCGGCTGGAATGCGTGGTGGTTGACGTCTTACGCGCTGTCGATCAAGGCGTAGCTTCACACGTCATTGGAAATATCTTTTGGGAGTTGATACCGGCCCGCACGCGGGGCGAGCCCAACGCTGAAAACAAACGCGCAGCTATGCTATTTAACGGAATGCAAGCGCGCCACAAGTCGACGAAAGAGACAGGGCAAGCTCAAGGTTGAACGGATTCGCACGGCAGGGGGCTGGCCGAAGCTTAAGGCCAAGGCCGCTGCAACGCGTCACCTCGCCAGGTTCGCGTTGAAACTCGCACTCGGTCACAATGGCGGCACTGTCCACAATCGCCGTCGCTTGGGCGTCGCCCAGTGCCTCGTTGATTTCTATGACATCATTGAATCGGGGGGCATGTTTCTTCTGACGGTGCGAAGAGGCGGCTGCCTGATATTGGGCGGACATTGCGATGCTTCTGCGGCCAATTGTCAGCGGAAGCATCGGGCGGAGCTACCCCGCTGAAGCTTTGGAAATTGCAACCAAAGCATCACCTCTTCTTGCGCCTGTGCGAGTGACAGGCCATTCACTATGACAACCCGAGATACTACTGGGTGTATGCTGACGAAGATATGGTCGGCCACATGATCGAGGTAGCACATTCTTGTCGCCCTCGGACGATGGCGCGCGTGGCCATGCACAAACGGTTGCTGCTTACATCTGGCGAAGGAAAACGAACAACATTTTCAGCATAAGCATCGCCATCACGTTTCATATCACCACCATCACATCATCGAGGCCATCAGCGCTTGCATATGCATGGCCCTCAGGCGGCCACCAAAGGGCTCCAAAAGACACCCCAGAGCTCTCGAAGAGGACCCCTAGGAATAGCCAAGAAGCAGTCAATATGCTTCGAAGATGTGCTCAGGATGCTTGAATCTTGCCTGCCCCCCTCTCTCCCCAATATCGCGGGCCCCTGGGGGCCCCCCGAGAAGACCCCAAGAAGCGCGCATATTTATTCTGATCCACGACGCCAGTATTTTCTGCGACAATGCCCGCCGCAGGCGCCGCCAGAAAAACAAGAATGAATGCAGAAAAGCATTGTGTTTCAAACGAATTGAGACGCATTTCCGCTTGGATGTCGCCCGAACCGCTATGATTTCAAGCCGCAGGAGAATGTGCTAAACAGACATTCCGAATGCAGTTCGGGTTGCTCCCCAAGGGGCGCGAAAGCAATAAGTTTCATGGTTGTGTCAGCGCAGCGCCGCGGGGACCCCCGAACTCAGATGCGGCGCCGTGGATCAGCGCGGTCTTCTCTCACAATTTCGTTGCCATTTTAATTCAAGCAGTTTCTCTGGTGTTCTTTACCTTTCCTGCCGCGTGGACGACGGCAGTATCCCATCGTCTCAGCTAGGCGTTTGGCGAGATGTTCCAAGCCCAGATGGAGTGCCGCCGGCGCAACAGGCAGCAGGCGAAATTGATGAAGTCGACTTAGAGAGTGCTTCGACTGTGGCTCTTTCTTCTACTCACATCGGTGACCTCATTGAAGTCAACGAAGAGATTCAGGACATGGGCGTAGTCATCTCCGCGGCGATGGTGCAGATCGGCCAAACGAAATACACGATGACGTTGCTGAAGGAGCTCGAAAACATGTTGCAGATCGTCGGCGCGGCTGCGAGCTACATCCTGGTTTGCTTCGACGGCGGCTTCGCGAGTGCAGATTCTTCGAAGATCAAAGAGGCGAGGGAGTGGCTCATGGAAATCAGGTCTGGATGGACTAACCTGAAACCTACGGTAGACGAGATCACCAGCAAGCTCAAAAAGCACGACATCGAGATTCCCGATTCCGTTCAGAATGCAAGTGCTTCAAGCGCATCTGGGTCAGATTGCAAACGCTACCAAAAGAGCGAGTGATAATAGATTTGCTGTGTATGTCAATATGATTTCGATTTATTGTGGAAGGTTGAACACTTTGCGACTTCGTCAATATGTGTTGATTCGGATTGCAGCGTTGCGTGCATTTGTATATTTCAATAATGCGTCGCCGAGTTGATCGGTCACCAGCGCTGGAAGCACTGCGTCATAAAATAAGCATGCGAAAGCTGTGGGTCGGAGACGACCGCGACAAGGACGACGACGACGATGACGACGTCGTCGTCGTCGTCCCTGTCGTCGGTGTCTCCGACCCACGGCTGCCACTGGGGGGAGTGCGAGCGTTCAAACAACATGAATAATAACACAACTCAACGCCCACGACGCTAAGAGCTGATTAGCACAGCGCGTTCCTGGCACAATGCCCGCCGCAGGCGCTGGCAGAAAATAAAGCAGTGATAAAGCAATCTATGTTGGTCACGTAGGCCCTCCCCAAGTCACCTGTGGTTCCATTCAGGCCCCTTTATGGCTGAGGTCGGGCTGAGTTGGGGCGCGCTCGAAGCTACGCGGAAAGTTTTCGTGACTAACGATATCCAGTCAATTGTGAGTACAATTTGATCAAGTTTGATTTTATTTGACTTGCTAAAACCTTGTAAAATACAATGAAAAGTGAATGTCCAACTAAGTCAAACTAACTCTAATTTGATCAAATTCGACTGTGTCCCCATTGCGGACTTCATCGCGCGCCCGTGCCTCTCAGGGCCCCAACTGATTCCGCCAGGGACTCGCATGGCCCAAGGCCTTATGGACCTACGGGGTTTAGAGCTTGAGAAAGCTCTTCTAGGATTAAGGGCCTGGGCCCCCCAGGGCCCCACGTGCTTCCCCGGGGTGCAACGTGGGCCAGGGCTTCTCAGAGCCCATGGGGTTCATGGCAAGGGCCTCTCTGAGCCGATGGGATTCTGAGCCTCCATGTGGGCCGCGGCCTCTCTGCGCCCACGGGTCTGGTGTAGCCATATTTTGGCCCAAGGTTTTCGCGAAGCTGCATTCGCGTTTCACCTTTCTATACGACGCCGCGGTCGGGGGAGTTGCTGAAACCGTCGGAGGCCGAGCTGGAGGCCGCCAGGAGGGCCCTCGCTACTTGCATCGAGTCCCAATTACGTTCGAAAATGGGTTGTTTTAGTGCGTGGGCAAAGGAAAACGGCGTGGATGACGTTTCAGCCATGAGGGGTGTTGATCGCAGGAAGGGTCTCTTGATGTACATGGCCTAGATGGGGCAGAAGAAGGGAACCATCAGAACCATCGAAAGCGGGAAGAGACGGCAGTTCGACACGGAGTTGGGTCGCCAGAAGACGTGGATGGGGCGGAGAAAATGGACACCGAAGTTGGCCCTCAGAAAGGAAATGCTTGGCGTGACGCCGTCGACCAGCATGGAATTCAAATGTCCCCCAGATCCAATCGAGGGGAGCAACGAGGGCCCGCTGAAGGAGCATGCAGTGCCGATCGAGTGGGCGAAGCAGCTCGACAACGAGAGGGCGTTGAAAAAGCAGAAGTTCGAGGCCAATCGCCCGGGCGCCGACGAGGAGGTCAACTTGCATAATCTCAAGAAGGAGAAGAACGAGCCCGCCGCCGAGGCGAAGAAAGAGCCGCTGAGCCCCCAGGAGCAAGAGGAGAAGGGTGTCACAGAGTTCATGGAGCCGCTGTCGCGGCAGAAATTGTCACGCAACTTGAGCGACAAGATTTGCGAGATGAACATGTTGTTGCCGCAGACGCAATCCAACCGTCTAGCAGGGGTGCTCGCCACCGACATGGAGAAGTTCGCGAAAAAGGCCAACACTGCGCACGCCGCGGTCAAACAGATGATGGCAGACCCTGGGAATATCAAGCGCGAGAACTTCCCCGCGCTCATCAAGAAGGTCAGCGAGGTTCTCAAGGAGTACCTCGAGATCGAGACGTGGGCCTTGGACTTCGGCATCAAGGAGAAGGCGAAGAAGGGCAAGACGAAGGCGGAGAAGGCGGAGAGGGCGCGACATTGATTGAGTTTCGATTCGGCGCGCTTTCATTATATGCGCGGTTCGTTTGACATGGCCTCGACGACTGCTACGTCTAGGCATTTAGCCTGCAACGCTGGTGTGGCGCGTGGAAACGCGCCTCGGCCGTCTTCAGAAATGTCTTCTACACGACTCTATGGACTTGAAGGGGTCTCCCCGAGGTTCCAGAGGTCTCCCAGAGGTTCCCCAAGGTACCCGCGGGGTCTCCCAAAGGTCCCAGAGGTCAGGGGTCTCCCAGGGCCTTAAAGGGTTTCCCAGAGGTCCCATGGGTCCCCCCGGGGTCTCCCATAGGTCTCCAGTAGGTTCAAAGCTGAGGTCCAAATATGAAGCCCAAGTGAAAGTCAAAGCCAAAGTCAAAGTCAAATTCAAGATGAGAAACAATAAACATTACAACAACCAACAAGCGCACATTTGATCAAAGTAGGTCTAATTTGACTTGGCGGTGTCTGTGTGTGTATGTCGTGCGTCTAGAGCTTCTAGGCTTTCTTTAAGCTCATATTTGATTTACTGAACAGCTGGTTGCCACTTTGACTTGCTCTAGCGATTCGCGGATGACTTCTTCGGCCACCAGGGCCGGGCGGGTTGACGTGTCTGACAACGGCGCAAAAGAGATATTCGATAGCACTATTACAGTTGCCATTGCCTCACCTGAAGCTTGGTGGGATTACGATTACAAGATTTGTGAATTCAAAGCTAAGCCAGAATTTGCAAAGATTGTACCGCGGCGCCAAACTATCGCCGACGTCCTTGTCAAGACAAAGGGCAGTATGATTAACCAGAAGTTTTTCTCAAAGCAACTTGACAGTTCGCTAAACCAATATACAGGCACTAAGTTCGATACCTTGGCAAAGATTGAGAGGGGCGTCTTTAATCTACGAACGATGATTGGCCAGCTTCGCGAGGTGAAGCGCTTGAGTAAGAAGATTCCCGACAAGTGCTCGAGCCCCCAATCGGCGCTTCATCTCATCGACGTCGACGTCGCCGTGAGCCAGCCCGCGCCCACCACTGACGACGTCGACATACAAGAACAACAGCCAGGAAGTCCACAGTCGATTTGCACGATCTCTACAGAGATATCCGAGGACAATTCAGAGCAAGCGATTTTACCATACGATCACGACGACAATGATAGTTTCGAGCTTGACCTTTTTCAGAACTCCGCCACCGATGCGGAAACCAGCTTGTCCCCCAGCAGTGACAACACCGCAGCGCGTGGTTGATGGAGATACCGGCGCAACGCCGAGCTTGGTCACCCCCCGCAAGAGACATTTGAGCTGCAAGACCCCCGACCCGAAGAAGCACGACCTTCTCAGTTCTACAGAGATGTCTGCTTTGGCAAACGCCCCCTACGAGAGGCCGAAAACTCCAGTCGAGCTGACCGCCCTCTTCAAGAAAGGCAGAGAGAACAAGCGCGGCAAGAAGAAGAAGCACGGCAAGCAGAGCAAGACGAGCAAGCAGAGCAATCAGGGCAAGACGAGCAAGCCGAAGAGCAAGACGAGCAAGCAGAGCAAGAGCGCCGAGGCGAACACTGGCGACGCGCCCGAGGAGCCCGCCAGCAACGGCAAGCAGGTACCGAGCCGAGCAAAACCTAAGCGCCTTTTCCAAAAGAAGGGTACTACTGCACCACAAACATCAAAAACTCTGTCGGACACCATCGGGACACAACCTACACTAAATCGGGACACCGTCGGGACACCATGAGAACAGACATCCCTGGGACACCTTCGGGGCGCCATGAGTCTGGACACCGTCGGGGCACCGTCGGGGCACCATCGGGCCACCGCCTACATCGGGCGGGCAAAAAAAAAGCAGACGACACTGGCGTGAGCGAGAAGTCGCTCAAGAAGAGGATCCACTCTAGGGCCTGGCACGCTGAGACGACGAAGTGCAAGAGCTTGGGGATCGTAGGTGAAGAACTCTACTCTCGCCGCTCTGCCGCCGCTGCCTTGGCGCTGAAGAAAGCAGGCTTTTAGGGAATCCAGCTTTTCCTCATCGTGCGGCTTGTGGGCCCGTGCGAAGTGCGAATGTGTGTCATTCGTTTGCAGTCAGCCGGAAATAAGACAAGGGCTTCGTTTGCAGTCATTTGGAATGTGTGCCATTCGTTTGCAGTCATTCGTTTGCAGTCAGTCAGTTTAGGGCTTGGCCGCACTCGGGCTTGCGCCACGATTCCGCCGACCCTATGCTATGCTATGCTGTGTTATGCCGACGCGAAACTATGCTATGCTATTTGTGCAATGCTATGCTATGCTGTGGTTACTTGAAAAATGTGCGGGGGGTGATCGTAACAGATATTTACATGTCCCGTATCCTAAGTATATTTCTAGGCGCGGCGTGGCCCGTGGCCAGAGCAGCGCATGCGAACATCATACGTATGCGTGTGTCTGGTCAAGCGCGTAATGCAATGTGCAACGACATACATTTACATGCACATGACACATCAATGAAATGTTTATAATATATTTAAGAGAATGCAAGCTCTTGGACATGCTCTTAAACACCAATATACAAGAAATCCTTATAACAAATGTTCAAAGTGAGTGTCTGGGCGTGTACGACTCTGAAGCTTCAAAAGTGACATCAGTTTCACAGATGGAGGGCGGGTCGCTTTCAGAATGTGGCTCTCGCCTTAGCGCCGCGTACACTCGTTTTCAAACTTTGGAAGAGTTTCACGGATCGACGGCGGTACCTTTTCAAATTGTCGTCTCAAACATGCACGCTTGCCCAGCCGCCGGCTCGGCCACCGTGGCATCGGCGGCCTCCGCAGCCGCCGCTGGGCCGCCCGCAGCCGCAGGCGCAGCCTCCGTGGTTGGACGAGGAGCCTCCGCGTCGCCTTGGTGCCCCGCCGCCTGCGGAGCCCACGGCGCCCTCGTCGCGGGCCGAGGCGCCCGGCCCGGCTGCGCCACCCGCGCGGACGGCACGCCTGCCGATCGGGGCGCGCGGCGGCCGCAACCCCGGCAGGCCGCGCGGCATGCGCAGTTGTCGGCCACCCCGCATGGGCAGCCCCACATCGGCTGGCGGGGGCCCGCCAACCGCTCGGTAGGGCCACCATCCCGAGCCCCAGCTCAACCTCGTGGCAGCTGACGTTGCTGCTCTTGCGGCTCCTGCTGACGCCGCTGCCGCCTGCCAGATCCACCGCCAGCAGCCGCCCCCGACGCTCCCGCGCCGAGCAGCGTCCGCAGCGCTGCAGCAAGCATCCCCGGGTCGGAGCGGCATGCCTCCCCGCCAGGAGCTTGTTGCCCGCGCTCGCGGCGGGGGGGCATCTGGCGGCTGTGGTGTTGCTGAAGAAGGCCAGCCGCCTGGCCCAGCCGCAACAGCACGCGCGCCCGCCCGCGCGTTCGCCGTTGCTGCCGGTGCCTCGCCGGGCTGCCAGCGCGTGGTTCGTGGGCCGCCGTCGCGGCCGCGCCTGGGCCCAGCCCCGGCTCCATATTGCAGCGGACGCGCCCCCGTGCGCGCTGACTGAGAGGACCTTGAGCCAAAATGGTTTGAATCAAAATGGCTACGGAACACATACGCACACGCACACGCACACACACACACACACACACACACGCCAACGAACACGCACACGCACACACACACAGGCACACATAATCCAATAGCCCTTATAACGGCGACGATGGAACACAGTGCCGGGGAACTGCTTTGAACATCACCAGTCGTTCAAAGCAGTGCCCCGGCACTGCTTTGAACGATGCGGAAATGCGATCAGCAGGAGCCTTCGTCTGTTCCTTCTCCTCTTCTCGTCGCTGTATGCTCTTCCTTGTCCTCCCTCCTCCCCCGTTCCCTCTCTAATTAATTACCTCGTTCTCCCAGTCTCACGCGCACTCTTCCTCCCCCCTCTCCTCCTCCTCTTCCTGCTTCTCCTCCTCGTCCTCCTCCTCCTCCGCCTCCTCCCCCTCATTTGTTATATTTCTCCGTCCTTGTCCTCCTGTCCCCGTTCTCCTTCTCCCTCTCCTCCTCCTCCTCCTCCTCGTCGTCGTCGTCCTCCTCCTCTTCCTCCTCCTCCTCCTCCTCCTCCTCCTCCTCTTCCTCCTCCTCCTCCTCCTCCTCCTCCTCCTCCTCACCTTCTTCCTCCTCCTCCTCCTCCCCCTTTTCCTCTCCCTCCTCCTCCTCCTCCTCCTCCTCCCCCTTCCCCCTCTTCCTCCTCTGCTATCACTCCTCCATAATTCCTGTCCGCTCCTCCCCTTCACTGATCTTCCTCTTCGTCATCATCATCCCTTTCGTCGCACGCCTCTTAATCCTCAATCGGTTCCCAATCTTCTCGACTTTCTTGTCATCCGCGTCCTTGGCTGTTGGAGGGGCCTCAGGAATTCTCAGGGCTCTTGTGTTGCACGCGAAGGCACACCTCCCAGGAACGCATCATCCTCCTCACATTCACCCTCCTCCTCCTCATCCTCCTCCTCCATGCACGTTCGGCTCAAGCCCGCGCCGACGGTAGGTTTCACGGCGGTTGGGCGGGCTCGCGCCCGCCTCCGCGGCCTGCAGTCGGGGCAGAGATGCGTGCAGGGTGGGATGACAAAGCGGAAGAGGAAACACGGGCCGCAGTTGCGGATTCTTCAAAGAGCAGCGGCGGCGGTTGGGGAACAAGTGGGGGTTGGGGCGGCCGCAGTGGCGGATACGGCGGCGGAGGTGACCGCAGTGGCGGCTGGGGCGGCGGAGATTCTCTTGGCGGATGGAGAGGAAAAGCGCAGGATGGCGGCGACGGAAGTGACCGCAGTCGCGGATGGGAGGGCGGCGGATGGGGCGGCAACGGATGCGAGGGTTGGGGAATGGAGGGCGCCCGCTGGTGGGACGACGAGGGTGGCTGGTGGAATGCATGGGAAGGTGGCCGCTCGAGTGCCTCGGCAGGTTCTCCTGCCGCGGAGCCCGCGGCCGCAACAGCGGCGGGCAAAGGAGGCGGTCCCCTGCTTCCCCCAGGGCGCGAAGAACAAGGCGCAGTTGCGCTGTTTCAAATTGTGCGCAATGAGCCGCTGCCAATTTTCAAGTTGGAATTCTTCGAGAACTTCAGGGCGAACTGGAACGGCAATTATAAGCAGCACAACGCGGCCTTGAAGTGGTTCCGAGACGAGTACGAAGACCGAGAAAACCCTTTCGGCAGCCGCACGCCCGTCTTCGGAGGTACCGCAGTTGCGGAGGAAATTTCGAAGATCCTTAAGTACCGCGCAAAGGGGAAGGCGCAGGACAACAGGGATTGGGACTGGGACCACACTGTCAAAGTGCCGTGGTCTTGGCTGGAGATGGTCGCGCAGATGGATGGACCTACAATGCTGCGCGTCGTGTGCGGCCCTGACAATGACCGCAGTCGCGGGTTGGTCCGCTGCGAGTGCCGCCCGTGCCCTAGCAGTCTCGACAACATGAGGCACACGAAAGGGGTGGACAGAGGACAGGCGCAAAGAATCCCTCTGCCCCAGTGGGATTTCGTCCTCATCCGCGACGACGGCTCGGGCATTCGCGTCCACCCATCCTGGTCTAGCCCGAAGTTCAACACGTATGAGGTGGAGCCGCACTCGCATCCCGTGCGGGGCCCGAGGGCAGGTCTCGGCAAGAGCGATGGCCACGGAACGTTCACGTTCTGGAAGATGCTGCACGCCCATCCGAATCCTGGGCGGTTCGACGCGAGCAAGGGGGCGCAGCTGCAACCGCGGTGGTCCGCGCAGCCTTGACACCGCAGTTGCGGGATTGCGCAGCCATGGAACCGCAGTTGCGGGGACCGATCGCGTGACGCCGCGCTCGTTTGACTCACTATGCGCGCTTTCGGCCGCAGTTGCGGCGCTGCCTTCTAGCGACTTCATACAGCTTGGCCGCAGTTGCGGCGCTCCCACGACTGACCGCTGTAATTAGGTGCTTCGGGCGCGCATCACCTCCGTTGAAGCACTCGTGACGTTAATTAGCGCGGCCGCAGTTGCGGAGACAGGTACTTAAACAGATGGATCCGCAGTTGTTCGTCGTCCTCGTCGCCCCTTCCCCGTCGTCCTCGTCGCAGTCTCCTCCCTCCGCCTTTCCTCCTCGTCGCAGTTCCTTCCGTTGGCCGTAGCCCGCCTCCGTTGGCCGAGTCATTTCCCGTCGTCCTCGTCGCAGTCCCCCCCGAGGGCCGCAGTTGCGGACTTTGTTGATTCCTCCTCCTCCGTTTCTGCCCCGTCATCCTCGTCGCAGTCCCCTTGCTCCTTTCACCCTCGTCTGAGCTCTTCGCGCCATCCTCTTCCGTCGCGTCCTCTCCATCCTCCTCTTCGCCTTCCTCGTCCTCATCCCCGCCGTCTCCCTCGTTGCCCTTCCTCTCCCAAGCCGGCCGCAGTTCCCCCGTCGGACGGGGGCCGCGCGCGGCCACGCCATGGACCCAGGTCGCAAAGCCGAGGTCGACAAGCGGTTCGCCGAGCTGAAGCAGCAACTGCGGGAAAGGTTCGGCCTGCAAGGGGCTGCCGCGGATGCCGCAGTCGCGGAGCCGACGGAGGACCGCAGTTGCGGAAGCCCCGAGCGACCGCCGCGCGAGGCCTCCCCGCAGTCGTCTAGCTCCTCGCGGGAATATCGGCCGCCGCCGCCGATAAGCGCTGCGAGTGGGAGCTCTGCTGGTGGGAGGCGCGAAGAGGCGCAGTTGCGCAGGGCGCACTTGACCCCCAAGGCAAAATGGGGGCCTCGGGCGCAGACGCCGACGAAGCAGCAGGACCAACCAACAGTGACGGGAGCCGCCACCGAGACCGCAGTTGCGGGGGTGGCCGGCGAGCCAGGTGCCGCGCGCGGCTCATCTGGGAGCAGCGCGCCCTCGGCCGTGCTGCTCGCAGCCGAGTCCAAACGAGGCGCCCAACCCGAAGACGAGGCCGCCTCCCAGGAGAAAGCCGCCGAGACAACCGCCTCGGCCGATTCGCGGCCGAGGAAAAGGCCGCCTCCCACGAAGACTCGCCGCTGTCAGAACCGCAGTCGCGGGGTCGCGCGGGGCCTCCGTCGGAACCGCAGTTGCGGGAAGATGCGGGAGCACCGCGGAAGAAGCAGCGGACCAGGTCCCCTCCAGGGATAAACTACTTTGGGGAACGCCCCAAGTGGAACGAAGGATTCCTTCGTACAGAAGACGGCAATCGGGTTCCGTCCACCATCGCTTTGGTGTTCAACGTGGTGGTCATCACGAAGGTGGCAACAAAGAAGATGTCTTCAGGTGCATCTTGCACCAAACTGCGGCGGTCGTCTTCGTCGTATGGGACCCCGAGCTGTTCCGCACGGGGAACGTCGAAGGCGCTTGCAGCTCCGACGTTCCCGTTGGACTCAGGACTGCCGTCGAAGACGCTGTCATTTTGAAAAACAACACCGCGGAGCCTTACTGGACGACGGTTGCCCTGTTCAGAGACACGGGCGTGGTGCTCGTGCGCCCGCACATCATCGCAGAGACCGCAGTTGCGGGTCATGTTGTTGGGGCCACCCACGCCGTCACGATCCTGCGCTTTCGCCTGAAGGGCTCCGACATGAATCCTGCCGCGGTGATCCGTTTTGCCGTCGTGTCCAGACACGCAGTCACCGAACGTCTCCAACAGAAGATCACGCAAACAGAACAAACAGCGTGGCAGCCAGGTTTCTTCAAGGACGCGGTTGCTTCCATCCATAAAAATGATGTGCGGTTCTTGTGCGGCCTGTTTGACATCCCGCCTGAGCAGCTCGCAGCATTTGGCCGCAGTTGCGGAGCCAGCTACACCTGCCCGGTGGGGGTGGTGTTCAGGGCTGGACCCGCCCTGTTCGGAGGCATTGTGGAGGGCACACGCGTCATGCATCCGAATTACGTCCTCCCCATTGGCCCGTGCGACGTGCGCATTGCGGACTACAACCTGGATTTTGCAGGGAGGCCGTCGAAGAACGATCCCCAGTGGCTCCCTGATTGGATGCATCGAACAAGCGACTCCATCATCTCTCGGCGCTGGGTCCCAGCGAAGTACATGCCCAAGTGGGAGGATGACCCTGACCGCAGTAGCGGAGTCAGAGAAAAGCTCGGCTTGGCAGCGCTGCCCCCAATCGGCAAGGTCATTCAGAAGGAGCTCAACGAGAAGACCTTCAGCACGCACTGGTGCGAGGGCATCCACCAAAACATCGTCTTCGTCGGCCACGGACGCGCAAGTCGGGCGAGCAAGCGGAAGCACGAAGAGCCGCGATCTGCCGCAGTTGCGGACGAGCGGTGAGTGCGGCAAGACCGAGGAGCCGCAGTTGCGGAACAGAGCTCGGTACTACTGGGCGCCTGCTGCCTGCGTAGTGCATCCCATTAGCGATGGAGTGCATGTTGCGGTGTAGGATAGCCCGCAGTTGCGGGGTTGCGGTTGCCAAGCCGCAGTTGCGGTTGCGTATAATAGGAGAGCACGCGGTTGCGAAGCCGCAGTTTGCAATAAGTGTGCGCGCGCTGGGTCATCATCATCGTCGTCGTCCGTCCTCGTCGTCGTCGCTGCCGTCGTCGTCGTCGCGTCTGTCGTCTGTCGTCAGCAGTCGTCGTCGGTCGTCGTCGTCGTCAAGTCTGTCGTCTGTCGTCAGCAGTCGTCGTCGTCGTCGTCCCTCCTCCCTCCTCCCTCCTCCCTCCTCCCTCCTCCCTCCTCCCTCCTCGTCCTCCTCCAGGCCGCATCCCCCCGCCACCTCCGTCCTAGCTCTCCTTCCCCTTCCCCTCCTCGTCCTCCTCCAGCTTGCACCCCCCTCCCTCCTCCAGCCTGCGCCCCCCCCAAGCTCTCGCCCGATATTTTGGATTAAAACTGAGCCTTCAGTCGTCCGCAGGCATTCGGCTCAGCAGGTCGTTGGGCTCCTGGCACACACGCCTCCACCCTGAGCGACGGACGTCGTGCCATAGTCCGCCATATCGGAGCTCCGGGCCGCAGTGGCGGACAGCGTCGGCACAGATATGAACGACAGCGTCGGCACAGATAATGCCGCAGTGGCGGACAAGAAAGCCGCAGTGGCGGACGAGACAGCCGCAGTTCCAGGCGGAACGCAAGGGATCTTTCAGAGGGCCAACGCCTTGAGGTCTAGATTCAGGACAGGGGACAAGGTGCGCCTCCCTGTGCTCATGCTCGCCCCGCACACGGGCAACCGAGGCGGGCACTACCCTCAGCAGGAAAGGGTTCGGGAACTCGCTGTGAAAATCTTCCTGGCTGGATTCACGCAAGCCGAAGCTGACCACGAAGGTGTCTGCGTTCAGATGTACCCAGCACAAGAGCTGGTGCTGAGAAAAAAGGAGGACCCGAAGTTCCAGACGTACACAGAGTACAATCTGGAAAAAGCGACCGGCCACCTCGCTGCGTGCTTCGACCGCAGTTGCGGAACAGACGTTGCGTATGGGACGTGTTCGCACTCCCACTTGTGCCTCGTGTTGCGGGCGTGCGCCCTGGGAGCCAAGTGGCCCATCCCCCAAGGCATGGAGTTCACGGAGGACGAGAGCGCGAGGCTGAAGCGCGTGCTCGATAAGGACGGCAATCTCGACATGGCCGCAGTGGCGGAACATGACCCTGTCGCTAAGAAACTCGTGCAGGGGGGTATGCTCATGGAAGTGCTTAGCTGGAAAATCATGGACGAGGAACCCACTGGTGCTTCGCTCATCAGCCAGTCCCTCAATAAAGGAGCCGATTTTGCGTTGCGAACGACTGAACTCACCGCGCTCCGTGTTCTGTGCAAGGCTGTTGACGCGGAGCTGCACGCCGCAGTTGCGGATCAGGTTGCCTTTGAAAAGGTCAAGCTCTCCGTCATGCACGAACTCGATCGAGTCGTTCAGGACCCAGACTTCATTGAGCTGTTCTCGTTCGTTGTTGGGCTCGGGAGCACGAAAGCGCAGTTCATCCCCTTGCTGCTCCAGTTCTGCGAGGTCTACGTGAACTCCAGGAGAAGGGCCCTTCGGCTCGGTGCCTTCGGGGCAGCCAGCGAGCTTCCCGACGAAGTGCCGTGGGTCAAGGTTGCCGTGGTGATGCGATGCTACAGGAACGCGCCTGCGAGGAAGAGGGGCGTTGACACTCCTGTGTGGTGCCCTGACCCAGAACAATCGTGGAAGAAGAAGGAGTTCCGAGACTTCCTCATCGACATGAACTCGGCTCTCCGTTTGTACTTGTTCACGCTGAGCAAGGCCATCGACGGCATGGGCCCTGAGAAGGCGATCGAGTTCAAGGCGAACCTGTGCATACTGACCGCAGACGGCTTCATGCAGTACCTGAAGGACACCCACGTCAAGGAACGAAGTATCCCAGGACATCGTCAGGCGCTCCTCCGCGCTTGCGCGGAGGCCACGGGGAAGGTGGAGCCGAAGTCCAATCGGGACGCCCTTGAGAAGGCCCTCGGCGAAGTGGGAGTCGGAGGCGGGAAGCCCGATTGGTTCGATTTCAACGCGTTGCCGCGCCCAGAACCGAATGAGCCCGCAGTGGCGGGGAAGACAAAGGCTTCCGCAGAGGGGCACGAGTTGATGCCGACGGTCATTTCCTTTGACCCCACGACGCAATTACCAACGAACCACCAGCGCAGCAGGGACACGACGGCCATTCCACGCGGATCCTTCCCTTTGCCAATCGCCGAATGGAGGCGTTCAGCGGCAGCGAAGGAGCTGGGGCGGGAGCCTGCTTTGGTCAGCGCAGTGTTGCTGTGCCTTTGGGCGCGCCACATGTCCGCAGTTGCGGAAGCGCAAGTAGAGGTGTTGCAAGACGCTGACACAGAGAAACGCACCGTCAAGGCAACCGCTGCAAACGACGAAAAATGCATCGAGTTGTGGCCGTGCGTCCCAAAGGCATCCAAGGTGCACGCCGCAAGCACGCACCCCGAGAGGGTGGCCGTGCAAGTCTGGGTGAAAGGAGATCCAAATGGGGCCACGCCCACGACCTTCTACTTGCACCCCGAGTTCAAGCCGCCTGCGGACAAGACGCCCGCCGACGTGGCTGACCACGATGTGCGGTTGAGAGCATGGAAGTGGGATGCGCAAGAGACAATGCACGTCTTCTGGGCAGTCAACAGAGTCACGGAACAGGAGATCCAGCAGAGAAACAGCCGTAATGAAAGCGCAGTTGCGCGCATCAACATGGAGCTGGAGACGAAAGAATTGGCGGTGTGCGTGCCTGGGACAGGCGGGGTCGTGCTCGCCGTGAATGTCCCTGTGCTGGTGAATACCACGGCCGTGAAGAAAGGAGAAGAGCTCCTGTGGGAGGCGAGACCCAAAACCGCACCGAAGAAGAAGGCGGCCGAGGAGACGTGGAAGACGGACGCGGCCAAGAGGGCCAAAGGGAAGCCTTCGGGCCAGCCCGCGCCGAAGAAATCGAAGAAAGGGTTCGACGAAAGCGGGAAGATGTCGCTCTAATTAAGAAGCCGCAGTGGCGGCAGTCAGGGCGGCTTGCTCGCGTGACCGCAGTTGCGGGCAACAGGCCGAAGGGGGGGGCGCACGCGTGACCGCTGTTGCGGAGCGCTCGTGTAGTTTGCAGTGTCACTGCTTCTGTTAGCTGATGCCGCAGTAGCGGGCCGCTGACGATCGAGCACGGAGGTTCGAAACGGACCTCCTCCCTCCCTTCTCCCTCTCCTCCCTCGCCCTTCCTCCACTTCCTCCCTCTCTCCTCCTCCTTTCTCCCCTTCCTCCCAAGTTGGAAGCCGAAACTACTCATTTCCTCACTCCCTCCCTCCCTCCCTGGAGGCCCTGGAGGGCCTCCGCCCTGGAGGGCCTGGAGGGCCCTGGAGGCCCTGGAGGGCCTGGAGGCCCTGGAGGCCCTGGAGGGCCTCCCTGGAGGCCCTGGAGGGCCTGGAGGGCCCTGGGCTGAGGGCGGAGGCCCTCCAGGGAGGCGCGAGGATCGCAGGGACCGAGGGAGGCCCTCCAGGGAGGCGTTCAGCTCGCCATCTGGCTCAACCGCGCGCGGCCCCACTGCCCGCACCCCCGCCTTGCCCGCAGTTGCGGCTGTGTCCAGCGCAGTAGCACACATGCCGACTTCGAGCGAATGGAGCCCTGTGTGCGTTGAGAAGGTCTTGTGCATCCGCGGAGGTTGGCTTGCGCAGACCACCCCCGTCCCCGAAAAGGATGTCAAGGTGCTCCACGCATGGCCCCTCGGAGAGATAACTTTCGTGCACGTGAACATGCAAAAGGCTTGGCTGCTCAAGGTGTGCGCCAAAGGTAAACCGACCGCAGGGGCCTTGAAGGCCTCCAAGGCCTGGGACGCGCTGAAGAAAGAAGTCGCGAAGCAGGGCGGCGCCGCAGTTGCGGACGATGAGAGCGACGGCGACGCGGGGGACGAAGCAGATGACCCCATGTCGGCCCTGGTCAGCTCCACGGACGCCACGAAGAAGCAGGCAGCGACCCCGACCAGCGCCAAGAAGCAGAAGACTGGAACGCGTGCGGCGGCTACTGGCCTGCCCAGGGGCGAGGCCGTGGAGTCGGCCATAGCCACTGTGCACTCTGTACAGATGCCCGCAAAGAGCCCCATGAAGTTTCCGCACGACACGGCCGTTCGAAACGTGCGGGTGGCCAGCTTCAAGCGGAGGACGTTGTGGCTGGACGCTGCAGACCTTGGGTGGCTGATCGACATGATCGTGGACGACGTGAGCCTCGGCGGTGTCCCCGACATCGGCGACGGCGACAAGGACGAGGCCGCAGTGGCGGACAGGGACTGGGCAACGGCGGTTGACCCTGCCACCCCGCTGGCGAAGCAAAAGGAGGTCGACCCCCCCGTGGCGCAGGGGAGCGGCTCTGGCTTCACCGTCGTTTGGGACTTCAAGGGCGCTTGGGTCGCGACCATCACGCGAGAGTGTGCCAACAAGGGCAAAAGGATCGAGATGGATGTGAAGAAACTTACAAAGAAGAAGTGGCAGTCGGCGCAGTCGGTGAAGGGCTACGACTACGAGTGGGAGGGCATGACGCAGCACCAGCGCAAGCAAGCGGCTCTGGATTACCTCGAGCTCCAAATCCCCAGTCTGTTCGACTGAGGCCCGAAGCCGTATGGGCCGCAGTTGCGGTGGGGCTACTGAGTGCCCGCAGTTGCGGGGTGGCTGGGTGCGCGTGAACACGCGGAGGGCGAGGCGGTGTGAGGAGGCAGGCGGAAGGTTTAGGGTGTTCCACGGGTGCACGCCTTAGTGCGCCAACTTGTGTGGGCGAGCGTTTTTCTTAGAGAAGCATGGAGTGAAGCATCGAAACCCTGTGCGCGCGATGATTGGGGCTTCCGCGCGGGCGTTGTTGAAAAGTACCTCCTTCTTCGCCCCTCCGCATCGTCTTCAGTTGCTCCTCCCTGCTCCCCTCCCTCTTCCTAGTTCTGTAGCCCGCAGCCGAGTGCCCGGCCCGAGTCGTTCGCCACGCGACCGATCATGGATGTTCCCGTGGGGCGGACATGGTATGGCGAGGAGGACGGAACGCATTTCGAGGTGGAGTGGCTCCATTACGACAGCGGCTGCGCACCGAGGAAAACGAAGTATGGCACCACTGGGCTCGCCAACATCTTGGGCCGCAGTAGCGGCGTTCCGTGCCCCAAGAAGATAAAGGTGCACGCATGTGCGGATTTTCCGTGCCTAGCGAAGTGGCCCGCGTCGCAGTACGGCCTTGTTGAGCCGCCTCGCTTTCATTTGCGGCCGTCTGCTTGGCGACCGGGCGCGACGCCACCCCCCGCAGTTGCGGCTCCAGGCGGCACCGCAGTTGCGGCTCCCTCGGCCCCTGCACACATAGCACCAGCAACACCAGCAGAACTCGCAGCTCCTGCGCAAGAAGGACACGCAGCTCCAGCACCAGAAGCACCCGCAGAACCCAAACCTCCAGCAGCCCCTGTGCCCGAAGCACCCGCAGCAGCAGTCCCTCCAGCTCCTCCAGCTCAAGTGCACGCAACACCAGACCCGCCTGCTGCGCAGGAGACCGCGATTGCGGTTGAAGCTCCTGAGGGAGTGGAAGCGGACAAAGACACACCACTTCCAGCACGCTTGCCACCAGCGCGGCCGCTGCCAGAGAACTGGTCGAAGACGCAGGTCGCATTCTTCCCGTGCCCAGACCCAAAGGCTGCAGCACGAGTTGCGGCGCCTGTTGGCGACGCCTTGCGGCCACGAGTCGCGGCGCCACCCCTGGCGCCAGAGAAAGGTGTACCTGTGGAAGACGCGCCAAAGATCCAGGCCGCAGTGGCGGCGACGGTGCCTGACGTCGTGATGGCTCTCCTGAGGCAGATTCTGTCCGAGAATTCCTACATAGGGTATTCAGCTTTCATGCTGTTTGCCTTGCGGTTCGGGCGTCGACCTTACGTGTGGGAAGGCGAGAACCGCAAGGACCTCCTTGACTTCTACATGCCTTGGGCAAAGGAGAAGTGCACTGAGCCATGCGCCGTCGACGGCGTGGCGTGCGTACTCGCCGCTGCTGAGGATCTGTTCGGGGAATGGACAACGGTGGAACTCAGGCCCGTGACTCCCGAGAACCCTCTCCATGAGGTGCGCCACTGGGTGGCCGCAGTTGCGGTGGGTGGCGTGTGCTCTGAGGGGGCGGACGCGTTGAACAGGTTCTACGGTCCTCTGGGACAATGGGTCCTAGGGACTGTTTGCGATGGAAACTGCGGCATTGACCTTATGGCGATGATGTTGCAGAAACCGCAAAATGCCGAGACGCGCAAATGGCTTCGGGAGGAACTGTACGATTTCGGGGTGCGCCGCTGGGACGAACCGTGGTTGCACGACATGCTCGTTGTCACGCAGGAACTAACCTTGGAGGAGGTGCGGGCGTACCGCAGTTGCGGGGCCAGCGGCCCTGCTGGACCCATGGTCCTGCACGACTCCGAGGGCGAGGGCGAACCAGCAGAGGCGCCGAGAGAGGCGAGCGCGCCACGCCCCGCTCTCATGGCGGCGTTAGAGTGGCAGACGGGCGTGCAGGACATGGGTATATTGCTTGCCATGGCTGAGGCTATGCCCGAGGCGTTGCAGGAGGAGCAGATCAGGGCGCACGCACTGGCCAGCGCACGCCCAAAACCCGAAGTTGCGGAACAGAAGCGGCGCGTGTGCCCGCACATGCTCAGAGACCGCGAACTGGTTTGCAAAGAACTGGAGGCGCACGCACGCAGTTGTGGTTGGATGGGCGAGGGCGTTCTGCCACGGAATTCAATCGCGTCTTTTTGCGGGCGGTTCACGTGGCCGAAGGGCATGGGGGTCGTCCAGCAGCGCCAGGCCGTCTCCAAGTGGTTTCAAAACTGGCGCACACAAGGTGGACATGGCACGGCGGGCGTGCATGGCCGACGCCGCGCGCGGGGCAACCAAGGGCGCCCGAACAAGGCTCCATGGCTGGAAGCCGCTCTGTACGAGTGGTGGTCCCACATGAGGTACTCCGTGGACTGGAAGGCGGTGGCCAAGCGAACCGCAGTTGCGGAGGAGAGGCCCAAGATGTTGGCCAGGTTCTCCCAATCCCTGCTGGTTACGAAGGCGAAGCAACTCGTCGCGGACTACTGCGTGGAGACAATGAAGCGGGGAGGCAAACCGATGGTGCCGCAGTTGCGGCCTCGGTGGTGGGTGAAGTGGCGGCGCTCCTACGGCCTGAGCATGAAGAAGCCGAACCGCAAGTACAAGGTGCCAAAATGGTTGCTCCAATCTCGTTTTGAGACTATGATCTTGAACGTGGCCAGGGTCCGCGCAGCTGCAGAGGAGCTTCTGGGGTACGACCCGCACATCCTGAACTGGGACCAGTCGCCCTTTCACCACAACGAGTCGTCGTCGGCCTCGAAGCCGACCTTGGCTGTGAAGGGTGGCATTGTCCCGCTTGTCGAGGCGCATGACGACAGCAGGGCTCGGTGGACAGCGAACCTGACGGTGTCGAGCGACGCGGAGGACATCCGCAGTTGCGGACCACCGCCGGCGGAGCTAATGTTCAAGGGGGGATCTGTCATCGCTGAGGGCTTGGCCGCACATGCCCGCAGTCGCGGCTATCCGTCTTGGGTGAGCACGGCGACGTCCGAGAAGGGGTCCTACCGCGCAGACGACGTTGTATCATTCTTGCAGCGGCACTTGCGGGCCTGGCCCGACGACCCGCAGTTGCGGGGAAAGTGGCGCATCCTCATGGCCGACGACCATTCCCCGCACAAAGCAGACGCTGTGCGGAGACTCGCCTGGCAGCGCGGCTACGTGCTGATCATTCACGGCGGGGGGGCGACCGCAGTTGCGCAGCCCGTGGACACGGACTTGAACCAGCACGTGAAGCGCCGGTACATTGCCCTCGAGACCAAAGCGCTGGTGCAGCAAATGGCGTTGGGGAAGCACGTGCCGCAGTTGCGGCGTTCCGATTGCGCCGACTTGATGCTGTCAGTGTTGGAGAATGTGCAGTTGCACTTGGACGCCGCGAAAGGTTTCCTGAAAGTGGGAATTCGAGCGCCCTTCGACAAGTCAGGAGATCTCGAGATTTGCCGAGAGGCGGCGGAACTCTGGGAAGCAGGGGGGCTGCGAGCAAAAGTGGACACCGCAGTCGCGGAGGTGAGGGAAGAATGCGAGCAGAAACGTTTGAAATGGTCCTACAATGACGTGCTGCGTCTCATACACGAATACGAGAAACACGACGCCACAGATTCCGTGTTGGAGAAGCTCGGCGACGAAGCGCTAGGCCAGGAGCCAGGCCACGAGGAGGGCGATGAGGAGGGCGGGGAGGAGGAGGAGGAGGAGGTGCACGAGGAGCACGAGGAGGACGAAGAGCAAGAGGAGGCCTCGTGGGCCGAGGCTCTTGCGGAACAGTGCGATGCCGCAGTTGCGGCACCTGGGCCTCAAGGATCCTCGGTATCCATGGACTGCGTGGTCGACGCAGAGGCGGCCGAGCAGGTGGCAGTGGCGACGTCCTTGGCAGAAACGCTCCGCGAGGCGGAAGATATGCTGCGCCAAGTGGGCATGGAGAAACTAGCGCAGGATTGCCGACAGCAACGACACAAACAAAAGAAGCGGTTGAGAGAGCTGGCGCGGGAGGACAACGAGGTCCTACGAGCGTTGACTGCCCAGCGAGACCACGAAGCCGCAGTGGTGGCGAAAAAGCGGCGCCTGGCTCTGGAAGCGAACGACAGGACGAAGGCGTTGCACGATCTCAAGAAGCAGATTCGAGAGGCCGAGGCCGCCTTGAGGGCAAAGAAGGAGGCCGCAGTTGCGGTGGAAACGGCTTTGGCTAACAAACACGCCCTAGCGCAGTGGAATCCCGAGGAGTTCAAGATCAAGAAAAACAGGATGGCAGCTCTGGATCGCCTGGCTCGCGGAAAAGGCGTCCTCTCAGACGAGCAGAGGGGGGAGTGGGCATGGTTCAAGACGCATTGGGACGAGGAGATGTGCAAGCAGCACAAGGAGCAATGGCCGCTCACGTTTGCTGGGTGGCTGCAAAAAGTCGCGAACGACGCGGCGTCTGGGAACCGTTCGGCGCTGTCGCAGTTCGTGCATTCGGAAACAGTGAGAACCCTGGGAGGGCAAATGGCGCTGGTAATCCCAGCCCTAGCGTGATGCAGGCCGCAGTTGCGGACCCACAGGAAGTCCAGAGGGAAGTTGTTTTTCCAAGCGGCTCCCGCGCGGGCAGGAGATGAGGCAAAACCGCAGTTGCGGTCTTCCTGCTGCTGTGAAAATAATCCTTTCACAGTCCCTTGCAATCGTCGCCCTCCTTCTGCTTCTCCGCCAGTCCATTTGTTGTTCTTTCGGTTCCTTTGAGTCCTCGCCCTCCTTCTGCCACTCCTCGAATCCTCTTTGTCTCCTCCCTCCATCCGACCCCATGCCCATTCACGATCCATTTCCGTAGCCACCGTGGCTCGAGGTGGCGCACGCGAAGACGCAAGCATGTGGCCGCCCGCGCGCCCGAGCGCATCCTCAGGGAGTATGGACCGTGGACCTCGATTCGCCAGAACGGTGTTCATCCACAACGCTGAGGAGGAGGAGGGAGGCAAAGACGAGGAAGCCGCAGTTGCGGATGATGACGACGACCAGCGGACGCAAGATGGCGACAGCACCGTCGCGTCCTCGGCTGCCTCCGCTGACGAGGCTGAGTCCCGGGGAGGTGCGGGAGCCGCAGTTGCGGCAGCACATGACTCCTACATGCCGAGAGTGTTGTCGTCGCGGAGACCCTGGAAACGGGTGCCCATCATCGAGACAAGCAATCTGTCGGAAAAACAAAGAGCTCTTGTCGACGCATGGGAGGAGAAAACGGAGTTCGAAGCGGGACGGGTCGGCTTCTACGTGGCCAACTTCGGAGGGACTGCAGCTAGACCCACGCAACGCGCGGACGAGTGGGCGCAGCTCCGCGCGAACCCTGCCCAGATCATCGCCCTCTGCGAGTGCGACGACGAGACCTGCGCGGTACTCAGTGGGGAGCACGACGCGAGGGACAGTGCAGCCGCAGTTGCGGACGATAGGTTTCGGAGTCGGACTCAATACAACTACCTGTGCGTTAAGGGCGGCGAGCCATCAGGGACCCTCCTTGTTGGCATGAGGGACCGCAGTGGCGGCCACATTGAACACGTAGACTTTGCGAGACTCTTCCACAAGCAGGAGAAGTCCAAAACGAAGAAGAAGAAGAAACAGTCCGCAGTTGCGGAGGCTCCTGCGCCAAAGCTGCACAACAAGTACTCCAGGGCGATGGTGGTGCGCGTCCACCTGGACCAGGCCGTGACCCATTTGGGGGGCTCCTTCAACGTCATGGCGGTGCACGTCCACCACAGCTTGGCCAACCAAGACTGGGGCGTCACGAAGCTCCATGAGTTCTACAACTGGTTCGTCGCCTACGTCAGGGAATGGGACGTGAAGGTCTGCATGGGGGACTTCAACATGTGCATGTTCCAGCTTGTGTCCTGGTGCCGCAATTGCGGCCTGACTGTGGACGTCGCCGCGTGGACCCCCTGGAAGACAGCAGGCGGCCAGCCCAGGGCAGACAGCATGGCGATTTTGTTCATAAACTGTCCTGGGCAGTACAAGCTTCACCATGGCCTGAGTGTTCTGCACGACCGTGAGGGCGGATTCTTGACGACCCAGCATGATCCGTCTTTCCCTGTCTTCGACTACACGAATGGCCCTGGGAAGATGCTTCAGACTTACGTGCCCAAGGCTGAGCCCGTTGAAAACAAGATGCGCGCCTTCCTGACGCCATCTGGCGAATCCTTGACCGCAGTTGCGGAGTTCGAGCAAAGGATGGCGCGCAGGGAACGCGACGATTGGGTGCGCCATCCCTTCAGAGTGAAGCAGGGCAACCTCGACGACAAGATATGGCATGGCGCCTTCGGCAGGGCGAGGCACGGAGCGCACTTCCCTCTGGTGGCTTTCACGCACAATACGTGCCGCAGGTCACCTGAAAGACTCGCCGCGAGGTTGGAACGCAGGAAGGGCGGCAGGAAGGGCGGCAAGAAGGGCGGCAAGAAGGGCAGCTACGCGGACACCGCAGTTGCGGGGAAGGGCGTCCGACCCCAGATGGGAACCGCAGTTGCGGGGAGAGACGCTGGGGCTGAGCGAGCTGGGAACACGCCACCGCCGCAAGCTGCCAACGGCGACGATGCGACCCCTTCTTGTGCCGCAGTGGCGGCTGGGTCCTGGGACGCCAGCGGCAGCGGCGCATGGGAGGCGCGCAGTCCCGCCACGAGATGGCAGGGCTGGTCCTGGTGGGACTGGAGCTCGAGCGAATGGGGCGCTGATGGCGCGCAGTGGTGGCCCTCTGATCATGCCGCAGTTGCGGACAATGCCCCTGAGGGCTCGCCTCCTCAGCGTGAAGTCGAGTGGGGCTCGAGCGGGCGACCTGCCGAGCGCCCTCCGTGGAGCTTCGAGGGGCAGCGTTGGTGATGGCCGCAGTTGCGGGCAAGTGGAGCATGATGTTGATTGCCGCAGTTGCGGACAGTGTACGCTGGAAAAATCATCATCATCATCAATCATAATCATCATCATATCATCATATCATACGTTCAAAGCAGTGCCGGGGCACTGCTTTGAACGCGTTCAAAGCAGTGCCGGGGCACTGCTTTCGATCGTCGCCTCGTCGCCGTTATAAGGGCTATTGGATTACGCGCACACACACAAACACACGCACACACGCAGAGGCACAGGCACACGCACACACACACACACACACACACACGCTCACATACACACACGCACACACACACACACACGTACACGCTCACACACACACACGAACACACACACAAATACACACGCACATACACGCACACAGACTCTCGCGCACGCGCGCACGCACGTACGCACGCACGCACACACGCACACACATGCACGCACGCACGCACGCACACGCACACGCGGACAGGCACACACACACACACACACACGCACACACACACACACATACACACGCACACACACACACACCCACACACACACACGCGCACACACACGCACACATTCACACACACACACACACACACACACGCACACACACACACACACACACGCACACACATGCACCAGGGAGACCAGCTGAGCTTGGGAGGTCCATGGGATGGCTTTAGGAGGAGCCCGTGGACCGCACATGAGCCCCCAGGAGGTCCGCAAGGCCGCCGACGGAGACCGCAGGAGGGCCCAGTAGAGCTTTGCTCAAGGCCCCAAGAGGGCCCAGGGGGCTCGGGCTCAAGGCAGTTCGGCGAGTTCGTTCCTCCACCCCTTTAGAGGATGGGGAGGAAGGGAGGGGGGAGAAACGAGCATGTGGAGGAGGAGGAGGAGGCGACAGGGGGGCACGGGGAAGTCTTCGCCGCTCCGCCAATCCCGAAAAGGGCGCTTATGAGTTTTTCGTCGTTGCAATCCTGTTCGTCCTTCTCCTCATCTTCCTCATCATATCTTCTTACCTCCTTCTCCTCTTGCTCCTCCTCCTCTTCCTCCTCTTCCTCCTCCTCCTCCCTTCCAATGCTCCTCCTGCCCTTCGTCCTCCTCAACCCTCGCGTTTCTCGTCATCCTCCTCCTCCTCCTCCTTGCCCCCTCCTCCTCTTCCTTCTCCTCCTCATTTTTTTTCTCCTCTTCTTCCTCTGTCTTCCTCCTCCTCTCTTTTCCTCTCTCCTGCTCCTCTTCCTTCTCGTCCTCGTCCTCCTTCTTTTGCTCTTCCTACTCCTCCTCTTCCTCCTCATTATCCTCCTTCTTCTCCTCTCCACCACCT
The DNA here is from genome assembly GCA_963575745.1 of Prorocentrum cordatum. Taxonomy (NCBI): domain Eukaryota; class Dinophyceae; order Prorocentrales; family Prorocentraceae; genus Prorocentrum; species Prorocentrum cordatum. The sequence continues at coordinate 129,195 of CAUYUJ010009491.1, read as the reverse complement.
CATCCCTCCCCTTCTCCCTCTTCACCCTCTTCCCTCCTCATGTTCATCCTCTTCCATTCCTTCCTCCGCGCCCTCCCTCTTCGACGGGGGGCTCGGCCCCCCCCCCCCCGACAGCGGCGGGCGGGGGGCCCGGCGGGCTTGGGCGGTTGTTACCTGTACGCCGTGCACATGGAGTCCGCCGCATTCACAGTCCGGGCGCTCGCCGCCTGGCTGGCCGCCCCGGGGCGGGAAGCGAAAGTCCGTCGTTTCGGGCGGATGCCCAGAGATCCGAGGCGCCGCCACAAATTGGAGCGGCCAGATTTTTGTCGTTTTTGGCACCCCGGATCCCTCGACGGGCCCCGGGACCGTCAAACACTCACTCGGGACCAGAAGCTGGTCTTAGGGAAGTCGTCCAGGGCCCCAGGGGCCAACGCATCTTGAGAACTTGAGCGCCAGATGTCTGAGGGGGGCAACAAAGGTGGGAGGGTCGACGATTACAGGAAAGTGACCTTAAAGGGCGCTCGTGCTGACGATTGTAATAATATGTGGTTGCGCTGGTGGTTGTGCTGGTGGGGTTGTGCTTGTGATTGTGCTGTTGTTGGTTGTGCTGGTGGTCGTGCTGGTGGTTGTGCTGGCGGTTGTGTTGATGGTTGCGCTGGTGGTTATGTTGATGGTTGTGCAAGTGGTAGTGCTGGCGGCGGTTGTGTTGATTGTTGTACCGGTGGTTGTGGTGATGGTGGTTGTGCAGGTGGTGGTTGCATTGATGGCCGTGCTGGTGGTTGTGCTGGTGGTTGTGTTGGGTGTTCTATTGATGGCTGTGCTGGTTGTGCTGGTGGCTGTGCTGGTGGTGGTCGTGCTGGTGGTGGTTTTGTTGGCGATTGTGCTGGTGGTGGTGCTGGTGGTTGTGCTGGCGGTTGCGCTGGTGGTTGTGCTGGTGGTGGTGTTAGTTGTGGTTGTGCTGTTGGTTGTGCTGATGGTTGTTGGTGGTGGTTGTGGTGGTGACTGTGTCGGTGGTTGCACGGATTGTTATGCTGGTGGTTGTGCTGTCGTTTGCGGTGGTGGTTATGTTGGTGGTTGTGCTGGTGGTGGTTGTGTTGGTGGTGGTTGTTCTTGTGCGTGTGCTGGTGGTTGTGATAAGGGTTGTTGTGCTGGTGGATGTGCAACCGCCACCAGCTCATCCACCACCACCACAACCATCAAACACAGCCGACGGCACAACCAGCAGCAAAACCAACAGTGCGCCCTCCGACAATAACCAGCAGCAAAACCAATCAAGCAAGCACAGCCAGCAGCAGAATGAGCAGCACGACCGCAAGCACAACCACCAGCAGAACGAGCAGCACTACCACAGCACGAGTGACATCACAACTGCAACCTGCTGGAGTAAAAAGTGCGGACTGCAGAGGTCGCATAAGATGTGCAACGAGGTTCCCGTTAGGCCCCAGGGCCCCGGTACAATGTTACTGAGACCAGCCCAGGCACTCCTCTGGTTGCTCAGGAAGGCGACCAGGGAGTGTCTTAGGAGAAATTATTCGGTGGAATCGCGATTCTCTGAATCTTCCATTTTTGTTTTCATTAGTATGATTGCCAAATAGGGTGAGGACCAGAGAATCGCAATTCCACCCAATACTTCTTCCAACAACATTACCTGGTCGCATTCCTGAGCGACCCGAGGAGTCCCTGGGCTGGTCTCCGTAATCTTGCACCAGGGCCCCGTGGCCTGACAGGAACCTCGTTGCGCATCTTTCGCAATCTTCTGCAGTCCGCATTTTTTCATCCAGCAGGTTGTACCAGCACAATCACCAACCAACCGCCACACCACCAGCACAATCACCAGCACAACCACCAGCACAACCAGCAGGGCAACCACCAGCACAAGCACCAGCAGCACGGCAACCAGTATGATCACCAGCGCAACCACCAGCACAATAGCGGCAGAGCAACCTCCAGCACAAATCACCAGCAACCCAATCAGCAGCACAACCACCAGCACACGCACACCCATTTGCACAACCATCAGCACAACCACCAGCACAATTACCAAAGCAACCACCAGCATCACCAGCAGCACTACCACCAGCACTTTCACCATTACAGCCACAAATCACAACCACCAGCACCACCACAACACCACGACCACCACCAGCAACCACCACCAGCACAAATACCACTCGCACAATCACCAGCTCGGTCGCCAGCACAACCACCAGCACAAACACCAGCACAGCAACCACCAGAACGACGACCACTAGCACAACCACCACCAGCAAAACCACCAGCGCACGACCATCAGCACAACAACCAGGGTCACCATCAGCACAACCACCAGCGCAACCTCCAGCACAACCACCAGAACAACAACTTGCACAACCACCACCAGCACAACAACCGCCAGCACAACAGCCACCAGCACAACCGCCAGCACAATCACAAACATAACTACCAGCACAGCCATCACGAGCATGCCAACCACCACCACAACACCACCAGGAAAAAAAACAGCGCAACTACCAGCGCCACCGCCTGGGCAACCACCACCACAACACCACCAGCACAACCACCAGCGCAACACCAGCACAATCATTCAAATACTCACCAGCAAAACAACCACTGCTAGCACGAGCGCAAAGATCAGCACGACCACCAGCACAACCACCAGCACGATTACCTCCAGCAGCACGACCACCAGCACAATCACCAGCACAACCACCAGCACAACCACCAGCACAACCAGCAGGGCAACCACCAGCACAACCACCAGCACAGCAACCACCAGCACGACGACCACTAGCACAACCACCACCAGCAAAACCACCACCAGCACGATGATCATCACAACAAGCAGCGCAACCATCAGCACAACCACCAGCGCAACCTCCAGCACAATCACCAGCAAGACCATTTGGACAGCCACCACCAGCACAACACCCGCCAGCACAACCGCCAGCACAACCGCCAGCACAAGCATAAACACAACTACCCGTTCAGCCACCACGAGCACGACAACCACCACCACAACACCAGCACAGCCACCACCAGCACAAACACCAGCACCACCACCAGCACCACCACCAGCATAACCACCAGCGCGACCACTATCACAACCGCTCAAACAATCACCAGCAACACCACCACTGCTGGCACGAGCGCACAGACCAGCACGACTACCAGCACAACCGCCAGCACAACCACCTCAAGCAGCACGACCACCAGCATAACCACCAGCGCAATGGCCACTACAACCGCACGCAGACTCAACAGCACAACCAAGCCTGTCCCTGCGATTTTGAGTACGCGTGTTAATGGTTCCCTCCTCTGGGGCTCGTCAGGACTCGATTGAAAATTGCAGCGGCATGCAAGGCCAGCGTCGCTGGCATCCTGGCGTTCGCCTTCAGCAAGACGCCCCTCTTCGCGAGGGGCGCGTGGAAGCCCGCTTGCGGGAGCGGCAAGGATCGGGGGATCTAAGGCTTCCTGTAGCGCCTAATTTTTTCGTTGACGCAGTGTGTCTGAGCTTTCAGAGGTCCGCGCGGACTTCGTCGGGTCCGCTCTGGACCGCCCTCTCCACTTCGGCCGCGGGAAGCGCGCCAGTGGCGGCGTCCGGAAACGCCGCCAGAAATGCGGGCCCCTATCGGACCCGTATGGGCGATTAATGAGCGATGGGGGGTCGATTCATCTCCCTGAGCCTACCCCTAACGTTCTTCCTGATCTCCTCTTCGCGCACCCCAGGGCGGCGCCTCTGGCGCCGCTCCTGGTGCGCTGAGCGGAGGGGGGGGGCCAGCGCCGATCCAAGAAATCCGCGCGGGCCTCCGAAAGCTGACGTCCATGGCGTTTTTGCTGGTTCTCCGCCCTGGTCCACGGTGCAAGACGTCCTTGGCTGCGGAGTCTGGCCCCCCAGGGCCTCGAGGTGCAGTTGCGTGTAGAGTTCTGTCCACATATGCGGGCGGGCATCTATCCGTGTGCATCGGGTCCCAGGGCTCGGGGCAGGACTTCAGAAATTGTGGATTTGAATATGCATCGGCGGTTCTTTCCTGGAGAGTCTCGTCGCTGCGACCGCATCGCCTTGAAGTCTCGGCCAGAACGCGTGTAGGGAGGTCTAGGAGCTGATTTTGGAGGCCGATTGTTCACCGAAGCCGACCCAGACCAGTCCTGAAGTTGCGGTCGGTGTATAGGCACTTCAGGCCTGGCCAGGAGGGAGCAGGCACCGATCTTGGGCCCAGGATTGCTGGCCAGGGCAGGGTCGGCGTCGGTGGTTGCTTGACGTCCTCCCCAAGGACTCACGATCCCTGTAGCGCGGCACGCAGGTGCTCGAGCACCAACCAGTGCATCGGGCGTGGTTTCGAGGCGCGGGACAGTTCTTTACAGGCGCGCAGCGCGAGGTGCAACAGTCGCGCGCGCGCGGCAGGAGAAGGGGGCGGGGTGAGCCAGCGTTGCACTGATACCGCACGCGCTCTGTTTCATGCGTACGTTTCTGCTCCCATAACAAACAGTCTGGCACGGGCCGTGTCATAGCTACGTGCACCCATGGCTGCCTCATACTGAACGGCACCAGGGTCACATTACCGTTGGCACCTCGTACGTGCCGAGATCAGATTCCAGGCGATACCTTATGAGAGCCCGTGGCCCTGCGAGAGGCACGACCTGCCTAATTGGGCCTGCGGCGAGAGGGAGGAGGCTGCCGCCAATGCGAACCACGCGCGAGCCTTCTCGGCCACCTTCTCGGAGAGCGTCAACGGACCACCTCGCCGAGCCTGGCCAGGCTCACGGGCCTGGGATCGGCCCAGAGCCAGGATCTGTGCCCGCGGGCGTCCACCTTGTGGGAGCGACGGCGTCCGCCGCCGCCGCCGACGATGACGACCACGACGACGAAGATGGCCACGACCACGACGACGTCGACCACCACCACCACCACGACCGCGGCGACCAGCACCACGACCACGACCGCCCCCACGACCGCGAGGACGACCGCGACCACGAGGACGAGGACGAGCACGAGGCGGTCGGTGGACGCTGCCCGGCCGCCCGCGCCGAGGCCGCGCCGAGGCCGCGCCGCGCCGCCTCGCGCGCCGAGGCCTGGGCCCCGCAGCGGGTGCCCCTCCTCTGGCGGGCGGCCCTTCGGGGCGGCGGGGGCCTCTCCCGCGGGACTCCGCGCCGCGGTGGCGGCGCCTCCACGCGGCGCTCGGGCGACGCCGCCAGGGGGGAGGCCGCGGGAGGCCAGGCGCCAGGCGCGCGGGCAGGCTGGCCCGGTGGGGGACGGCGGGGGCCTGAGCGGGGCCTTCGGGGTCGACCAAGAGGGGGGTGATGATTACAGGGGTGTGTGGATCTCATGGCCGGGGCCAGGACATCGCCCCAGATTTCGCGGCGCCTCTTCTTGTTTCATTACGTCCCTGGGTCCCCCCCTGGGCCGCGCACATGCCGCCAGCCATGATTTGCGCCTCCCCTCTTTGACGCCCCCTCTTGGCCGCCCCCGAGTACTGGGGGGGCGTTAATTGGGGGGTGGGGCAGCGAGGGCTGCAGAAAGAGGTCCTGCAGTCAGGCGATCGCAGACATGGATCAAATGGGCGTGGATCAGCAGGGGGCGTGGATCAGCAGGGGGCGTGGATCGAGGCGGCACCGGCCGCATGTTGGGGAGAGCACCTCCCCCGATCCATGGATTTGGCGACCGCGCGCCGAATCCATGGATCGCTGGTCCATGCTTGCGCGCCCCCGAACTGGGGGCGGGGCGTCAATTCGGAGGGGGCAGCGAGGGCCGCAGAGAAGGGGCCCTCCCGGGCCCCGTACAGGCTGCATTGGGCCCTTTCGGGCCCAGAAGGGGCCCTGGAGGGCCCGAGGAGGGCCCCCGTCTCCCCCCGCAGTTCTCGCCCCCCGCAGCAGCGCGCGCCCAGCCCGAGCGAGGCATGGCGTGGCAGGGCGCCGCCCGCCTGGCCACGCGGAGGGCTCGCCGCCGGGGCTGCCCCTGGCAGCCTCGGGGCCCTCGGGATAGGGCACGCGCGGCGGCCCAGGCCTCGGCTCCAGGCCTCCCGGGTGGGGTCGGAGTGGGCTGGGTCGGAGGATCGCGCCGCTTCGCCGAGGCACCGGCGATGCGGCTCGGTGTGGAGCCCGGTCCCCGCCACGCCGACGGCGCCGATGCATCGCCGAATGCGCTGGTGCATCGCCAGTGCACCGCTGAATCATTGCCGATGTATCGGCGGTGCGAAGTGATCCTCCGACCCCGTTGTATACGCCAGCCCCATAAGGGAGGCTTCCACGAGGCTGGCCGAGAGCCCTCGCAGTCCGTCCTGGGCAGCCCCGCTTCGTCGCCCTCGCCGCGGGCCTGGGCACGTCATGTTCTCGCCCGCCGTTGGGGCTGCCCCGTGGGAACTCTGTGAAGGCTCGGGGCCCTTTGCGGGGCAGGGGGGGGGGCCAGACTTAAGTCGGGCCTGTCCCTCTAAAGGGGGAATATCAAAAATTATCCAAAAATCATGCGGGGACGATTGTTTGACAATTGCTGATCATTTTTGGACTATGTTCGAGTATTTTTCATCTTTCGTGATTTTGCTATCGGAGGCGGAGGCAGAGGCGGAGGCGGAGGGAGCAGTGAGGAGGACGCGCTGGAGCAAGATGGGGCGGCGACGGAGGATGGTTAGGTGGATGAGGCTGGCGACGACGACCGATGACAGCGAGGAGGGGGAGGGGAAGATTGGTCGCCTTCGCCACCGCCGTTGTCTGTGTTCGTCGTCGTTTTTGCCAGTCGTCATCGTCGCCGCCGTCGCCGCCATCGTCGCCACCGTCGTCGCCGTCGCCATCGCAGTCGCCGTCGGCGCGCGCGCAAGCCGCGCAGCAGCCGCGCCGCAGGTGGCGCCCCTCACCGCCGGGAGCCGCACGTCCCTGGGCGGCGCCCCGCCCACGGCGAGGGGCGGCAGGGGGGAGGGGGGACGCACGAGGATGGGACCCTGAGGGATGCGGCCCTGAGGAGAGGGCCCTGAGGGCGGCTGCAAGGGTGGCAAGTGGCCCCTCGCCATCCGCGCCTCCACTGTCGCTGCTGCCGCCGTCGCCCCCGCCGCCGCCCGCGTTGCCCCTGCCGCCGGCTGGCCGGCCGCCGGACCTCCGCCTGCCGCGGAGGAGGAGGAGGAGGAGGAGGAGGAGGAGGAGGAGGAGGAGGAGGAGGAGTAGGAGGAGTAGGAGGAGGAGGAGGACCGCGCCCGCGACGTCTCCTGGCCGCCCGCCCTGCCTGCCCGCCGCGCCCTGCCCTCCAGAGGCCGCCCCGGCTCGAGCCCCGAGCCGGCTGGCCGCCGCCGGGCCCCGCGATGCTCGCGCACCCGGCGGCGCCCTCGACTCAGCGCGCCCCCGCCGGGGTCCAGCAAGACTGGGGCGAGGTCGGCTCCGCCATTCGAATGTCAGCCACGCGCAGAGGGGGGTGGGGGGAGGGGGGAGCGTTTCTTAGAAGCACCCCTGTTTCTTAGAAATGCGCGGGCCTCATCTATAGATGTAAGGCTGGCGCCTTCTAGGAAGCAGCCTCCTTCTGAGAAGCCCCCCCCTCCCTCCACCCCCTTGTGCTGGGGCTTTTGACAGGTGGATCCCTCAAGCTCTCCGCCGCCTCTGGCGGTGCGCGTTGCGAGCAGGAACGCAGCAAAGCCACAGGAAAGCGCGGCATTGACAGTGCAGCTCCGCACACGTGACGAGTGTTCACGAGCAGGACAAGAGCAGAGCCCCGGGAGAGCGAGGCACTGACAGTGTAGCCCAGCACTCGAATGCGCGGTGAGGGGGGCCTTTCGCCGGAGTGATCGTTGGTGCTGGCCCGCAGGGGTCCCTCAGCATCAAGCAGTGGCGAAGCGTCTTGGCTCGCCACCAAACAGTGTTCTAAGAACCTTTTTGTTGTTGTCTGCGCGAAGTGTTCTTAGAACAGTTCTGGCCGGGGCTGTCTTGGTTTCACACATCGGGTTCATGTTGGTCCCTGCTCAACAGCAGCACTGGGCCTGTGCGCTCGGATCTGGCCCCCGCCGCGGGCCCCCCCAGGGCCGCGCACCCGAGAGGCCGCTCCTGCCCAGAGGGGGGGTCACTCCGGAGCGTGGGCGGGCCGTGCTCGCCCAGGCTCTGAGGAGCGGGGAGCGGTGGGCGAGGCGCGGCGAGCGTGGCGCGGGGAGCGGGGAGCGGTGGGCGAGGAGCGGCGAGCGGCGGGGCAAGGAGCGCGCAGCGGAACGCGCGGAGCGGAGAGCAGGGAGTGGAGAGCGGGGAGCCAGGAGCGCGGAGCGAGGTGGGAAGGGTGGTATCAGCGGGGAGCGGGGAAGAGGGGTAGTGGAGATGGGAGATTCGGGGGGGAGGAAGGTGGGTGAATGGGGAGGGATGGGGGGGGCAGCAGGAGAGGCGGGGAGGGGAGAGGAGGGAGATGACGGGAGGAGGAGGAGGATGAGGAGGAGGAGGAGGAGGAGGAGGCGGTAGGATATAGAGGGTAGGGCAGCAGCAGGAGGAGGAGAAGGATGAGGAGGAGCAGGATCAGGGAGGGGAAGGAGCAACAGCAGCAGCAGCAGCAGAAGCATGCGCAGGAAAAGGAATTCTGCCGCCCTCGATCTCGCTCACCTTTTCTCCCTCCTCACCTCCCCCCGCCTTCCTCACCTCCCGCCCCTCGCCCCTCCTCTTTTTCCGCCTCCTCCTCCTCCTCCTCCTCCTACTTCTCCTTACTCCTTCTCTTGTCTCTCGTCCTCATCCTCTCCCATCCTGCCTCTTCCTCCACTCCTCCCTCAGCCTTCCTCCTCATCCCCTTCCTCCTGTCCCCCCCTCCCTCATCCTAATCTCCCCCTCTCGTCCGTCCCTTCTGCCTCCTGAGGAGGAGCAGCAGGAGGACAGGACCGCCGCCGCCGTGGAGCGGCCGCGACCGGCAGCTCGGCCAGGGACGGGGGCTGTCCGTGGCGCCAGCTGCCCCCCAAGGGCGGCGGCACAAATGTTGTGCCCGCCCGCGTTCCGCCTTGAGTCCCCCTACATTCAAGCAGTGGCGAAGCGTCCTTGCTCGCATATGGTCCTACCAAGCAATGTTCGAATAACCTTTTGTGATCTGCACGAAATGTTCTTAGAACATTTCTGGCTGGGACTGACTTGTTGAAACACATCGGGTTTTATGTTCTAAGAACATGTGCTTTTGTTCTTAGAACTATTCTGGGTTCTACGAACATTTCGTGGTAGGCCGATAGGAATGCCGGGACGGTCGGTCCCTGCTCAATACATGGATGTATTCGCCCCCCCGGGCCCAGATAGATCCGTATCTGTTGCTGCCTGGGGTCCCAGCACATCGGTGCCCCAGGCGGCGGATTTGGATCTTCGCCGCCTCGCACCTCCCCGCCCCTCCGGGCGAGGCAGAGGACGAGGCGGAGGGGTCCTAAGGGAAACGTGCCCTGGACCCCGGGTGTTTTTTCCTCCCCTTGGGGCCCGCTCTTCGTCCCGAGTCGTGCCTGACGGCGCCGGGCCCTGGAAACAGGGCCCGGGCGGCACGAGATTCCGGCGAAAGAGCTCGGGATCCCCAGTCCTTTGGGGACGCGCACCCCTCGTGCCAGCCTTAAGTCGGACCTGTCCCTCTACAGGGAGAGTATTCAAATATGGTACAACAATAGTCAGGTGATTCTTTTTTTGACCATGTTTGAGCATTTTAACACATGTTCTGTGTATGTTTAATTTTTCGTTCAAAATCGGCATGTAGGGGACAGGCCCGACTTAATGCCAGCCTCGAGCGTCCTCGAGGATCGAGCCTCGACGCTCGAGGGGCTTCGAGCCTCGAGAGGCCTGCGGCCGCGGTCTCTGGCCGAGGCCAGCCTGGGACTGCTCCCAGCCGCCTGTGCGCAGCCAGGGAGGCGGCGGGGTGATCGACCACGAGGCACTGCTGGGAGCGGGGGGGGGTCAAGGGGGTAGCGTTGGGTCGGGACTGTCCCCCATACAGGGGGATTTTGGACGAAGACTAAATCATACTCCCAAAATATTCCAAAGATGCACAAGAATACTCAACATATAGTCCTTTGGAGCATTCCCCCTGTAGAGGGACAGGCCCGACTGAAGGGAAGCGTTAGGGGGGCGGGGGGAGGTAGGCTCAGCTAGGAGGGAAACCGTCGACCTGGAATCGGCGGTACATCGCCAACAGATCGGCGATAGGCCCTCGACAGCGAATCCCGCACGTTCTTGGGCAAATCCCCCCTTAGCCTGCCCCCCCCAAAACGTAGCCCCTCACCGGGGAGGAGGAGGGGGAAGAGGCGGAGGAGGAAGAGGAGGAGCATGAGGAGGAGCATGAGGAGGAGGAAAAAGAAAACGAGGAGTTTGGAGGACGAGGAAGAGGAGGATCGAACATCGATGAGAAGGACGAGGAGGAGGACGAGGAGGAGGAACAGGAGGGAGGAGGAGGAGGAGGAAGAGGAGGAGGAGGAGGAGGAGGAGGAGGAGGAAAAGGATCGAAAATCGATGATGACGAGGAGGAGGTAACTAATGGTAATGGTGCGGCCCCGCGCTTGGGCAGCTTCAGGACGTGCCCGAAACCATGGGAGGAGGAGGCGGAGGAGGCGGAGGGGGAGGCGGGAGGAGGAGGAGGAGGAGGAGGAGGATCCAAGGGGCCTCGAGGATCGAGGGTCGAGGATCGATCCCTTCCCTGGTCCTCGAGGGTGGCCCGCCGCGCGGCAGCGTCGGCGCACCGAGGCCGCCGCGCCCCGCGGCGCCCTCTGCCGCGTGGCGGCGGCCGGCGCGGCGGCCGCGGCAGCCCCGGCCGCTCGGCGGCGGCGGCCGCCCGGCAGGCGCAGGCGTTGCACGTCGCCCTCGGGGTCGTTGGCGGCCAAGAGGGGGGTGATGACAAGGGGGGGGTGGGTATCATGGCGGGGGCCATGATATTTTCCCAGATTTCATGGCGCCTCTTCTTGTTTCACTACGTCCCTGGCCCCCCCGCTGGGCCGCGCACATGCCGCCGGTCATGATTTGCACCCCCCCATCTTGGACGCCTCCCTCTTGGCCGCTCCCGAGTCCGCGTCTGTTCACTGAGATGTTCCACCCTTTTCCTCCTTTCCCCCGTCCTCCTCGTGGGAGCGAGCGGCCTCCCCTGCACGCGAGGGGCGTGGTCGCCCCGGGTGGGGGCGGAGGGCGGCCCGGTTTGTGGTGAGCCAGTGCTCTTTGTGAGGCAGTCCTCTCACGCGGGTTTCGGGGCTCCGGTCTCCATGGCTCCATGGCTCTCGGCCATGGGGTGCGTCGCGCGCGGCCATCCCTTCCCCCCCAGGGGCGGTGGCCCCTCAGGGGGGTTTGATCAAACTAGCGAGCCAGGCAACTCCAGGGGTTCCTCCTCCTCCTCCTCCTCCTCCTCCTCCTCCGCCTCCTCCTCTGACGAGGGCCAGTCCGAGGCGTGCTCGCCCGGCAGAATTTGGCCGCGCTGTGTTGCCCGTCTGTCGAACCAGGCCGCCCCCCAGCAGTGCGCAGGGGGCCAGGGGCACACGTCCCTCTCCGAGACCCTGGAGTTACGTATCTAACATGGTTGTCCAGAGCTGGCACCATGTGTTTTTACGTGTCCAGGCCACCCAGTCGGGTATCTAGCATGATTGTCCCGAAATGGAGCCATGTGTTTTTACGTGTGCAGGCCGCCCAGGGGGATATCCAACATGGCGTCGGGCCCACCGCCGAATTATCAGGTAACGCACGGGAGGCCAAAAAGGGCTACCCGAGCACATATCGCAGTGATGTTTTCTTGCTCTGGACAGGGGGTGGCGCTTTGGGGGCTTCTCCAGGGAAGACATTGCGTGGATGTCTCCAGCGGGAGCGCGAATACAGCGTATCCAGGCCACGCGGGGGGGTACCTAACATGGCTGTCCCGAGCTGTAACCGCGTGTTTTTATTTGTTCTGGCCACCCAGGGGAGTATTCAACATGATTGTCCCGAGCTGGAGCCACGTGTTTTAACGTGTCCAGGCCACTCAGAGGTGTATCTAACATGGTTGTCCCGAGCTGGCACCACGTGTTTTTACGTGTCCAGGCCACCCATGGCGGTATCTAACATGGTTGTCCCGAGCAACGACCACGTGTTTTTACATGTCCAGGCTTAACATAATTGCCCAGAGCTGGCACCCACGTTTTTACGTTTCCAGGCCGCCCAGGGGGGTGTCTAACATGGTTGTTCCAAGCTGGTACCACGTGTTGTCAAGTGTCCAGGCCACCCAGGGGGGAATCTAACATGGTGGTCCTGCGCTGGAACCATGTGTTTTTACGTGTCCAGGCCACCCAAGGGGGTATCTAGCATGCTTGTCCCGATCTGGAACCATGTGTTGTTACGTGTCCAGGCTGCACAAGAGGGGGATATCCAACATGGCGTCGGGCCCAACGGCGAATTATCAGGAAGCGCACAGGGGGGCCGAAAAGCGCTACCCGAACACATGTCCCAAGACAGAAAAGTGATGTGTTCTTGCTCTGAACAGGGGGTTGCGCTTGGGGGGCCTCTCCAGGGAAGACAATGCGAGGATGTCTCGAGCGGGAGCGCGAATTCAGCGTATCCAGGTCACGCAGGGGGGTATCTAACATGGTTGTCCCGAGCTGGAGCCAAGTGTTTTTTCATGCTCAGGCCACCCAGGGAGATCTCTACCATGATTGTCCCGAGCTGGAACCACGTGTTTTAACGTGTCCAGGCCACTCAGGGGTGTATCTAACATGGTTGTTCCGAGTTGGCACCACGTGATTTTTCGTGTCGCGGTGCGTCCCGTGGCACGTCCTTTGGCACGTCGCCTGGCGCGTCCCTTGGAACGTTCCGCGGCGCGTCTTCCTGGCATGTTCCCCTGTCAATTAGCTCTGGGGCAGCTACTATGTGGACTATGTGCTCAGGCAGCTCGAGCTTCAGATCCATATCAGTTCGGTCAGGACTCGTATGCAACGGAGGACTCGATCCACAACACTATAAAGCACAGTCGAGGCATGGCACATCGCAGTTCAGCACGGCGCTGCACAGCACAGCCCTCGGCACGGTACATCAAGATCGATACACTCACTTAGCATTGCAACCTGGCACGTTCCGTGGCGCGTCTTGTGGCGAGTCCCCCTGGCACGTCGCGCGGCGCGTTCCTTGGCTCGTCCCGTGGCACGTCCATTGGCACGTTCCGTAGCGCGTCCCCTTGGCACGTCCCGCGGTGCGTCCCCATGGCACGTCCCCTGGCACGCCGCCTGGCGCGTCCCTTGGAACGTTCCACGGCGCGTCTTCCTGGCATGCTCCCCTGTCAATTAGCTCTGGGGCAGCTGCCATGTGCTCAGGCAGCTCGAGCTTCAGATCCAGATCAGTTCGGTCAGGACTCGCATGCAAAGGAGGACTCGATCCACAACGCTGTCGAGCACAATCGCGGCATGGCACATCGCAGTTCAGCACGGCGCAGCACAGCAAAGCCCTCGGCACGGTACATCAAGATCGATACACTCAGCATTGCATTTGCCCGTCGCCCAATCAGGTGTCTTTGAAACGTTGCCATGTCTTACGTTTCTATATTCCTTTCCGGGTTCGTAGGAAGATCATGTTCTTACGTGTCCCACGGCCCCGCATGAATTCAGACAACGCGACTGGGGGATGGTAACCGGGCCCTTTTCGGCTCCCCCCCTCGCGCGGACTTCAACAATTTATAGCATGGTGCAGAAAGCATGGCAGTAACATTGTAAACCGGAACTTGAACTGGCGAAGGGAGCAGCAAGCCTAAGCCTCGCAGCCTGATGGCAGCACGTATGTGTTTTTGAGGTTTGGTTTCCCGTCGCTCCGAACCTGCACGCATGCGTTTTCGGGACAACTTCCGAAGCTGCATGCATGCAGCTTCGGTGGGGCCTCCTCCTTCGTGAACCCCAGCGATTCCTTCTGCGACGATCCGCCTATGATTTATGCCGTGGTGCCTTGCCGCAGACTGTGAAGCTGAAGCTAATTATCAGTAGCATGCTGCCGTTGGTGGTAATGATGATGAAGATGGTGATGGCGATGGCACTGATGATGAGGATACTGATGATACTGCTGGCATCGACGATAGCGATAACAATGATGATGATGCTGCTGCTGCTGCTGATGATGATGCGTATCGTGATGTTTATTGTGATTATGATGGTGATTGTTCGTATGAGGATGATGCTGATGATGCGGATGATGATGATCGTTATGATGATGATGGTGTTGATGATGATGGTGATGATGCTGATGATGATGGTGATCGTGATGATGTTGATCATGATGACGATGATGAGGATGATGATGATGATGATGGTGATGGTGGTGGTGGCGATGCCATTCATAGTAGTGGGATGATGGTGATGATGATGATGATGATGATGATGATGATGATGCTGATGCTGATGCTGATGCTGATGCTGATGCTGATGATGCTGATGTTGATGGTGATGGCAATTGTGATGGTGAAGAAGATGGTGATTGTGACTATGATGGTACCTTCCTCAGTCCCTCCTACTCGTCTCCCTCCCACGCTGCGCAACCGTGGTCGCACCACCCCAAGTCAACTTCTGCGAAGATCATCTAGTCTTCCAGGGAGCTGCTCGGGAGGCGGAAGAGGAACGGGAACGGCAAGGAGCCGGGGAGCTTGTTGAGGAGGCCAAGTAGTATTGGTAGGCTGATGAGGACGGCGAGCAGGACAACGAAAACAACGTCGACGGCCGACATCGACAACGGCAGCGGCGGCGACGATTCCGGCGATTGCCGCCGACCGACGCCGACGGACGACGACCGACCGACGCCGGAGACGACGACGACGACGTCGACGACCACGCCAGCCCGCGACCGAAACTAAAGACCGACGCCGCCGCGAAACCCGCGACCGACGGCCACGGCTGGCTCTGTCTCTCACCGGGCGCGTTGCCCGAAAAACACATGTCTGCTTCGATGCTATTCATCGCAGATCCCCCGCGGCGGGCCCGGGCGATTTGCGGGTAGCTACTTCGCGAGTAGTGGAACGCGCTCCTGCTCTCGGAGCCGGCAGAGGCGCGCCTGGCCGCCCGGCGGGCGGCGCCGCAGCCGCTGCCAGCGCCTCCAGGTGGGCCGCGCGGCTGCCGCCGCGCGGCTGCGGCTGCCGTGCCGCGCCGGCTGCCGCCGCTCGGTGCCGGCGCGTGCGCCGCCCGCCGCCGCTTGAGGGCGCCGCCGGCCGCTGGCCGCCGCTGGCCGCCAGCGCCGCCCCTGACGACGACGACGACGACGACGACGACGACGACGACGACGACGACGACGACGCTCAGTATCGTTTAACTGACCCCCTATCCCCATCCCCATCCCCTTCGAGACCCCCACCAACTGACCCCCCCACTTGGGGATGCACCCCTCGAAGCCCGAAGGGAACGACCTCTGTTCCCATCTGCCGGGGTGAATCGGCCAGTGGGGCCCAGGCCACGCCGCTGGGGATGGGGATCGGTTAAACGATACTCAGACGCACCGACGACGACGGAACCGCTGCCGAAGGCCGCGACGCCAGAAGTTCGCGCGGATTTCTCGGATCGTCGCTGAAGCCCCCTGGCGCTGCCCCTGGCGCGCTCCGCGCGCCCGGGAGCGGGGGTCCTGCGCCGATGCAAGGAGTCCGCGCGGACCTCCAAGAGTTTCCTGCCTAGACCCCTCTGGGCTCCTCTGGATGGCGAGGCAGGGAAGGCGAGGATGCCGATGCCGCTGCGCGTCCCCGGTCGCCACGGTTGGATTCGGCCCGTCATTCTTTGTCAGAGCCTACCCCGGGAGAGGCCCAGGGTGCGTTCTTAGAGGTGTCGGTCTCTCTCCTTGCCCCCCGCAGAGTGGGCACGCGCGCAGGTCGCGTTCTTAGAGGTGTCGGTCTCTCCTTGGCCCCCCGCAGAGTGGGCACGCGCGCAGGTCACTGCGCCCACTGCCCTGCCGGAGCCCCTGGCGGGGGCGGAGCCACGCCTGCCCGTTGCCCAGGGTGTCGGCGCGGCAGCGCGCCCCACTCGGGTGCGTACGGCCAGACCAGACCAGGGCCAGGAGGGACGACGCGTTCTCCACGCGCGGGACCCTTCGCGCCGCGCCCGGGGCCCCGGGGCCTGTACACGCCGGCCGTCGAAAGTAATCGACATGCTTCTGCTCCTCCTCCTCCTCCTCCTCCTCCTCCTCCTCCTCCTCCTCCTCCCCCTCCTCCTCCCCCTCCTCCTCCTCCTCCCCCTCCTCCTCCTCCTCCTCCTCCTCCCCCTCCTCCTCCTCCTCCCTCCTCCCCTCCTCCTCCTCCTCCTCCTCCTCCTCCTCCTCCTCCTCCTCCTCCTCCTCCTCCTCCTCCTCCTCCTCCTCCTCCTCCTCCTCCTCCACGCGCGGGACCCTTCGCGCCGCGCCCGGGACCCTTCGCGCCGCGCCGGCCGTCGAAAGTACTCGACATGCTTTTGCTGTGTTTCCACGCTTTTGAGAGTAATCGACATGCTTTTGCTGTGTTTCCACGCTTTTGAAAGTAATCGACATGCTTTTGCTGTGTCTCCACGCTTTTGAAAGTAATCGGCATGCTTTTGCCGTGTTTCCACGCTTTTGAAAGTAATCGGCATGCTTTTGCTGTGTTTCCACGCTTCTGCTTTCGTTGAAGGTGATCGTTTTGAAAGTAATCGACATGCTTTTGCTGGGAGGACCTGGACCCAATCCACTATATCCGCCTTCCTACTTCATGTTTCTACCTACTTCTTCTGACCGACCTGTATGGAGCCGTTCAACGGCTTCTGCCGCAAGGGTGTCGTATTGCGAAGGCCTTGCGGCCGGTGCCGCCGACCCTGCAGACGGAGACGACGAGCTGGACAAGGACGTTGAGGAGCAGGAGGCGGAGGACGTCAGGGAGCAGGAGGGGGGAGGAGGAGGAGGGGAACAGGAGGAGGAGGGGGAGGAGGAGGAGGAGGAGGAGGAGGAGGAGGAGCCATATTTCTCTTTGTTGTTCCGGAGAAACCAACCCCAAGAGAGACAGAGCTCGAGACCCCTGCAGCCGTCGGACCGGGCCCGTCCAGCGTCGGAGATCCGGGGCGCGGCGCGGTCGGTCGCGACGCGCGTCCGTGTCTGGTTTTCGCGGCTGCGTATGTCCAGGCCGCCAGGCTTTCGCGGCTGCGTATGTCCAATGTCGATCCGATCGATCCGATTCGGCATCGGTCGTGGCCGATGCGATCCGATGCGATACGATCCGATCCGAGGCGGCCCGATGCCTGCATGGCGCTGTTGTGAATCTTGGCGCGGCCAGTCCGATTGGATTTCGGTCCTGCGCCGATGTAGCCCGGTTGGACGCACATCTCAATACGGTTGGATTTTCCGAATCGACGTTGATTGACCCTGGGATGCGGCCAAAGTGGCTTCGCCATGGTAGTTTGCGACGTTTCTGAGCCTCCAGAGTCCTCCTGGGACCTTCAATCGGAGATGATAGGCGCGGAGGATTGCGCCGCATCGCAGGTGCGTCGAAGATGCGGCGCAATCTGGGAACCAAATTGTTTCATCCCGGCGTCGCCGATGCATCGGTGATGCCGTGCGATCTTCCGACCCCATTTGTTGTGCAGCCTCCAGTAATTATCAGCGCAAGCGTTGCGAGTCGCTTCTGTCTCCCAACCATATTGTGGTGACCGTGGTGGGTCCTCGTTTTCAAGGGACAGCGCCCCGCGTCATCTCATCTCCTCCTCTCCTCCCACCCTCCCCCCTCCCAGCATCATAATCGGCCATCATCCCATCATCCCATCATCCTCATCGTCATTCATGTCCGCATCATCATCATCATCGTCGTCATCATCATGTCATTATTACCATCACCATCACCGACGCAACCATAATCATCATCATCGTCATCATTCATCATGTTCATCACCACCATCATCATCACCATCACCATCGTCATCATCAGCAGCATCATCATCACCATCATCATCGTTATCGTCGAAGTGGTCATCATCATTATGATTGCCATCGTCATCAGCATCATCATCATCATCATCATCATCATCATCATCATCATCAACATCATCATCATCATCATCATCATCGCCGTCGCAATCACCATCATATCCACCCACTTCGGCACACCCCTCAAACGTTTCGTAGCCCCTTAGGGAGCTCCACCGAAGGCCCCAGTGGCGGTGCCTACATGTGTCCGCGCCACCAATTCGGGCACCCCTCACACGCTTCATGGCCCCATGCGGAGCTCCACCGAAGGCGCAGTGGCAGGGTTCGCACGGCGTTTCCGCTCCATTTCGGCACACCCCTCACACGTTTCGTTGCCCCACAGGGAGCTCCACCGAAAGCTGTGTAGATAATGCAGTGCCTACAACTGCATATGGTTGGGCCTTTCGCCAGGATGATTTCGGGGGTCGCGCCAGCTGCCGGCGAGTGCCCGTTGGGCCTTCGTGCTTTCGCGACGGGTTCTGAGACGCGTTCCGCGGCGGCCTCTGGGACAGGCGCCCGTGGAAGAGCCTTGTGCGGTGTCCCGATCCGCGGGGGGGGTCTGAAGACTAAGTTGGTCAGAAGGGAAATCTGTTCACGGCCCGAGCCCATTTTCCACCACAGGTGTCCAGTTGTCCGCGTTGCCCCCACGAAATCTAATCGTCGCCATCCTGGCGGGTTCGGGAAATCTGCTCCCCGACCAACTTGTTGCTGGGTCGTCGTTTTAAAGAGACAGCGCCCCGCGTTCCTTCTTTTCCTTTTTCTTTTTCTTCGTCTCCTCCCCCTCCTCTTGCCACCCTTGCCTTTGTTATCTGTACAGCGCAGAGCCTTGCCACCCTCTTCCACCCTCCTCCTCCTCCTCCTCCTCCTCCTGCCTCCTCCCCCTTACGTCTGCCATCTGTAGAGCGCAGGACCTCTTTACCTTCTCCTCCTCCTCCTTCTCCTCCTCCTCTTCCTCGTCCTCCTCCTCCTCCTCCTCCTCCTCCTCCTCCTCCTCCTCCTCCCCCTCCCCCTCCCCCTCCTCTTCTCCCTCCTCCTGCCTCCTCCTTCTTCCCCTCCTCCTGCCACCCTTGCTCTTGCCTTCTCCTGCCCCCCTGCCTCCTCCTCACTTTAGCGCACACTCTACGGCGCTTCGTGGCCCCCGAGGGAGCTCCGCCGAAGGCCCTGCCTGGTGGCTGTGACCACATGCGCCCCGCGCCACCCACTACAGCGCTTCGTGGCCCCATAGGGAGCTCCACCGAAGGGCACAGTGGCTGTGACCACATGCGTCCCGCGCCAACCAGTACGGCGCTTCGTGGCCCCACAGGGAGCTCCACCGAAGGGCCCAGTGGCTGTGGTCACATGCGTCCCGCGCCACCCAGCACGGCGCTTCGTGGCCAGACAGGGAGCTGCACCGAGGGCTCCTGTGGCTGTGGCCACATGCGTCCCGCGCCACCCAGCACGGCGCTTCGTGACCATGGAAGGAGCATCACCGAAGACCCCTGCGGCTGTGGCCACATGCGTCCCGCGCCACCCACTACGGCGCTTCGTGGCCCCATAGAGGAGTCAACGACCCAGTGCAGCCCCTCGCGGCCCGAAAGCGGGCTGCACCGAAGGCCCCGGAGGTTGTGATCACATGCGTCTTCCTCGCCCATATCGGCACGCCTCTTGCGCGTTTCGTGGCCTGCCCCCAGGGAGCTCCTCCGAAGGCCTTGGCGGCGGTGTCCACATCCGTCCCCACGCCCATGTCCGCATACCCCTCACACGTCTCGCGGCCCCGTAAAAGCTTCCCTCTTTCGTCCCACGTGCCTTGCAGTACTCACAAGTGCATATGGGTGGGCCCTTCGCCAGGATGATGTTCAATAGCTTCAGGTCGGGCCTGCCCCCCTACAGGAGGAACATTCAAACATATAGTCTGGGGACCACTGTTTTCGCACGTTTTGAATATGTTGGTGCGTTTTGGGGCTATGTTTTTGAAATCTGGCGCCCCAAATCCGCCTGTAGGGGGACATGCCCGACCTAAAGATAATGTTCGATAGCTCTCGCTTTCTTTCTTCGATCGATTGCAACGAAGGATTCCCCAAAAAAACACATCCTGCCCACGAAGGGTTTTTTGTTGGCAATCGAGCGAAGGGTTTTTTCGCAATCCTGCCCACGTCAGCCGCCACCGCGCGTGTCTGCATTAGCGAGGCTGCAGCGAGGCGCTGTCGCGGAGGCCTCGTGGCCCGACCTGCCCACCACCACCGCTGCAGGTGATAGATTTGAGTGCAAGTGAGGAGGAGGAGGAGGAGGAGGAGGAGGAGGAGGAGGAGGAGAGAAGGAGGAGAGGGAGGAGAGGGAGGAGGAGGAGGAGGAGGAGGAGGAGGAGGAGGAGGAGGAGGAGGAGGAGGAGGAGGAGGAGGAGGAGGAGTATGTAAAAACTGTCAAACAAAATTTTGTTTTTTTTGTTTCAGTTATTATTTGACTATGTTGGTGTATTTGTAGTATATTTCTCATTGTTCGCCAAACATCTGCCTGTAGGGGGGCAGGCCCGACCGGATGATAGATAGGATACGCGTGGCCTGACAGGTCACGTTGTCTTTGAGGTCTGCAGGCCTTCGATACCCGATTTAGAGCTGGGAAGCTGGGCCGCGGCAGGCACCATGGTCAACCAGGCGAGCTGGCAGCGGGCGTATGTGGACACAGGGTGTCGTACCATCCCGACCGATTTTCTGCCAGGATCGACTTCTGACGCGACATCGTTGTTTCAGTCTGTGGGCGCCCCGACGCTCCAAGACGGCCCAGGTCCTCTGAGGCGATCCTGAGAGCCCTGAAGACGGGCCCCCAGAGTTCCGGTATCCTTGAGCAGCGGGGCCCGAGCCTGACGCCACTTCCGGCCGCGGCGAGGTGTCGCAGAGCGCCGATGCCGAGGCCGCACGCGCCTCGGCAGAGAGCGCACCCGCACGCTCGCCCTCCTGCGGGGCGCCCAGGGAGGCCCTGCCGCCCGCCTGCCGCGCGAAGGCCGGAAGGCGCGCAGCGCCACGGAGTCCGCCGCGCGAGGCGCACGGGAAGCGAGAGGGTCCCACGAGGAGGAGGAGGAGGAGGAGGAGGAGGAGGAGGAGGAGGAGGAGGAGGAGGAGGAGGAGGAGGAGGAGGAGGAGGAGGAAGAGGAGGAGAGGAGGAGGAGGAGGAGGAGGAGGAGGAGGAAGGAGGAGGAGAAGGAGGAGGAGGAGGAGGAGGGAGAGGAGGTGGGGCTTGGGATGGAGGAGGAGGAGGAGGAGGAGGAGGAGGAGGAGGAGGAGGACCAGCGCTCGCTCGGCTTCTGATGTTCCAACGTACCTTAGCCTCGACCACCAGCAAGGATGCGAGCAGCGAGGCGGTACCGAGACTGGATAGTTTCCAGGTGTCGTGCCCTGGGAGGCGGTACTCGTTCGATACCGGTTCGATACCGTACAGGGGCGCCCGATTTTTTTTTGGGGGGGGGAATGTGGTGCTTCAGTACGATGGGAGCAACGTAACGCTCGGCGTATATCCCCCTCGCCCATCCGAAACGGGACCACGGCGGGGAGAGCGCGCGAGCGCCGAGGGAGCTTGAAGTAGGAACTGAAGTTCAGCAACAGAAGCGATTGATGAGGAGGATCGGCGGCGGGCCCAGGGGGGAGAGAGTGAGCGGGGGCAGGCCTTGTTGTCAGGAGGCGGCGGGGCTTCTCGGAGTCCCTCCGGCCTTCCCGGGCACCGTTTCTGTTTCAAGAGGAGGCTCTGACAGTCTTCTCTTGGAAGGCGCGACGGCTTCTGAGGAGACCCGCCGCCGCCTTCTGAGAAGGCCTGCCCCCTCTCACTTCCCCCCGGGCTCGCCGCCGAGAGGAGGAGGAGGAAGAGGAGGAGGAGGATGAGGAGGAGTAGGAGGAGGACAGGGAGAAGGACGAGGACAGGGAGAAGGACGAGGAGGAGGAGGAGGAGAAGGAGGAGGAGGAACGGCGCCGCCGCCGTCCTGCGGCGTCGGCGGCCACCGCCGTCGGCTCCGCTGTATGCCTGCCGCCGCCCCCCCTGGCGGCAGAGGCCCGCGTGTGCGCTCACAGCCGCCGCGGTCGCGGCAGCGGGGCGCGGCGGACGGCCGCGGCGGCGAGGCGCGCGCGGCCGCCGCCGCAGACGGCTTCGCCGCCGACGCTGTCGTCGTGGGCGTCGGCCCCGACGTCGCAGCCTCTGCAGCCGTCGCCGTTGCCTGCCATCGTTGTCGCCACTGTTGGTTGCTGTCGCCGTCGCCGTCGTTACCTTCGCCGACGTCGCGGTCGTCACAGTCGCCGTCGTCGGCGTCGTGGGCGTCGGTGCTGTTGTTGTTCTACTTGCCGTCGTGATCGTGGTCGTCGGATTCGGAGGAAGAGGAGGCGAACCGCGGAAGCGGAGGAGAGGGAGGGGCAGGTGGGGGGAGGGAGCACGTAGCTGCTGAACGCGATCACACGCCCCCCTACCCTTGATCCTTACCTTCCACATCTGGTGTCCATGAGATGCGGATGCGGCGCCACGCTCATGCGTGTGCAACATCTCACATCCAGACCATGGAGTGAAACACGCAGTATTATTATTGGTTCATGCGCGCATATGGATATGTCATTGTTGATGTTTGGCGCGCACGAGCACGCGGTCTGCACACCGAAATCGTTTCGACCAGGGCGTGCCCGTTCAGCGTGAGAGCGTGACAGTGTTGCCCACTCGACAGGGAGAGAGCCCAAGCTCCAGTGCTGGCGTCGTCACCATCATCACCATGATTGTCATTACCGTCGTTGTCTCCGTTGCCGCCATCGTCGTCGCCGTTGTCCTCGCCGTCCTGGTGTCCATCATTGCCTGGGTTGTCGCCGTTGCCCCCCTTCTCTTCTTCATCTCCCCTCCGATCGACCTCCCCCCTCCATCCGATCTCCTTCCCCCCCTCCCACTCCGACTCCTACTCCCTTTCTCCTCATTCCTACTCCTTCCATCTTTGCAATCACTCAATATGAATACAATTCTCCTATCGTGCCAGGTCGTGTCGAAGCGGGGCGTCTTTTCTCTTGCAGTATCTTTTTCAGTACACAGGGTTTCAAGACTTGATTTGTTCATCTGTTGTTTCTCTCAGCACGTACTCAGTCTTTCAAAGTGTCGTTCCCGCTTCAGCGGTGGGCCCCATTGTAGGATCGGTGGTTTGCTCCCGTCGTTCAGAGTTGCGATCTCCTCTGAGCGCGGGCAACATTTCTTGAGCCGATTCCTTTATTGTCATTGTCGCCCCCCTCCTTGCCCCCCCCCGGCATCCCCCTGGTCCTCGTGCTCCTCCCGCTCCTGCTCCTCCTCCTGCTGCTGGCCCTCCTCATGTTTCATTCCTCTCCCTCCGCATCCGCAAGCTCCCTCTCCTACAATGCACGCAGCTCCTCGTTCTGTCTGCGCAACACGCGATTGGGTCACTCTGGGGCCCCAGGTCCGCCAGGACATCCGCGGCCGACTGGTGGAACAATCAGCACCATGGGCGGGGATGGGTGTGAGAGGCAACGTCAGCTTGTGATTAACAAATGATGGAGGGCTCCCCCCCTGGGGCCGATGAATAGACCCCGCGGAGCGCGAACCATTTTATTTTCCCCACATCCAGAGTGGGGCTCTAGTTTTCTATGCACCCCCCCGCGCAGGATCTCCTCCTCCACCTCCTCGTCCTTCTCCTCCTCCTCCTCCCTTCTCACTTCCTCACTCACACACTCACGCACCCACGCATCCTCTTCCTCATCTTCATCCTCCTCCGCATCCTCATCATCATCAGCAGCAGTATCATCATTATCATCATCATCATCATCATCATCATCATCATCATCATCATCATCATCATCAGCATCAGCATCAGCATCAGCATCAGCATCATCATCATCAGCATCTCTCCCAGACACACGCATTCCTTCGCACCCACTCACGCTCACACTAACTCGTCATCACCACTCATTACCATCACCACTCATCACCACCATAGACATACATGTCTTGAGGGAAGTCTCGACTGGGAGCCCCCTCCCTATGATGCCCGCACTTCATGTTGGCAATCCGAGCGGGTCATCGGCATTTTTTTCCAGGCGTAGCACTTGAGTACCCCAAAGGGGCAAGTCGTGAGGATGTCTCAAGCGGGGGCGTCGTCTGTGTGTAACTTGCAAGGAAGTCTCGAGCGGGCGCGCCCTCCCTATGGAGTCACTGCATGTTGGTAGTCCGACTGGGTCGCCGGCAAACTCTACGAGGCATCACACTTGAGCACCCCAAAGGGGCACGTCGAGCAGGGGCTTGGTCTGCGAGTGAAATGCGAAGATGTCTCAGGCGGGAGCCCCCGCCCTACGGGGCCCGCACTTCATGGTGGTAATCCGAGCGGGTCATCGGCAAACTCTACCAGACATACACTTGAGCATCCCAAGGGGACGAATCGTGAGGATGTCTCAAGCGGGGGCCTCGTGTGTGAGTGAGTTGCAACGAAGATGGGGCCCGCACTTTCTGTTGGTAGTTCGACTTGGTCACCGGCAAACCTACCAGGCGTAGCAGTTGAGAACCCAAAGAGGGCAAATCGTGAGCCCAAGATTGTTTGGCTCCAGCTCGGCATTCCAAATCCAGAACACGCCACCGCCCCAATGTGTATCCAACATCTGGTCGGCTCATCTGTCCCAAGGATGGCCTGTCTAGTGTTGATCGCGGGCCTCGTCGGGGCACGCGGCGCCGCCGGTACAAAAGGCCTCCCCTAAGCCGGCACTAACATCAGCGCACGATGCTGGTGGCGAAGTCTATGATCTTCTAGGTTACCCTAATGACGAGGATACGACTGGCTTTGATTATTGCCAGAATGTGTAACTCACCGCCAACAGTTGAGCATGTAGTCAGTGCTGGCACAGCCGGTATTCACGAGTGCAGGGTGTTTTGCAAAGTATGGCGCATGTGTCAGTACTTGGGAGGCGAGATGCTTCTTGCTGCGGGAGTGCGATGGGCAAGTGCTAAACCCATCCACAGGGTCTTCTGGCGCAGTATTGATTTTGTGCAAAGGCACCAAGCCCTACACCAATGCCAGCGCCCACGCTGGCCAGCTGCGGCGACGGCTATGACATTCAGTTGCCCGATGGCGTGTTGAGTCGCAGTGGTGAGTACTTTTACTGCGCGACCCACGCTGGAAAGGACGACATTCCCTGTGAGTACCAGTGGCGAAGCGGGCACGACAGAATGCAGGGAGAACGCCTCCGCGGCGTGCAGCGTTTGCGGAATGCATAGGGTTTCTACGGAGTGTCTATCAGGCCCAGGTGTTGTCTGATATAATGATTCTTGCACGGATGTCACGAATAAACACAGACTGACGGCACGATGTCAGATCTACCGCGCGCATCTTGCTTCAACTCCGCCCGTCCCATTTTCTTCCAATACATGTATCTAAGCCCTTCGAAGGGCGCCGCGCGGCGCCAGACTTGTCGAGCCACACAGTCCGAAGGTGCCCCAAGACGAGCCCAGTAGATCGAGCCCTGGCGGAGCGCCGCGGAGAGCCTGGCGCACAGCTCCGCCGGCGTCCGCCGCGGCCGCCACAGGCTGCCGCGGCCGCCGCCCGCAGCCCGCCGCCGCCGCTGCCGTCGCCGTCGTCATCGGCGTCGTCTGTCGTCCGTCGTCCGTCGTCCGGTCGTCCGTCGTGCGTCTGTCGTCGTCGTTGGTCGCCGCCGCCGTCGTTGGGCGCAGCGCGGCGCGCGGCCTGCGCCGAGACGTCCGCCGCCCGCCGCGCCCCCCCCCCCCGAAGCTGGCCAGGCGAACGCCGCGCGCGGCGGGCGGCGGCGGCGGGCGGCGGGGCTGCCGGGGGAGCGGGCGCCGGCCAGTGGACCCCTCCACCGCTGCTCGCCGGTAGGGAAAGGATGGGCTACGCGTAAGAGCGATGCTTCGGTGGGGTGACCTTCGGTGCGGGCACACGGGTCCCTCCAGTACTGGCTGGCGCGCTCGGATGGCTTGGATTTGGCCTCCCTCGCGACCCCCCTACGGCCGCGCACCGAAGGTCACTCTTGCCTACGGCCATTCTTGCGTGCAGCCTAAAGGAGCGGCGTCAGGGGGGAGAGAAGGTGTTTGTGTGGCCCGTTGGGTGTTTGTGTGGCCTGGTCCATGTTTGTATGGCCCGGGTTGCTCCGTAGTCTGTGTATCGTCGAGTACGGCAGAGGAGGCGAGCCCCCACACACGCCGACAAAGCGCCTATGACGAGCTTCTCGGGGCCTCTGAAGAACTTTTTGGGGCCTTTGAAACGCTTTTGGGGCCCTCGAAAGAGCTGCTTGGGGCCTCTAAGGGGCCTCTTGGGCCTCCACAGCTTCTTGGGGCCTCTGAATGGCGTGTTGGGGCCTCTGAAGAACTTCTTGGGCCTCTGATGATGGATGTGATGGTGACGAGGGGAGGAATAGGAGAGGGTCATCGTGACGTTGAGGGTTGGAATGAAGATGATGTGGACAGTATATGCTCATGAGGGCGAGCGTGATTGTGATCAAGCTGCTTGCAGCAAGTCCGCCACCGTGCCAGTCTAGCATATTTGGTGGTGACAGTTCGGATCGATGATGGTGAGGATGATGATGATGCTGATGGTGGTGATGCTGATGATGCTGATGAAGATGAAGATGAAGATGCTGAAGATGCTGATGTTGATGCTGATGTGGACGGTGATATGAATGATAATGATGATGTATACAGCGAGCGACTTGAATGGGGGACACATGTTTCAAAAGGTGCTCGGTGGTTCCTCAGGCTTGCATGCGTTATGTTCGTTCCTTCTGCTGTATGTATCACGTATCTGTCCTTATGAGTTACTCCTTGGAAAACAAGGGCTTCGTTCCTTATTCATCCTTCCGTAGGTCAGGCCGATGACAGTATGAATATGATGTTGCTGATGCTGCTAGTGATGATGCCGATGACGATGACGATGATGAGTATTACGTATGATGGTGGTGTTTATGGGGATGGTGATGACAATGATGAGATGCGTATTATAGCTGTGGATGAACAACGAGAATAATGAATACGATAATGATGGTGAACATGATGCTGATGATGATGATGGTGATGTTGATGGTGATGGTGGTGATGAGGATGACGATTGTGGTGATTGGGGTGATAGTGTTGATGATGTTGAGGATGATGTTGAGGATGATGGTGACGATGACGACTACGATGACGACGACGACAATTCTGCTACTGCGGATGATGATCCTGATGATGGTGGTGAGGATGACGATGAGGGAGACAATGACGATTACGGTGGTGGTGGCGATCGTGTGGTGATGGTGTTGATTGTGATAGTGTTGGTGATGAGGGTGATGATTGTGGCGATGGTGATGGTGATGGCGATGATGATGATTATGATGATCGTGACGGTGGTGATGGTGATGACACGTATGATGGCGATGTCGATTGCGATGTTGGTGTTGACGGTGATGTTGATGATGATGGTGCTGAATCTGATTATGATGGGGAGTGTGATGCTTATTTTGATAACGGTGATGCGGCGGATGTTGATTATGATGTTGATGTTGATGTTGTGGTTGATGATGGCGATTGCGATGATGATGGTGATTGTGATGATGTTGGCGATGGTTATGGTGGTGGTGATGATGACCAAACTGGTGTTGATGATGATGTTGGTGATTGTGGTGTTGGTGGTAGTGGTGCTGATGAAGATGCCGATGATGATGGTGATGATAATGGTGGCGGTCACGATGGTAATGGTGATGGTGATGGGGACGGTGACAGTAACGATGACGATGACGACGACGACGATGACGACGACTACGATGTTGACGACCACGACGAAGAGGAGGAGGAGGAGGAAGATGATAAGTCGCTTCGTGGTGGTGATGAGGAGAAGGAGGAGGAGGAGAAGGAGGAGGAGGAGGAGGAGGGAGGGGACCAGGATGAGAAGGAGGTGAGGAGGAGGAGGGGGAGGAGGAGGAGGAGGAGGAGGAGGAGGAGGAGGGGAGGAGGAGGGACGAGGAGGAGGAGGAGAGTCGATACATGTGACACTGTTTGTCTTCACTTCTCGGCGAGCCCTCATGGACCTTATTCTCAAGCATCATGTGGTGTTGGGTCCGCGCCCCGCGTCCCACCTGACCTCACCGTCCTCCTGCCCCTCCTCCTTCTTCCCCTGCGTGCCTCTGCTCTTCGCATCAGTCTACCATGTCTTCACACCCCTCACACGTTTCGTGGCCCCATAGGAGCGCCACCGAAGGTCCCAGTTGCGACGTTCGTATGCGTCATCAGGGCACCCCTCACACGTTTGGTGGCCTCATAGGGAGCTCCACCGAAGGCTCAAGTGGCGATGTTCGCATGCGTCCCCGCACCCGATTGGGGACATCCTTCACACGTTTCGTAGCTCCATGGGGAGCTCCACCGAAGGCCCCAGTGGCGGTGTTCGTATGCGTCCCCGCAGCCCGATTCGGGGCACCCCTCACACGTTTCGTGGCTCCATAGGGAGCTTCACCGAAGGCCCCAGTGGAGGTGATCGAATACGTCCGCGCCACCCATATGGGCACACCTCTCACACGTTTCGTGGCACCAACGGGAGCTCCACCGAAGGCCCCAATGGCGGTGTTCGCATGCGTCCCCGCCGCCCATTTCGACACATCCCGCACACGCTTCATTGCCCCATTGGGAGCTCCACCGAAGGTCCCAGTGGCGGTGTTCGCATGCGTCCCGGCCACCCGTTCGCGTCACCCATCACACATTTCGTGGCACCAACGGGAGCTCCACTGAAGGCCCCAATGGCGGTGTTCGCATGCGTCTCCGCCACTCATTTCGACAAACCCCTGGCACGCTTCGTGGCCCCATAGGGAGCTTCACCGAAGGCCCCAGTGGAGGTGTTCGCATGCGTCCCGGCCACCCCTTCGGCTCCCCCTCACACGTTTCGTGACACCAACGGGAGCTCCACCGAAGTCCCAAATGGTGGTGTTCGCATGCGCTCCCGCCACCCATGTCGACAAACCCTTCGCACGCTTCACGGCTCCACAGGGAGCCTCACCGAAGGCCCCAGTGGAGGTGTTCGCATGCGTCCCGGCAACCCGTTCGGCTTACCCCTCACACGTTTCGTGGCACCATAGGGAGCTCCACCAGAGGCCTCAATTATGGTGTTCGCAGGCGTCCCCGCCACCCATGTCGGCCCACCCCGCAAAAGTTCTCGTGGCCCGATATGGAGCTCCACCGAAGACGATATCCACCAGTTCGCTACTCATGTCTGCATATGGTTGGGTCTTTCGCCAAGATGGTTTGGCTGTCTTGGGGCTGTCCTGGGATCCTATGTGGCAGTCTCGGGGCTCCTTTGGGACCCTCTTGGGCCGTCTCGGGGCCCCCTTGGGCTCTTGGGGCTCTCTTGGGGCCCTCGCGGCCGCCTGGGAGTGTTTCTTAGGGCCGTCGTGAGGCCGTAATACGCCGCCCAGGTGTCATCTTTGGCCGTTTCGGGTCCCTCAGGAGCCCTTGTTGGGCCCGTTTCAGGCCCTTTTGGGTTCTTCCTCGGCCGTGGTAAGGCCGTCGTGGAGGCATCTTGGGCCATCGTGAGCCCTCTTGAGCCGTCGTGGAGCCATCTTGGAGGCCTATGAGGTCATCGTGAACCGATGGAAGCGGCCACGACATGTGTGAGGGGTGTACCAAAATGGGCCGCGGGAAGCACACGAACCCTGCCACAGGAGCCCTCGGTGGAGCTCCCTATGGGGCCAGGCAGCGTGTGAGGTGTGTGTGTGTGCCAAAATGAACACGCGCAGGTCAAAGGCAAGGGTGGAAGGAGGGAGGAGGGGGAGGATGAGAGGAGATGATAGGAGAGAGAGCACGCGGGGCGTTGTCTTGTCAAAACGAGGGCCGAACACCACAGTATGGGTGGGGAGAGACAAAAAAAACAGCTATAGATCGACTCTCTGGGTTTTCGTCCCGAGTCCCGAGTCGTCTTCTGACGGTCGCAGGGGCCCGTTGAGGCGTGCCAAAGACGGCGAACATATCCATTGCCTGAAGGAGCACGCCTTTGGAGGTCGGGGTAAAAAGGGGAGTGGAATAGGAGGTCTGGGAGAGGGTTGGCCAGCCCGCGGTGATAGTTGAGGCCGAGCTGGTCGGGGAGAGGGCCCACCCACGCCGCGTTCTGAAATCACGCCGTTGGAGGTTTGGGTGGGGAGGGGAAGAGGAGGGGACGGGGAGGTCGGGGGTCGAGGGGGGGTGAAGGAGGGAACCCAAGGGGACGGGGTCGGCGGGGAGGGATGGAAGATGGGAAGCGTCCACTGGGGTACTCTGGCGGCGAGGTCTCACTGAGATGTCCTCGGAGTTTTGCGGCGGCAGGGGCTCTTTGTTGATATATTCAGGGAGGTATCCTTCGCGCACGGCCCGCCAAAACTGAGGACATAGGTAGGGTTGTCAGAGGAAGAGGGGGGAGGCCTTCCTTCGGCCCCCCGGATGCTCCAGAGCGGGAGGCCCCTCTCCTCGCTCTCTGCACTCCCCCCCCCCCCGCGATGCCCTCCCCTGGATGCTCGATCCTCGAAGCGGGCCTGCGGCAGACCTCTCTGCGCAGGACCGCCTTCGTGCTGTACCTCGCCGTCCTGCTGGCCTTCCGCTGCCTGCCGCCCGCCTGGTCCCCGCCCCGCTCCCTGCAGTCCAGCGCGCTGAGCGCCGCGGCCCTCGCCTGCGCGGCGGCCGCCACCTCGCGCGGCCGAGGCCACCCTCGCCCCCCTCTGCGGCGAGAGCGGCGGCGGTGGCGTGCGGTGGCAGCGACGGCCTCCTCCGCCTCCACCTCCGCCTCCTCCTCCTTCTGACTCGTTCTCCTCCCCCCTCCTCCTCCCCCTCCTCCTCCCCCTCCTCCCCCTCCTCCCCTCCTCCCCCTCCTCCCCCTCCCCTCCTCCCCCTCCACAATTACTCAATATGAATACTACTCTCCCTCTTCCCCTGATGGCGTGCTGGGAATATTCGACCCCCCCCCCGCGTACTGTTTTTTTACACACAGGATTCCCGGGAGTTGGGCTTTCGCCTGCGTTTTTTTTCAAATTGCTGCTCTCGCTGAGGCGCCGGCCTCATTTCTGCTCCCGAATCGTTCCGAATCGTGCTCCCGCTGCAGCGTGGGCCTCATTTTCGGATCGGTGTTTTGCCTCCGTCGTTCAGGATGGCGTTCACCCACCAACGCACGCACGCACGCACGCGCACCACCACCGCGCACCGCCACCACCACCGCACTACCCCACCCACCACCACCACGCTACACCGCGTCACACCACATCACACGCGCGCACACACAGACACACACGTACGCACGCACACGCACACGCACACGCACACGCACACGCACACGCACACGCACACGCACGCACGCACGCACGCACGCACGCACGCACGCACGCACGCACGCACGCACGCACGCGCACGCACACAACACACACACACACGCACACACACACACACACACACACACACACACACACACACGCACACACACACACACACACACACACCACCACCGCCACCACCACCACCACCGCCATCACGCACGTACGCACCTGGCCCACCACCAAACCACCAAGACGCCACACCACGTCACACCACAGCACACGCGCACACACGCACACACACACACATACACACCACCACCACAACAACCACAACCACGCACACACGCACGCACGCACGCGCACCACCACCCACTACGCACACGCGCGCGGAGCCACAGGTCCGCTACGACACGCGTCCGCGGATAGAGAAAATCAGCGCCATGGTAAGGGATGGGAGGGAGGGGTAGGATGTCAGATGTTGACGCGAGCGCACCTAACTTGCCCTCCCCCCCTCCTCCCTCCTCCTCCTCCTCCTCCTCCTCTCTCCGTCCTCCCTCCTCCCTCCTCCCTTCTTCTCCTCCTCCTCCTCCTCCTCACCCTCCTCCTCACCCTCCTCCTCCTCCTCCTCCTCCTCCTCCTCCTCCTCCTCCTCCTCCTCCCCCTCCTCACTCATCCTCCCCCCCCTCTTCTCCTCCTCCTCGTCCTCAGATCCTCGAGGCGGAGGCCTCGGCGGCGGCAGCGCGTCGGTCCGCGGGGGACCGCCGAGGGCTCGGGGCCGGGGCCCGCCGGCGGGCTCGATGAGGATGATGATGATGCTGCTGCTGATGATGATGGTGCTGCTGATGTTGCTGATGATGAGGATGAGGATGGTGATGGTGATGGTGATGGTGATGGTGATGCCTATGATGATGATGGTGGTGATGATGATGATGATGATGATGATGATGATGACGATGATGATGATGATGATGATGATGATGATGATGATGATGATGATGATGCTGATGATGATGATGATGATGATGATGATTATGATTATGAGTTTGATGATGCTGCTGATGCTGTTGATGATGATGGTGCCCTTGCAGCAGCAAGCGCTGGCGTCGCGCACACGTCTCGTGTAGATCGAAGAAGAACAAACACCCACATAAGCATAAACTTGTGGCGCTCCGCGCGGATTTCTTGGATCCGTGCTGGGCCCACCTGGCGGCGCCTTCGGCGCCGCCCCTGGCGCGCTCCGCGCGCCAGGGCGGGGGGTCTGGCGCGGATCCAAGAAATCCGCGCGGAGCGCCAAAAGTTTGCGTTTATGTTTTTTTTTCTGGACCCAGTTATTGGTAGGGCCCTGGAGCCCCTAAATTGGCCAGAATCACTAAACCAGGTCTGCCGTAGCTGGTGTTTTTTCGGGTGACGGCAGTTCCGGTTAGTGGAACGGGGCGGGGGGGCGTTCCCCAGCGCACACCACCAAACCAGGTCCCACTAAACCTATTTTTGCCAACGCCCGAACAAGGGTTAAGTCGGACATATCCCTCTACAGCAGGAGTGCCCAGGGGACGATTTCCTTTTGTTTGCTACTTTTGAACATTTCTTGGGGGTCTGCGCCCGAGGCCCCCGCGGCCCGGCGCCGTCCGCGCAGACGCTGGCAGACAGGTCCGCCGGCCGCCCACGTGGCCTCGGAGTGCCTCCCTGCCCTGCGCCCGGACGCCGCCGCTGCGCCCGCCCGTCGATTGGGCATTGAGGTTAGGTCGAGCGGGTTTTTCTACATGAGGAATATTCCAAAATATTCAAAAGATATTCTGGGGTCGATGTTTTGAATTCATGTTTGAGCATTGGGGACAGGCCCGACCTAGCGTTGAGGTGAGAGAACGCACGCCCAGACAAGTCGACTGATGAAATCTACGCGGGCTCATTCGACACTGGCAGTCCAGTGTCCCAGTGTACCAGTGCAGTCCCCAGTCGATTTCGCTCATCGAAATGCGGTTCGCCGGACACCTTTGGTTGCTTTTGACCGTCCATTGCAGCTACCCCGCTGGGGTGCATTCGGAATGCGGTGCCGTGCGCACGTGTAGTGCCCCTGGCAGCTTCCACAGGAAAGGGCGTTTTACCAACGGGGGACCTATCCACCCCCGAGTCGACGGGCGGCAGCGGATCGCCGCGTCGCGCTGGGGTGCCAAGTGCCGGCCGCGACGCCCGGCTCTTGGAGGCGCCGCTCGTCCCTGGTGGCGGTGGGAGGCGGGCACCAGCTCGCAGAGATCGCCTCGTGTCCGGCGGACGGGCGGGCGCCCGCGGTATCCAGGGGCACGGCTGGCCTGCTCCGCCCACGCGGCAGGCGGCTCCTGCGCCTGGTAGAGGATAGGGGAGCCCTCCACGGGACCCGCGACTGTCAAGTGAACGGCTGTTCATGATGTTGATGATGTTGATGATGGTGATGATGATGATGCTGATGATGGTGATGATGATGATGATGATGTTGATGCTGATGATGGTGATGATGATGATGTTGATGTTGATGTTGATGCTGAGAATGATGATGTTATTGTTCTTGACGATGGTGAGTGGTGGGAATGGCGATGAGGATGTTGATGATGTTGTTGTAGATGATGTTGTTGATGGTGATGGTGCTGATTGTCATGATGATGATGATGATGATGATGATGATGATGATGATGATGATGATGATGATGATGATGATGATGATGATGATTGGGGTGTCTTTATCCTCTCGCTTGGGCGGTTCAGCATGCAAAAAAAAGTTAGGGCGTGTGTTTCATCTACATTATGATTTCTTTATTGTGGTGTTGGACAGAAGGTGAAGGAAACTAATATATGTTAGGTTCGCTGGGGGGGGACGATGAGAAGCGAGCGGAAATTGAGAAGGGAGGAGGAGGACGGAGGGGGGAGGTGGAGGATATTGGTTGCACCCAGCGGCTAAGTTCACGTGACCCCGAGGGCTCTGGTCGTGAACGCGCACCGAAAACAAAAGCCCTTGGCACCGAACAGTATGGATTTCGAAGCCTCGGGGCCCTAACTTTGACGTCGAACAGCCTTGTGATTTTCTTGCGAACGCTCCACATCGGCTCTCTCTCGGCACGTGTCGGGCTGGAGGGCGGTGCATTTGGTTGCACCACCCCGCGGCAATGCACTCGTGCATTGCCTCGCTCAAGTCGAGGGCGCACCAAGGCCTACAACCCACATGCCTGGTGCCCGAGTGCCCTGGACGAGCGAAAGATACATTCTTAAAGAGGACCAATCAACGAAACAAAATGCCAAAACGAAGTGATGGTGTACAGTGCGCTCTGTGCGCTGGCGATTGCTATGACGAAACTTCACATCGTTGAGCTATTCCTGCGTCTGTATTCCCCCTATCCTCCTCCCACGTTCCCCTGTTCTCCTATCTCTCATGCTTCTCCTTCCGCCCTCCCCCAAAGCAGCGTCAAAGCTCACGACATGCCAAAAATCCGCGCCGACGCAGTCCTGCCCGAGACAACCTCGCCTGGGGAGTTGGCCTCCGTCCACTCGAAGGCTTTGCGACGAAGAGTCTCGCCTGCTTTGAGGGGACGGTTGGATTTCAAGAAAGGCCTCTCGAAAGTGAAAACCTTGGCAGTCGAGCCGACGTCGACATCAAATTGCACGGTCTCGAATTCGACAAAGTGCGTGTGAGAAAGCTTCTTGCGATTGCCAGCCTTCTTCGGCTGTGGTTTTGCTGAGGGTGCTGCCTGCTGCGCCTGCTGCGCCTTGGCAGCGGAGGCGCCCTTGCGCTTCTTGCTGGGCGGCTGGGCACCGCTGCTGCTGCCAGCTGCGCATGCACCAGCCTCAGGGTTGGCCGCGCTGTCCACCAAGGGGGCAGCATCGGCGTTGGTCTCACCGTCCACGTCGTCCTTGATCATTGGGAGCATCCATGCGATGCATGCGTCTGAAACCAAAGGGTTGAGGAGCTTCGAGCCATCCAGGAACAAACTCAAACCGTTGCTTGTCCCCAGTGGAAGCAGAGTGCCACGCGGAAGGCTCATCGCAGCGATCGCATCTACCACCCTGCCCCAACAAACGAACTCGGGAGCCTCCGTGGTCGTTGCGTCTGCCGCCAGACGAGCTGTCAAGGTCCCCACGCTCTTCTTCCTGGAAAAGTCAATCAGCGCGTCGCGGAGAAAGCGGCCTTGCAGTCCGTCAGCGGGTGGCATGAAATGGCCCTGCACAGAGGCGATCACCCGCGCTTTCGTCGCGCTGGCCATGGCAAGGTGGTCGGGCCCGTTGGATTTCAGCCCCTCTCGAATTTGGGAGGAACGGCGGGGAGAAGAAGTGAGGGCGAGAAGGAAGCTGGTGTCATTAATATTGTATGTTAGTTTCGAGCGGTCCTCATCGGTGAGCATGCTGATCCACTGCGTGACCCCCAGGCTGGTCAGGTTGAAGTCGCCCTGGGGAATGCCTTTGCCGTCGTCGACGGCGATGGGGGCTGGTTCCTTGGCAGTCTTGGTTGGAGTAGCCGTCTGCCCCGCAGTCGGTGCCACGACCGCCGCTGTTGCCGCCGCAGTTGTAGCGGTGGCGCTTGCCTTGGCCAGCTGGTCGCGCAGGATCGCCACCTTGTCGCCAACGTTGCCGACGAGGATCGTGGCTGCCAAGGTCGTGTCGGCGCACTTCTTTTGAACCGCAGTCATGACATCCTCTACCAGCGCAGCTTTCACAGACGAGAAGATTCCCATGGATGGCGGCACCTCGATATTCTGCAAGCCCTGCGACACGACGAACTCCTTCATCTGCGTATGAGTGAAGCCCTGCAGCTTCCCCCTCAGGCCCGCGACGAGCGTGCGATGCGCCTTCGCCTTGGTCGGGCAAACCTTGTTCACCGTCGCCACCAGTTCAGCAAACGCCTCCAGATATATGCCACATCTTCCACGTCAGCTGGCCTCCTCCTCAGGAGGGGGCTGGCTAACGTGGTTGTGGTGACATATATATGGCACTGGCAGCCTTGCTGAAACAGTCGCCGAAGACAGCCATGGACACGTCGCCGTCGATGGCCTTGGTGATGATCTTGATATCGATGGGCTCCTGCGCTCCGCGCCGCTGGCTCTCGATGGACTCCGCGATCTTCTTGAAGACGTCCTGCGCAGACAGCAAGCCAAACATGCATTTCGGAGTGCCGTTGAGGGGGGCCTGCATCGTAGATAACGTGCTGCACACTGCGAAGAACGTGTTCAGCCTGACCATGTTCAGCTTCTTGCGGCCGGTGGCCCCGATCACGCCCATCTCTTCGCACGTCTTCCTCAGAAGCTCCGTGTCGGCATAGTCGCTCCTGGTTGAAACAGCTGTCAAAGCAAATTTGAATTCCGACAACTGTCCAAAGTTTATCACTATCTCGTCGAACGCCAACGGCATCTCATCCATGACGGCAGTGACCACGCGCTTCGTGGCCTCTTCGATCAGCTCACGTTGGCTATCTGGAGTTCCAGACTTGCCCTCTGCACCACCGCGTGCTCCAATCATAGACGTGTAGACCTTGCTCGTAATCCCGCAGACTGCCATGTGCAACTGGATCGGCTTGTCGATCGGGTTCACCATCAGGTAGGACTTCATGCGGGCCGCCGAACCGTTGTCCTGCAAGGTCTTGAAGGTGTCCAAGAGCGTCTCGTCAGTCTTCTCCTCCAGAGGCGCCTTGCTGGGCGACTCTGCAAGCTGGCTGTCGTCCCCTGCGTCGGCGTAGTAGATCTCAAGGTCGCTGGGCTTCTTTGCCATGCCAGATGCTTTGAATGCAGCGTTGATGATGTGGCGCTTCATCGCGGTGTATCTGCTGATCGTCCTCGCTGGGGTGTTGCCATTCCCTGGAACTTGTACCTCTCCCTGCAGCTGGCAGAAGCACAGGATCGACGAGTATGCGTTCAGGCAGTCCTGGGGGACGTTCAGCTTGTGCTTGAGCATCGCGGTGAACTGGATCACGTCACTCAGGAAAGACACGTCGTTGCCCCCATCCGATGCGCACGCGCACCCCGCAGAGACCTTCGCCTTCATAGTCGCGCTGTCGGCCATGCTCGCCAGTAAGTTCCTCACCATGGCCTCGGACAGCTTTCGCAACTTGCCCTGCGGAATGCCATCTGGCAGCGCTGGGCACGCCCCGAGGGGTTCAGACTCGAGGTGCGGGATCACGAGGGCAATGACAGGAACGACGAAGTCGGGATAAGTAGAGCACAGCACCTTGCAAATGCAACTGATGTTCTGGATGACCGCGTTCGTGTCCTTCATGTACTCATGCATGTAGTCAGCCTTTGTCTCGAAATAAGAGACCATCTGATCCCAAACTGAAATGCCTGCCGATGTCATCGTTGTCTGCAAAAGGTTGTAGGTGTTGATCGTCACGTCGAGCGCGTTCTGTGAGCGCCAGCGGCCAGATAATACAGTGTTGGCATAGGCATGCCTGCGAGCGTAGAGCGTAAGCGCCCCGCCACAACCGTCACCAGTAGCAGTTACCTTTTCCTTCTGGATTGCCCATCCAAAAAGAATCGTCTCGGTAGACATGAACACCTGGAGCACCGTAACCACCAAAGTGCTGACGTTGGTGGCGTTGCCTAGCTCGATGACGTAGTCTTTCACATCGTCTGGTAAGTTCGGGTCGAACTCCACAGCAGAGTCACAACCAGCCTCGAGAGCGATCCAAACCGTCCTGTTTTTCTTGTGGGGATCTTTCTCCATCGCCATCTCGGCACCTTCAAGCAAGCTCGCCCAGTGTAGAACAGTCCATTGATTCTCGCCTGCTGGAATTACCCATGGCCCCTTACAGACCTTGCATATGCCAATCGTCTCAACTGACTTGCACCTGTCCAAGACTGTCGCCATATTGTACCTATGCTTCTGTTTCTGAAGAAGAAAACGAACGCTTAAGGACGCAGTAATCATTAACCGTGTGCGTGTGTCCTTAAGCGTCCGTTTTCTTCGGGGCACCTCCTGTTGGCAGGGTCCCTGGTCATGGTGAACTTGCCCTCGTGCACGAGGGGCAGCCATCGGGGTTGACGCGCGTGCAGCCTGAACACTAGATTCTCGAGCTCGGGACCCGCCACGTAGCCGACGAACCTGTCGTATATCGTCGGAAACCTCGCACGATCGTTCAGGAACAACGTGGACGGGTCTGCAATCTTGGGCTCGGGCTCCTTGGGCACGAGCGCCATGTCGCCATGGGAGCTGGCAGCTGCCATCGCTGGGAGTAGCCTGGCGGAAGCAAGCGTTCGCAGGACAAAAGAAGGACTGGATATGAGAGAGAACGTGGGCGACGATGGCAGGGGAGGAGAGGGGGGGAAAGAAAGGGGCAGAGGACTTGGCAAAGGCAGGGGAATGGAGGGGGGAGGGTGGGGGGATAGGATAAGCGGACAAGAAACGGCTGACAGGGAACGTCATGGGAAGGCCACCGCAGGCCACTCATCTCAGGGGTTCCAGGGCCAGCGCTCGGAGGACGAGGGCCAAGGTCGAGCAGGGCCGCGAAACTGCCTCCAAGGGTCTCGCCACAAGGGGGGGGGTGAAAAAATAATGGCGCGGAGAGACGGGCAAACATTTGCACTGAGAGCTCACCCCCTGCCGCGAACCACCGGCCTTTGGCTGCCGGCCCCCTGGCCCCTACGGCCTCGGCACCGCGGAGGCCCCGAGAGGCGGTGCGGACGGGGGGCGGGGCGGGGTGGGGGAGGCGGGGGGGGGGGGGCGGGGGGAATTTTTCGGAGCGCCCCCCCCCAATCCTCCTCCTCCCCTCCCCCTCCCCCCCCTCCCCACCCCCCCACGCCCCCTCCCCCCGCTCCCCCCCGCCCCCTTCCCTCCCCGCCGCCCCCCCCCCCCCCCCCGCCCCCCCCTCCCGCCTCCCGCGCTCCCCCCCCCCCCCCTGGCGCTTCGAATTGTTCGGCCCGCCCCCCCCCCCCGCCCGCCCCCCCCCTGGCGCTTCGATTTTTCGGCCCGCCCCCCTCCCCCCCCCCCCCCTCCTCTGGCCCCCCCCCCCCCCTCCCCCCTCTGGGCCCCCCTCCCTCCCCCACCCGTCCCCCGTTGTTCTGGCGCTCCGAACCCTCTCCCCCCCCCCCCCCCCCCAGGACCCTCATCCCCCCAGGATCGCGAGGTCGTCGAACCCCTCCGAACGGCCGCCCCGCAGCTTTCAGGGAGGGGTCGGCAGCGCTGCGCGGCGCCGCAGGGGGTCGGTCTAGAGCGGACCCAAGACTCACGAGACCTTAAAGCATCAAAGGTAGACATCAGAATAATCCAACGCGAATCGAAGCGGATATTAGAAAAATTCTGAGCGACCCGATGTGGAGTTTAGAAAAATTCTAAGGTCACTTGGCCGTAATAAGAAACAATAGATAACGATCAAGTACCTTAGAAAAATTCTAACATCCACCTCAAGCACCTTAGAACAATTCCAACATCCACCTCAAGACGCTTAGAATTTTCCCAATAATATCCTCTGTGAGCTAGGTATTTTCAAGGGTCAGACTGCCGTTGCCTTTCTGATCTTACAGCGTTTGGGAGGCCCCCGCGACATGGAATTCACTGTTCGGGATGCCGTGCGCTCCCCCCCTCACTCCCTTCCCCTCCACCCACCCCGACCTTCTCCTCCTCGACTCCTCCTCTCATATCCCTCAACGAGCACTCTTGGGCGCAGCGTTTCCTCGTTCCATCGGCATCTTGTCCTCCCTCCCCGCCCCCCCTGTCCTCCTCCCGTCCTCCCCCCACGCTCCTCCCTCGCAGTCGCCACGTCGAGGCTTTCTTACACCTGCGGCAGCGCCAACATATCCCCTGCGGTGCGCACCAATGGTTCAACCCTGACCCCACAGGGCAATGCATTCACTCGTTCAGACAAATGGGGCAAACGAAAAGGCCCTCCTCTTCGAATGGGGACCCCATTCCAAAAGCACGTGCCACGTTCTCTGCGCACGCGCTGTGCCAGTACACAACGCACTCGGAACAAATGTACGAATCAAAGTGCTCTACGGGCTGCGCACCACCGCCGCCGACGACCCTGACATCCATGCCCATGGTGTCTGCGCACGCACAAAAAAACGCAGGGAGCGTCGAAACTGAAGAGGCAGTCGCGAGCAATCGGACCAGAAAACAGTTCGGCCGCGAAGGCCTTCATAATTAGCAAGCACCAATCAGGCACACGCTCGCGCAAGTCCTTGGGCCGCGTGATCCTGACAGGCACGTTCCCGATGATGATGTTGCAGTGGTCCCTGTCGCACTCCCTCTTGAGATGCTCAGTCGCAAACGGCACGTTATACTTGAACCACAGGTGCTCGAGGTCCACCCTTGCTATTTTTGCAGACCTGCCAACACCCTCCCAAGCAACAAAGACAACATCGTAATGAACTTGACCATCTTCTGCAACTGTTCGCAATTCAACCAACGAGACCAAGCCCCGCTCTGGAGCATCTGAAATGTCAGTCCTGAAGCCGTAGTCCTCAGCGAAGTACATCGCGTCCCGAGCAGATGTGCGGCTTGCCTCGCATGCGCCCCTCACGTTGCGGAGAAGCTCAGCTCGGTGGTCGCCAGAGATGGCGTCAACGACGTCGCTTTTATCAGGCCCTGCATGGTTATGTTGGTCAGGCTGTCGATCTCCAGCGTCGTCCTCAACGTCCGTATCCTTGCCGTCGCTGTCGAGGCCCTCGCTGGCGCCCTCGAGGTCCTCGCACTCCTCCTCCATGGCGTCCTGGGCAATCAATCGTTCAAGCTCCTCAGAGAAGCCGTCGTCGTCCTCAAGCATGTCAGGCAAACCGCCCTCGGCGTCGACTGCGTGTGTATTCCTTTTCTTGGGGCCATTGTAGGCCCGCTTGAACAGCGGCGTCACTTGGGCAGCGTCAGCGATCACCGAGGCGGCCTTCAACGACGCCCACGACAACATGTACTGGACCAGATGCAAGCGAGGACGCTGCTTCCGCCCAGCTGGAAGAGGGTGAAATGCATGTAGGGCCTCACCAACCAGAGCACACGCGGTACGTTTGACAATTGGAACGTGCAAGTGAAAATGGCATAGCTCGTCCACGTGGCCAGTTGCGCAATGCATCGTCTTGTAGTGCGAAGTCCCCGCCAAGAACACGACGCTGCGATCTACAGCAAGTGCGCGTGTATCAGGTGCGTCTGGGCCGACAATCACATACGCATACCTGGCTCCCAAGTCAGTCACATCAAATATGCTATAACATATCGGAAGTGCTTCTCTGGCATTGTCGGGCAGGTCACCGACGAAGTGCGTGGCGGACGTATTGCTCGATCCAATAAGAGGGGCAGCATCGGGATGAGGCCCTGCGCTGGCATCGCGCTCCTTGTCTGCGAGGGGGCTGAAGCGAAACGTGTTCGCATCTGTCTTTGAGAACTCGACGACCTTCTTGCGCACTGCGACGGCCTCGTCGGCGGGAGTCCGTTCGCCAACTCTGTTCTTGAGGCGATCCGATGCCAGTCTCACTTTAGTGCGTGGAGCCCGTTCGCACATATTCTTCAACGTACTGTTCCAGCCCTCGATCTCCTGCGTCTCGCCATTGAATAGCGCGCGCCAGCCTGAAAGAAATATCCATACCATCCTCGTGCACTTACCAGTGCCATGCATGATGGCGAAATCTTCATAGAACATGGCACGTAACTTGAAGCTGAAGGAGTTGTACACGCCATCCTGCCACTCTAAGTTCTCCTTGGACGCAGTCATCAACCGATGGGCTAAGGCTTTGCGTGGAGCCGAGGCCTCCTCAGGGTCCGCCTCCAAGACGTTGAGAAAGTCGAGTGGGAACCTCTGCGTGGGGTCGTACATCCGTCGCTCCCAATCAAGAGCGCCACGCACCACCAAGGTCACGATCAAGCACAATGCCTTCGAGGAGGTCCGGACGCCAAACGAAATCAGACCACCGAAAACGAACCGAAAACTCAAAACCAACTGGTGTATTTTCATTGTTGTGAAGTTTCCTTTGGCGTTGCGAACCTCCTCGACATGTTCTGGTACATCGTCAGCTCGAATCAGACTCCAGGTGCCGACCCAGTGCGTCAGCATGGCGTCGTCGTCCAGGAGGGCTGTTGAACTCGTCTAAGATAACCTTGGCCTTGCCCGACACGAACTTAGAAACGAAGGTTGGACCCGTGTAGGCGGTCCCTTGCTTTGATGCTTCCGATCGGTGTTCTCGCTCAATCTTGCTCTCCTGCTGCGCCCAACGCTGGAAATGAGCAAGGGGGCCCTTCGCGACGAGGTCGATCTCAGCTGTCCCCAAAAACAACTTGTCATTCAACAAGGCAACCGTGGTCTGGCGGTAGTTTCGGCGTTTCTCGTACCACTCAGCGCCCTCACCGTCCAGCTTTTTTGTCTTCTTCTTTGTCTTGTCTGCGTCTGTGTCGTCGAACTTCGGCCACGTGCGTCTGACAGCGGGTCCAAGTACATGCCGACCATTCCTCATGTACATCTCGACGTCGTCAACGGGGCCCCACCGCGCGGCGATAACCCGATGAATGGTGTTGCCAACAGATTCTTTGACAACCTTGGGTGGGAACTTGAGCTCGGCAGCTGCTTCTCTGACTTTCCGTGGGGCGCCTGTGCCTCTCAGAGTGTTCGCGATAACCTTCAAACCAGAAAGAAACGAAGAAGATCCCCAGGGCGTATGCCATTCCCAATTGTTCGTGATATCAACCATGCTCTGCTGGATCAGCGCGTTCTGATGGAAGCGGCAAAAAATAACTAGATATCATCACCCAACGGACGTTAGAAACAGCTGCGACTGCAGCTCGAACGAGGCCTACGCAGTCAGGTCCGCTATCTAAACAAAAATGATAACTCCGAAAGCTAGGTCCATCTCGGCATGCGGCCTCCATCCACGTCGGAAGCCCCGCATTGCGAAACTGTCGCGTCACCAAGTCTGTGGTTTCTTTTGCACCGCCCGTCCGAACTGTCTGCAAGTCCAGCACTTCCCAAAAGAATGTCAGCTTGAGGTCGTCACTGTCGAAGTTGGTGTCGCTGCTGATGTCGCTCAACGCCTCTGGGCATGTTGCAATGTAACTGGCTTCACCTGTCCACACTTTTGCCTTGTCGACTGCCTCTTGGTTCGTGGCGTCGCCCCTGAACATGAGGAATTCGAAGCTGAACAACTTGCTCCCAATCAACGCCACCATATCCCCACTGTCCAGAGAAGCCGCCCTCGCGTAGTTGATGCATATCTCATTCGATGTCGCGTGCAAGTGATTGACCGAGTCATAGAATGATTTGACGACCACGGTCCTGGCAATGGACAGGTTATGCTCGAAGCGGATGACCATGTTCTTGGCGCCGTCTGTGAAGGACCCCTGCCACTCCTCGCCAGCACGCATGGCCACGACAGATCGTGCGCTGCTGCAGCCGTGAGACCTCTTGTACGCCAAATGGTAGCCGCCCCATATGCTGACGCAGCGCTTGCCTGGTCTGAAGTTCGTTTTCTGCACAAGTGAACGGTGGGTGTCGTGTAGGATCCGAGATTTTTTTGTGTGTAGCCCCAAGCGCTGCTCCGTCGTCGCCAGCCGTCGTTTCACCTGCTTGAGTTCGGACTGCAAACATGTTAGTTCGTTGTCTCGCTCCACCATCTGCACTGCTAAATCGTACTTGGGCATCTCGTAGTAGACAGAGACGCTCGGGCGCTGGACCACGTCGAAGCTGCCTTGGATCTCCGCTGCGAGCGCCAGCGCATCCTTGACCTCGTTACCGTCGGGCGCCTGGATAACTGGGACGTCAATCGATTCTGCCAGCTTCTCAAACACTTCTACCAGCGTGGCCTCTGACACAACAGCGGCGCCCAGGAACGAGTTGACCAACAAGTGAAAGCATTCGAACCTGATGCCGTGATTATCCGCACGCATGCCGAGGCTGGATTTAGTGTCCTTTTATCGTTTTGGGTTGCACGTCCAGACGCAAGGCACCCAACATATCTCTGATGGCTCGAGCGCTGAGAGCGCCTGTCGAAACAATCGTTCTGGTGACATGCTTCCTGGTACTCAGGTGCTGAAAAATCTGAGTGGCGATCGAACTCTCAGTCCGAAGCATTGTCGTGCCGAAACAAACTTTGAGCCCAAATGGCTACGCGGACGACCCTTGGACCCTGGGACCCTTGCTGTTAAGCATTCCCTTAACGTCCCATCTTGGCGTTTTGGAAGCGCTGGGTAAGGATACCTTCGGGAATCCAGGGTCTCGCGACCGATCTGCAGCCTGAAAAAAAACTCATCCCCCTCCGCTCCCGTCTTCTCCTCCACCTCCCCACACTGTACCCCGAGACGCTATGGCCAGAGGCCCCAAAACTCAGGAACGGCGCTCTCGCCCGAGGCACCCTCACAATTCTTTCAAGCTGGCGACGTGCCCGTGCGCGCGTTAGCTCGCATGACGGCCACGGCGGCACGGTGCGCATTGGCTCTTGGGCCTTGGAAAGGGGACGCACGAGAACACGAGAACGATAAAGGAAAAGGGGGCGCCTTCAAGGCTTCCTCTTTTCCTTTATCGTTCTCGTACGTCGTCGTCATCATCGCCGTTCTCATCGTCGCCGTCGTCGCCGTCGTCATCGACGCCGCCGCCCCAGCCAGACAGGCGCCCCGCCTCGGGAGGGGACCCGTGGCGGACGCGCGCGGCCGGCGCAAAGCGCTGCGGCCCGCGAAGGAGGAGGAGGAGGAGGAGGAGGAGGATGTCAATGCGCAGCACACTTGCACATCCTGCAACATTCCTCACACTGCTCTGCCGCCTACCCTACATCATCTGTCACTCTCCTTCGTCCCCCTCCTATTCCTCCTCCTCCCTCCTCCTCCCTCCTACTCCTCCTCCCTCCTCCTCCC
The DNA here is from genome assembly GCA_963575745.1 of Prorocentrum cordatum. Lineage (NCBI taxonomy): Eukaryota > Dinophyceae > Prorocentrales > Prorocentraceae > Prorocentrum > Prorocentrum cordatum. The sequence goes on along the minus strand of CAUYUJ010009491.1, from coordinate 84,379 downwards.
TCCTCCTTCTCCTCCTCTTCCTCCCTCCTCCTCGTTCTTTTCCTCGTCCTCCACCTCCTCCACCGCCTCATCCTCCTCCACCGCCTCCTCCACCACCTCTAACTGGCCGAAACATATGAGAACACATATAAAAAGGAACCTATTAATACGAAAGACTACGACCAGACTTTTTTTTGGAAGCTGGAACCTACGAAACCTCTCGATGAAGACACCCCAGATGATGATGATGATGATGATGATGAGGATGAAGACTTTGATGATGTTGCTGATACTGCAACTGGTTATGATGTTGATGTTGATGTTGCTGATGATGGTGTCGATGCTGATGTTGATGCTTATGATGATGATGATGATGATGATGATGATGATGATGATGATGATAATGATGATGATATTGATGCAACTGATGGTGAGGACGATGATGCGGATAAGGATGAGGATGATGATGATGGTGATGGTGATGATGGTGATGATGCTGCGGCTGATGCTGATGATGGTGATAATTGTGATGATGATGATTCCCATGCTGATGATAGCGATGCTGCTGATGCGCTTGTCGCTGATGGTGCTGATTCTGCTGCTGCTCATGATGATGGCGATGATGATGCGGCGACGATGATGCTGATGATTATGAGGATGATAATGGTGCCGATGATGATAATGATTATGATGATGGTGCTGATGATGATGATGATTGTGACGATGATGGTGATGGTGCTGATGATGATGGAGGTGACGTCGATGGTGATGATGATGACACTGACAATGACGATGGCGACAATGATGATAATGAGGAGGATGATGAGGATGAGTATGAGGATGAGGATGCGGATGAGGATGATGAAGCTTGTGTGAGGACGATGATGATGACGATGACGATGACAATGACGCTGACGATGATGATGATGATGATGATGATGATGATGATGATGATGACGCTGATGATGATGCGGATCATGTTGATGGTGAGCATGATTATGAGTCTGATCATGCTGATGATGATGATGATACTGATTGTGATGGTGACGACGACGACGACGACGATGATGATGATGATGATGACGCTGATGATGGCTATGGTGATGGTGATGATGATGACGATGTTGATGATGCTGTTGTTTGAGATGATTGTGATGATGGTAATTGAGATGAAGGAGAAGCTGCTGGTGATGATTCTGATAATGCAACTGATTATGATGAGGATGCTGATGCTTCCGATGATGTTGACGATGCAGAGGCTGATACTTATGATGATGCTGATGATGATGATGGTGATGGTGATGATGATGATGATGATGGTGATGGATATGATGCTGCGGCTGATGCTGATGCTGATGACGGTGATAATTATGATGATGATGCCCATGCTGATCATGGCAATGCTGCTGATGCTGTTGTCGCTAATGATGCTGATGCTGCTGCGGATGACGACGATGACGATGACGATGCTGATGATTATGAGGATGGAAATGATGCCGATGAACATGATGATGCTGATGCTGATGCTGATGCTGATGATGATGATGATGATGATGATGGTGATGGTGATGGTGATGGTGATGGTGATTGTGATTTTTGTGGTGACGACGACGATAATGATGATGATGATGATGATGATGATGATGATGATGATGATGATGACGATGCCGATGGCGACGATGATGATTTTGATGATGAGCATGTCGATGATGATGATGATGATGAGGAGGAGTATGAGGATGATGATGATGATGATGATGATGATGATGATGAGGACGATGATGATGATGATGATGCAAATCATGGTGATGACGATGATGATGACGATGATGACGATGACGATGATGATGATGATGATGATGACGCTGATGGCGATGGCGATTATGATGATGATGATCATGATGATCATGTTGTTGATGTACATGATAATACTTATGATCACGATGATGACGATGATGCTGTTGATGTTGATGGCGATGACGATGATGATGATGCTGCTGCTGATCATGGTGATGGTGGTGGTATTCATGATGCTGATGACGATGACGATGCCGATGATGCTGCCGATGATGCTGATGATGATGCTGACGATGCTGCTGCTGCTGATGAGGCTGATGATGATGACGATTATGAGTTGTTCCTGTGGGGCAGCCCTGGAATCCAGGGCCTGTTTCCCTCTGGACCCGTCTCCTTCGATCGGACTGTTCCCCGCTCGTCTGGCCGTCGGGCTCGCCGGGGGCGCCGCCGGGTCTGGCGGGCGCCCCGCGCCTGCGGCGCGGGCTACCCCCTCCCCCTCTCCCTCCTCCTCCCCCCTTCCACAATTTCTCAATATGAATACTATTCTCCCTCTTCCCCTGATGACGTGCTGGGAGTGTTCGCCCCCCCTCCGGGTCCTGCTTTTTTACACACAGGATTCCCGGGAGTTGGGTTTTCGCCTGCATTTTTTTTCAGAATGCTGCTCTCGCTGAGGCGCCGGCCTCATTTTCGGGCCCCGCTCGTTCCGAATCGTGCTCCCGCTGCAGCGCTGGCCTCATTTCCGTGCTTCCGCTCGTTCCGAATCGTGCTCCCGCTGCAGCGTTGGCCTCATTTCCGCGCTTCCGCTCGTTTCGACTCGTGCTCCCGCTGCAGCGCTGGCGTCATCTCCCGTGCCATGCCACAGCACACGCGCACACATGCACACACACACCCACACACACACACCCACACACACACACACACCCACACACACACAACGACATTCACACACACACCCACACACACCCACACACACACACACCTACACACACCCACACACACACACACCCACACACATACCCACACACACACACCCACACACACACACACACCCACACACTCACACACCCACACACACACACCCACACACCCACACACACGCCCACACCCACACACACCCACACCCACACACACATACACACACCACACACACACCACACAAAACACACCCACACACACCCACCACACCCACACACACACACACCCACACCACACACACCCACACCACGCACTCAACACCCACACACCACCACACACACATACCCCCACACTCCACACACACCCACACACACCCACCACACCCACACACACCCCCACACACACCCTCACACACCCAGACACACCCCACATACACCCACCACACAACCCACACACACCCACACACCCACACAACCACACACCCACACACACCCACACACCCCCACACACTCCCACACACCCCCCACACACACCCACCACACCCACACACACACCCACACACCCCCACACCACACACCCCCACACACACCCCACACACACCCACACACCCACACACACCCCCACAATAACACACCCCCACAAACACACACACACACACCACACACACACACACACCCAACACACACCCACACGCACACCCACCAACACACACACCCCACACCCACACACACCACACACACCCTCACACACCCACACAAACCCACACACACCCACACACACCCACACTTAAACCCACACCCACACCCAACACACCCCACACCTTCACCCACACCCAACCACCCAACCACCCACCACCCAACCACCATGCCACCAACCAACCAACCAACCAACCAACAACCAACCCCACCACCCCCCACCCACCCACCCACGCCACCACCCACCCACCCACCCTCCCACCCTCCCACCCTCACCAACCTCCCACCCTCCCACCCGCCCTACCCACCCACCCCCCACCCACCCACCACCACCACCACCACCACCACCACCACCACCACCACAACCACGCACACACGCACGCACGCACGCACGCGCACCACCACCCACTACGCACGCGCGCGCGGAGCCACAGGTCCGCTACGACACGCGTCCGCGGATAGAGAAAATCAGCGCCATGGTAAGGGATGGGAGGGAGGGGTAGGACGTCAGATATGACGCGAGCGCACCTAGCTTGCCCTTCCCCCCTCCCCCTTCCCCTCCCCCTCTCCCTCCCCCCTCCCTTCTCTCCCCCCCTCCCTGCCCTCTCTCCCCCCCCCTCCCTCTCCCCCCCTCCCCCTCGTGCGCACGCGCGCCCCCCTGGAGCGCGCCGGCGCGGCGCCCTCGCGGCGCCCTCGGCGGCGCGGCGCGCCCGAGGAGGGGGTGGAGCCCCGCCCTCGGGGCGGCGCCTCCGCAGGGGCAGGCCCTGCCCCGGCGAGCGCCTCCGCCGCGCGCGTGCGCGGCCTCTGCCCCAGCGAGGCGCGCGCGCGCGGCCTCTGCGCCACAGGGCACCTCGCCGATGCGCACGGCCCCGCCCCGCCAGCCCGCTCGCCTTCCACCTCCTGACCCGCCAGCCCGCCGCCCTCCTCTCCCGCCCCCCCTTGCCCCTCGCCGCCTCTCCACCTTCCCCTTTGTGGCAGGTCCCTCTCCCTCCTGCCCCCCGCCCTTCCTCTCCCCTCCCCTCGCCCTCCCCCTCGCCCTCGCCCTTCCTCGCCCCCCCTCGCCCTCCCTCGCTCTCCCCATCCTCCCCTCCCTCGCCCTCCCCTCGCAACTTCCCCTGCTCTGCCCTGGCCTGCCCCTGCTCCGTTCACGGATTTCCTGCGACGTGATTTTTCCTCGGCGTTGAGGGGCTCTGGGCTTGCAAGCGGTCTTTGGATGCCGACAGCGAGGACAGACGCCAGGATCGAACGAATCGCGGCGACGGGGGTTTGTGTTTCTGCAGGCCTTCCCCATCATTCTCCACCTCCCCTCCAGCTGCTCACCCCTCTTCCCCATGGACCCGCGCCAGGGCTTCCTTGGCGGCTCCTGGGCGTCGTCGCCGCCGTGGAGGCGGCCGCGGGGGGTGGGGAAAGCTCCTCCGAGGAAGAGGAGGCGGGAAAGGAGGGGGGAGCCATGAGAGACAAGAGTGGAAGCAGGGGGGAGGGACGGAGGAAGGGAAGGAGGAGGAGGGGAGAGGATTATCGACCGACCCAAGAAGCAAACGTTGTGCGAGCAACTTCTAAAGCAAAACGAGGGCCTAGGCCAGGTCCCCCCCCCTGGCCCAGGCGTGCTGGAAGCTGGCGAAGGAAAGTGCCAGCTGCGGGCACGGCGCGACGTGAGAGGGAGGAGGATACGGGGCACAGATCGATGCGCCCGCCAGAGAGGGAGGAGGAGAGGGAGAGGGAGGGGGATGTGGAGGGGAGGAGCAGCAGCAGCATGCTGAGGAGGATGAGGCGGAGGAGGATGAGGTTGAGATGGAGGAGGAGGAGGCGGGGAGGGGAGGAGGAGGAGCAGTGCAGGTGTTTGCGGTAGGAGGAGGAGGAGGAGGAGAGGAGGAGGGAGGAGGAGGAGGAGGAGGAGGAGGGGGAGGGGGGAGGGGAGGGGAGGGTGAGTGGGACGGGGGGGGGAGGAGGAGGAGGAGGAGGAGGAAGAGGAGGAGGAGGAGGAGTAGTGAAAGGAAGCGGGAAACGACGAGGGGCAGCAGCAGGTGGGGGACGAAGGAGCTGTAGAAGCATGAGGAGTGAGACAGACAGTAGGTTGAGGCAGAATAACAATTTGTGGAGAGGAACGAGGAGCAATAGGCTGAGGAGATGGGGGAGGTGGAAGAGGGGGGCGCGCGCTGCTGCTGGCCCGCCTCTGTCCTCTTTTTCTTCGGCGGCCAGGAGGAGGAGATCCACTAACAAAAACTTGGGCCCGAACCGTTTCCGAGAGAAACAGTACCGAAATCGCGCACCTTCAGCGTATCTTCGGCGGGCCTTCAATGAGTGTGTCAAAGTACCTTCGGCATGCCTTCGGCATACCTTCGACATACCTGCGCAATATATGTTACAAAGCATCTTGGCGCTGGGAGCGCGAATCAAGCGTGATTGACGAGGGGTTGTGGCACTGGTTGCGTGGACGCTGCGTAATTTATCAGGGATCGTGGCCTTTGGGGAGCGGACGCAGCATCACTTGCTAGTGATCGAGGCGCTGGGAGTGCGGGCCTAGCGGGATTTGCGATGGATCGCAGCCCAGGGAATCACGTGGCCTTTGACATCTCGAGTGCAAACGGGGCGTAGCATACTCGGAGTCTCTGGCGCGTCCCGTGGCACGTTCCCTGACGCGTCCCCTGGCACGTCACCTGGCGCGTCGCCTGGCACGTTCCCTGGCACGTTCCGTGGCACGCCCCGTGCGTCGCGCGGCGCGTCCCCTGGCACGTCCGGAGGCGCGTCCATTGGCACGTTCCGTGCAGCGCGTCCTCTTGGCACGTCCCGCGGTGCGTCCCCATGGCACATCCCGTTGGGACCTTCCGCGGCCCGTCCCCTTGGTATGTCTCACGGTGCGTCCGGTGGCATGTCCCCTGGCGCGTCCCATGGCACGTCGCTGTTCGGCACGGCCCAGCGCAGCGCAGTACAACACAGCCCGTGGCATAGTATCATCACCATCGATATCTTCAGCATTGCCACTACCCATCGCCCTATCCAGGTCCTTATAAGACGTTTCCATGCCTCGCAGTTCTAAGACCCTTTCCGTGTTCGTTGGCCGATCATCTTCACACAATGTCCCCAGTGCCAAGTTCGAAAAGGTCTGGCAGACTTCCGCGCGATAACAAACAAAGTAAAGCCCCATTGTGCTTTCAAATAACGCGTTTCGCGCGTGCCCGCTCGAGGAAAGTTCGCCGCCATGTAGGATCCTCGATAAATGATGTGTCCGCAGGCGCACGTTTTCCTTCGCAAGTACGATCGGCCCACAAACGCGGAAAGGGATATGGAAATGTGAGGCATGGCAGCGTTTTCAAGATTTTTGATTGGGCGACGGGCAATTGCAATGTTGAGTGTATCGATCTTGGTGTACCGTGCCCAGGGCTGTGCTGTGCCGCGTTGAACTGCGATGTGCCCTGCCGCGATTGTGTTCCATAGTATTGTGGATCGAGTCATCCTTGGCATTCGAGTCCTGACCGAACTGACCTGGATCTTGAGCTCGAGCTGCCTGAGCACATAGTAGCCACCCCAGAGCTAGTTGAAGTAGAAACTTGGAGGACGTTCAATCAACTCGACTTTAAAATCCGACCCAGCTCCGAAGAGGAACGAGACGACACAGGGCACAGGCTCACGGATGCGCCACAGGATGTTCCAGGGGCGCAATAGGGGATGCGCCAGGGGACGCGTCAGGGGACGTATCAGGGGACGCGCTCTGGACGTGTCAGGGACCTGCCACGGGACGTGCCAGAGCGCGCGCCATGGGGCGGCCAGAGGACGTCGTGCCAAGGGACGTTGCAAAGGGGCCCGCCACGGAACGGGCAGGGGAAACGCCTGAGGACGAGCGAGGGAACGCGACAGAGGACGAGCTGGGGAACGTGCCACGCCGAGTGGCCCGCTGGGGGACGTGCCAGGGCACGTCACGCCGGAACGTCTCAAAGGGACGCGCCAGGGGGCGCGCCAGGAAGTCTGGGGACGCCCCAGGCACGGGCGGGGTTGAACTGCGACGCACTCTACTGCGACAAATGTCTCGCACGAGACAGCCTCAACAAATCCTCATGTTAGAGAAATCCGCCTGCGCGACCTGGACACGTGAAACCAGGCGTCTTTTTTGTTGTTCTCTCTCTCTCTCTCTCTAGAGAGAGAGAGAGAGAGGGGGAGAGAGACAGAGAGAGAGAGAGACGTTCTCAACACCTCGTCATGCTAGACATCTGCCTGAGCGACCTGAACGTGAAACCAAGCGTTTCTCTCAACACATCCTCAACACATCCTCGTGCTAGACATCCGCCTGGGCGACCTGGACATGCGAAAACAAGCTGTTTGCTCGAGGCATCCTTCGAACATATTCATTTTACACATCCGCCAAGGCGACCTGGGCGCGTGAAAACAAGCGTTTCGCTAAACACATATTCGGAAACATCCTCATGCTAGACATCCGCCTGGGCGACCTTCACACGTGAAGGCAAGCGTTTCGCTCGAGGCATCCTCAACACATCTTCTTGTTCGACATCCGCCTGGGCGACCTGCGCACGTGAAAATGAACGGTTCGCTCGAGACATTCTCAACACATCCTCGTGCTAGACATCCGCCTGGGCGACCTGGACACGTGAAAACCAGCGTCTCTCTCGAGACATCCTCAACAAGTCCTCGTGCTAGACATCTGCCTGGTCAACCTGGCCTATGTGTATGCGCGCCTACGAAGTTACAGGAATTAGGGCAAGTGGTCAAGACGCATCCTGAGAACTGGCATTCTGGATTAAGCTCTGCCGTGCAAAATCCTGGGCGCACGTTCGCACTGGAGGAAATCAGGGACGTCTACTTGCGCAAACGTGGCACGTTGAATGGATCTGCGCTGTATTGATCCATCGAGACCCTTTTTTATAGTCCAGCATCAGCAAATTGTGAAGCGAACGGGCATCGGCGACCGACGCAACTTCGAGCGGCAGGCAGAGATGCACGCCCGCGTGCTCGCACAAAATACCACGGTATCTGTCCCAGCGCTGGCTTGAAAAAGCGGGGCGAGCGAGGGATACGTGAGCACCTTGATCACTGCGGCGTTTTATGCTGTCGCAAGTTCAGAGCCCTGCGTCGCCAGCCCGAAACCCAAGAGCAGAAAGAGCATTGCGTTGCGTGGGCGAACGGTATCGGAGCTCTTCCAACGTGCGTTCCAGGACGTGGGTGTGAGTTGCAAGATGGCGCGCTTTGCTGCACTGGATCAAAAAGCAAGTGCCTCCCGTCGCCGCCCCTCGCCAGGAAAAAAAGGCTGCATCGCATAAGCCGACACCGGTCCCGAAACCATTGCGTCGCATCGCTTCGTTACGTAGGTTGCGTTGCAAACATTGCGCCGCGCTGGTTGCGCCACGCAGACTGCAATGACCTATTGTTCGGGGCCTACGCTGGCTAATATTTGATATGTGTTTGCAGAGTTTTGCCGCCCTTATCCTGACCGGCTTCCCGCGGCTCGAAAGAGCGCCAAAGGCTTATCTGATCTCATCGCGACGGCCCAACAGGCCCCCAAGAAGGCGCCAAGACGGCCCGCTGTGGCGCCAAGACGGCTGTTTCCCCCCTCCCCCGGCCGTCCTCCCCTCCGTCGCCGTCGCGGTCGCCAACGACGTCGTCGCCAACATATTCGAGGTCGCCGCCGTCGTCGACTACTTCGGCGGTGAATGGCGTCGTCGCCGCCGTCGTCGACGACCTCGGTTTTGACGTCGTCCGTCGGCGTCGTAGTGGTCGCCGTCGTCGTCGCCGTCGTCGTCGTCGTCGTCGTCGTCGTCGTCGTCGTCGTCGCGGTCGTCGTTGTAGTCGCCCCGTGCGCGGGCGCTGACGTCGCCGTCGTCGTTGTCGTCGGCGTCGTCGGCGTCGCTGGCGTCGTCGTCGTCAGCTCCGCCGTCGGCGCCGACGGTGTCGCCCGCAGGCGGGTGGCGCTGGGGCGTACGCCCTCCTGTCCGCGGCGGGCCCTCCGCCGGCGGTGGCCCTCTGGCTGGCGGGTGCCGGGCTGCTGACGACCAGCGCCCGGGGGGCGGCCCGCGCGCGCGCGCGGCGCGGGGCCGCCACGAAGCAGACGGACCGTCCAGTCAACCCGCACAGTACGGATGAGGAGCCTTCCGAGGTTCGCCTTGCTCCCTTGCCCCGTCGGCCCATCCCTGGCAGCTTTCGCGGGCCAGCCCCGTTCAAAAACACCTCAACATGGTTGGCCAAGGCCCTTGAATCCTTGCCGCGCATCTTTACTGCAGGTGTTGAGGGTCGCCTCCGAGAGTTTCCAGAGTTTTTGTTTTCGGGCTCCCATTTGGGGTCCAAATACATGGGGTCGGACTATCGCGCCGCATCGCCGATGCATTGGCGACGCGGTTCGATGTGGAACCCGATGTTCTCCGCGTCGGCGGTGCTGGTGCGTGGCCGAAGCACGCGAGATACAAGGGGGCATCGTTGGCCTATCGGGTTCCGGGGGATCTCCACATGCATGCAAAACGATTGCATTGCTGATTTGCTGTGCAGGTCACTGGTTGTCCAGGCCACTGTTCAATACATAGGATTTCTTATTGCAGGTCGGCTTGTGCTGCGTTCCCGGTTTACTTGGTGATTTGTAAATGTCGATGTGGTTGTGTCGCTCGTGGTGACTTTGCGTGGACAAGCAATTCGGGGGCGAAGTCCGAGATGCACCTTCGCCGATCAACGATTCAGGGCACAGGGGATGGGGTTCGGAACTCGCCGAGCAAGTGTGGAAGTCAGAACCCTGCACCCGCCTCCCATCGATGCAAGTGAATGGATGGTTGGTGGGGGTAGGGTAGGGTCTAGGATGTCGCCACGCAGCCACGAAGCAGAGGGGGGGGGTCCCAGTTTCCAATGAGTTTCCAGAGCTTCCTGGGGGGCGGGGCGCAGCGGCGGCGGTCGGGGCCGAGCGCTCCCACTCCTCCTCCTCCTCCTCCTCCTCCTCCTCCTCCTCCTCCTCCTCCTCCTCCTCCCCCCCCCCTCCTCCTCCCTCCTCCTCCTCCTCTCCTCCTCCCCTCCTCCCTCCTCCTCCTCCCTCCTCCTCCCCTCCTCCCCTCTTCTCCTCCTCCTCCCCTTCTCCTCCTCTCCTCCTCCTCCTCCTCCTCCTCCTCCTCCTCCTCCTCCTCCTCGTCCTCCTCCTCCTCTCCCCCCTCCACGCGGAGCCCCCTCCCTCCCCCGCCCCCCGAGGCTCAGAACAGGGCCCGACCCCTGCCCCGCCCCAGAGGCCCAGGACAGGGCCCCAGACGGCCCCTGCAGAGCCCGGATCTGCCGACCCCTGAGACGGCCCCTGCAGACCCCTGAGACGGCCCCTGCAGACCCCTGCAGGACGGCCCGAGACGGCCCCTGAGCCCGGAGCAGGACAGCCCTGAGACGGCCCCTGCAGACCCCGCACCTTTTTGTTGCACGGCCACTGGCAGTCGTGAAGAACGCGTGATGCTAGGAGGAAACGCCGCACGTTTTTTCTACGACTGCTGGTCGTCAAAAAAAGCGTGGCGCTTCATCTCAGCAGAGGGCGACGGCGACGGCCGCGACCTCCCAGGCGCCGCGCGCACGCGCGCGCTGCCCCCCGGGGCCCATGGCTGCGTCTGCGCTGCTCCTGCGGAGGCGGCTGGCGCCGCTGCGCTGGGCCGGCGCGGCGGTGGCCGCCGTGGGGGCGGCGTGCGCGGCGTTGGCGCTGCCGCCCGCGCGCGGGCGCCCGGGCCTCGAGAAGAACCGTCTCTCGTTTTTCCGCCGTCCGCCGTCGGCGCCGCCGTGCGACGCCGCCGCGGTCCTTCTCCATCGTGCGCCGTCGCCGCCACCGTCCGCCGCCGCCGCGCCGCCTTCCGTCGACTCCGCCGCCGTCAGCCGTCGCCGCCGCCGCCGTCAGCCGTCGCCGCCGCCGCCGCTGACGGCGTCGCCGTCGTTGCCGCCGTCGTCGCCGCCGCCGTCGTCCTCGTTGTCCGCGGCATTCGCCTCGCCAGCGTCGCTGTCGCCGCTGCCGAGAAGAAGTCTTCGTCGTCGCCGTCGCGAATCATGGATCGAAAGTCGGGCAGATGGCTCCGCGGAGTCCCGCATGGGACGACACGGCAACCTGTTAGCCCAGCACTGACAAGAGTTGCATGGGAGTGTCCCCCTCAGCTTGATTGTCGCGACCCGATCAGAGTTCAGGCGTTTGCAGGCCTCCGATGACCTCCGCAGACCTTCAGGGGCTTCTGGGACGACGTCAGCCGACGCCGCCGCCACCGCCGCCCCTCCCTTTCCGGTCTCCAACAGCATGACGAAGGCCAGCACGACGGACACCACCAGAACCATGAGTGACGTTGCCGGCAAATGCGTGCACACCAGGAGTCACCGACGGTGGAGTGAAGTAGCGATGAGACGAGCTAGCACTTGTGACTTACTATATATTTAATCGCTTCGCTCATTCCGCCGGCCCATACAGTCTCATGTCTGCCGTTTGCCCGAGGGCCTGGTGTCAATGCGGCGATTTGGGGGTTCCTGGGGCCGCTTGGGGGACTCCTGGGGCGCTCGGGGGGGCATTTGGGGGGCCTCCTGGGGCCGCTTGGGGGACTCTTGGGGGCCTCCTGAGGGCCTCGTGGGGGCCTCTTGGGGCCTCTTAGGGGCCTCTTGGGGCCTCGTAGGGGCTTCTTAGGGCCGAGGGCTCGAAATGTTGTTTCGTGTTCCCTCTCTGGGGCCCCTTTGGGGGCGTTCTTGGGGCCCTCTTGGACCGTCTTGGAGGCTTCTTGGGCCGTCTTCGAGCCCTCTTGGGCCATCTTGGGGCCCTCTTGGGGGCCTCTTGGGCCCTCTTGGGGCGATCTTGGGGGCCTCTTGGGCCGTCTTGGGGCGTCGGGAAGCCGAAAAGGTGGAAGCTCCAAAATCTCTCAAAAACCTAAGGAAAAGCAATGAATTTTGCCTCCGGGGGCCCTCTTGGGAGTGCTCTTGGAGGCCTCTTGGGGCGTCTGGGGGCTATCTTGGGCGTCTTGGAGCGATCTTGTGGCATGTCGGACCCCTCGTGTACCATCTTGGGGGCCTCTTGGGGGCCTCTTGGCCTTTCTTGGGGCTCTCGGGGACGTCTCGGAGCCCTGTTGGTGCGCTCATGGAGCGCTCCTGGAGCGCTCTGGGGGAGTCTCCCGGGGATCGGTCGGGGATCGCCCGGGGTACTTTTCGTCCGGGGACCCCCAGGGGCCGCCCCGCGCGCGCGAACTAGAGAATTGTTAACCAGTTACCGGAGATCTTAGCACGCCTCTGGCCCGTTGGGCCGGCGAATTTCGCTGTCTTGCCGCGTGCGTTGATGAGGAATGGTCCTCTGAACCCTCTGTGATGATGAGCGGGCCTTCTCTTTTACAGCCTCCCCAGGCCGATCACATTTTTCGTCGTTGCTGCTAGCTCCTCATCCTCGTCGCCTTTCCCCCTCCTCCTTGGAAGCCCTCTCATCCTCCCGCCTTTGCCTTATTCTCTTCGCCCTCCTCCTCACGATTATCCTGCTGCTGGTCCCCATCCAAGGCTAATTACTACTGCTGTCAGCTCTCTTAATGTTGATTGGTGTTGCTGTCTCTCTCCCTCTCTCTCTCTCTCTCGCTCTCTTTCTCTCCCTCTCTCTCTGTGTCTCTTCCCCTTTGTCTGTTTACCATACGTACTATCTCTCTGATTACATGTCTCTCTGTATACGTATATGCACGTACCCATGCGTACAAATACATGTGTGTTGTATACATATATATATGTATACACATACGCATCGATGTTTTCACAGGTGGTTGTGTCCACGTCTTTCTCACTATACGGGAGTGTCAAGGTGGTCTGGTTGATTGTTCGGTGGCGGACGTTGGAGACGGAGGTAGTGGAGTATTAGGTGTGGTGTTGGACACGGGAGTCAAAGTGCATTTGCGGAAGAGGTTTTTGAGTATTGGGTGTGGCGTTGGTTGGAGGCGTAGGTTGTGGAGTAGTGGGGTTGGGGTTGGGGACAAATGGGGTTGAGTTTAAGGATTTGTCCAAATAATTTTTATTTGGGGAAGAGGGTGGTGAGTATTTCGTGTGGTGTTGGAGACGGAGTCTGTGAAGTATTAGGTGTGGGGCTTGGGACGGAGGGAGCTGAGCAAAAGGATCTGTTTAATTGGCATCGGGGGAAGGGGTTGTTGAGTACTTGGTGTGGTGTTGGAGATGGAGTCTGTGGAGTATTGGATGTGGGGCTGGGTGCGGAGGGGGTTGAGTATAATAATATTTCCTAGCTGCTTTTGTGTACTGGATGTGGTGTGGGAGTTGCGTAGAAGGATCTGTTCATATTGCACGTGGGGGGGAGGCAGGCGAGTACCTGGGGAGGTGTTGGATACGGAGGCTGTGGCCTATTGGGCGTGGTGTGATGGGCTGAGGGAACTAAGTAGAATGATATGTTCCAGTTGCACTCGGGGGCGATGATGTCGAATATGTTGTGCGGTCTGCTGGAGACGGAAGCTGTATAGTAGTAGGTGTTACGTTGGAGATGGATGTTGTGGAGTAGCGGGTGTTGTGTTGAAGATGGGGGTTGGGAAGTAGTGGGTGCTGCGTTGGAGACAAAGATCGGGCCGACAAATCGCAAACGTTTGCCTCAGACGAGACCCTTGAAGTTGTCCGAACATTAAGTGAAACCATATAAAACGCACACAGGAGGTTGGCGACGGATGCTGTGGAGTAGTGAGTGTTGTGCTGGAGAGACGGGGCGGGCGGGCAGGCTGCGGCGATGGCGGTCGGCGGACGGGGGGCGGGCTCGGGTTTGAAAGTTGCCTTGCAGCGAAGGCTGCGTAGCACTGGGCAGTGCAATGGAGACGGAGGCTGTTGAGTAGTGGGTGTTGTGTTGGAGACGGGGGCTGTAGTGGAGTGGGTGTTGTGTTGGAGAGGCGGGGGCGGCGGGGGTGGCAGGCAGCTGACGGTGACGGTCGGCCGACGGGGGCGGTTGTCGGCGGGCGGGCTGGGTTGTTGTAACACTTCCCATTGCAGCGGCAGCGGAGGCTGTAGACCGGTAGGTGGGTGTGTTGAAGACGTAGGCTGTGGAGTTGTTGTTGTTGCGTCGGGGATGGAGACTGTGGAGTAGTGGGTGCTGTGTTGGAGATGGAGGCTGTGGAGGGCTAGCTGTTGTGTTGGAGGCGGACGTCGTCGTGATGTAGTCGGTGTTGTGTTGGAGGTGGGGGTTGGGCCGAAAGAGGCCTTACACATATGTCTCAGAACAAAGCCTGGAGGTCGTAGGAGGCACTCGGAAAATCATACATGAAACCGGTTACATCCTAGACGCCACCCTACCTCCTTTTCTCCTCTCTTGTATCTCCTGCCCCCCCTCCCCCACTACCCCCTGCCCCCTCCTCCTCCCTCCTGCTTCCCTCTTCGCGCCCGAGGCAGGACATGGTGCTTGGACAAATCCCGTGGGGTTTCAGGGAGGCTCTCACGCAATCTCATCGCTTTGATCCATACTCGGTACATCATGGTGGTACACCATGCCACGTGGTTACGGCAGAGCGATACCACTTCAAGCTCTCGTCCTTCTTCCCATCTTTCTCGTATTCCGCTTCGTCTTCCTCTCCCTCTTCATGCAGCGCGCTCAGTCGGCGCCGTTGAGAGAGAGGGAGGAGGAGAGGATGAGGGGGAGGAAGAGTAGGAGGAGGGGGGGAGGAGCAGGAAGAAGAAGAAAAATAATAAGAAGACATTCTTGGATGGATGCATCGTTTGTGGCTTTCGTTTGGCATCTTGCAGCCCCCTCGTCGGAGCGGAAAGGAGGATTAATGATTGCTTGCATCCCTGCCTGCACACCTAATTGCACGCCTGCTCGCTTGCATGCTTGCCTGTCTGCCCGCCTCCTTGTCATCCGACTTAACTGTCCAGCCACCTGAACAGCGCGTTTCTGTCTCAACTTCATGCCGCCGTGCCGTGCCCACTCAGATCCAACCTAGCCCAGCCCAGCCTCGTTCAAGTAAGAGAAGGCATGATTACCGAGATCACGGACCTACACGTCAAACACAGCGTACCAGGCCCGTATCACCCCTCGACAGTTTTCTACAATGCAGTACCCTGCCCCGCCGACCTACTTGCCTGCCGCCATGCGCGTACCCGTCTGCGTGCCCGGCACGACATGCTCGCCCTGCCTGCCCGTCTGCCTCGGCATTCTTCTGACACGCACCCTGCGCACCCTGCTTAGCTCCCTGCTCGCCAGCCTGCCTAAGTCCATGCAAGCCCGCGCAGCTCCGCCACCGCGCGGTGGGGCCAGCGCGGGCTGGGCCGAGCGGGGGAGGGTCGGGCGGAGGACGCCCCCAGTTTGACGTTCGTCTTGACGACGACAACGAGGACGACGACGACAACGAGGACGACGACGACGACGACGACGACGACGACGACGACGACGACAACCGCGGTGGAGGCGACGATCGGCGGACGATGCCGAGCGTACGACGACGACGGCGGCGGCGGCGGCGAAGGCGACGGCAGCGGGCGGCGGCGGAGCATGGGCGACGGCCGGCGGCGGACCGCCGATGGGCGGCGGGCGACCACCCACGACGACGACGACCACAACCACCTCGACGACGACGACGTCGACGACGACGACGTCGACGACGACGACGTCGACGGCGACGACGACGTCGACGACGACATCGACGGCGGCGGCGGCGGCGGCAGCGGGCGGCGCCGGGCCGCCCTGCGCCCGTGGAGAGCCGCGCGCAGAGGCGCGCGCCGGGGGTCGGCGTGCTCGCGGCGGCCGCGGCGGCGTGCCTGCTCACCTCGGTGGCGTGGGTCGGGCGGGAGGCGCTGCTGAAGGCAGGCGGCCGCCGTCGTCGCCGTGGCCGCCGCCGTGTTCGTCGGCGTCGTCGGTCGGCGTCGCTGGTCGGCGTGGCCGTCGCCGCGCGGCCGCCGCCGCCGCCGTGGCCGCCGCCGTCGCGGCCGCCGCCGCCCTCGCGGCCGGGCCGGCGCCGTGGCCATGGCGGCCGCCGCCGCCGTGGCCGCCGCTGTCTGCGTCGGCGTTTGTCGGTCGGCGTTCGTCGTTCGTCGGTGCCGCCGTCGTCGTCGCGGATCGCTCGCCGCTGTCAAAATGGGTGTCGTTGTTGTTGCTGGTGGTGGTGGTGGTCGTTGTCTCCGTCTCCGTCATTGTCCGTCGTCGTCGTCGATCGTTGGACGTGTTTGTCGGCTTCGTCATCCTCGTCGTTGTCGTCGTCGTTGTTCTTCCGTCGTCTGTCGTCGGTGTCGTCATCGTTGTCCTGCTCCTGGTCGTCCTTCTTTTGAGTCCAATTTTCCTCCCCACCCTTACTGCCCCTGGGGAAGATGGAAAAGACCATCAGAAGAAGAAATAGGAGGGAACGGAGTGGGACGACGAGGATGGGAGGGATGAGGAGGATTGGGGAGGCGATAGTGAAGAGGAGAGATTAGGCAATGGACGGGGGATGAGGAAAAGGACAAGGGAGTTGATGAGCAACCTGGAGTGGGAGATGAGTAAGGAGGATATACCAGATCGGGAGAGACACACTTCATATCCTGAGCCTGCAAATGCGAATGAATGTACAGTATATACATGCACGTGCCTACACTTATTTATATATATATATGTTTAGATTGATATATGTCGACATCTGTATCTGGATGTATATGTGCATATATAGCTACACCTGTCTCTGTATGTTTCTTCATACCACGCGACTTTATATGTAACTATGGGCACGAACGTGGTTCAACTCATATAGCGGATATAGCATACGTAACGCTGTAGCATCTGTAGCGTGTGTATCAGATGTAACGCGTTGCCACACATGTAACTAACAAATGTGCATTCGTGCATCAGTATACACGTGTAGTGCTATGCATATGTGTACGGTTATGCATATACACATTGGTGTTGGTTTAAACATATACGTGTGTGTATCCAAGTGTACACATATGTCTGAACGTCAAGATTGACCATCACTTGTGTATATGTCTGTATACGTATGCACGCCGACCGTTTTATCCACATGTGTACACATCGATGTACATACCCATAGGTATGTACACACTATTTCATGTATCTCTACAGCCATCTAGAACATGTTTGTACGAACGTATATCTAACGAGCGATATGTACATACACATGGTATTGGATATATATTTCTGTAGAGATCGATCCTTCGATACATGTAATCCTATTCGTAGATGCGTATAGATGTGTGTGTTTGTATACAAGTGTGTCGATCTATAAATATATAGACACAGCTGTATACGCATCGACGTACATATATATGTGTGTATATGTATCGATCCATGCATAGATGCATATACCTGTATACATACATGTATATACACATATATATGTGTGTACATACACACACACACATATATATATATATATATATATATCGGTGCACATGTGTATATGCATATGTATATATATGCATAGATTAAGACACACACGCGCGTATACATGTGTATACATATGTGCTTATATGTACAAATATATATATATATATATATATATATATATATATATATATATGTGTATATATATAGACATACTGGAGTAGGCCACGGGCGGGTCCGGGACCAGGGCCACGGGTGCGCATGGCCGCCTTGGGGGCCCCAGGGGCGTCTTCGTGGCTCCAGAAATGGCCCCGTGGGCGCACAGATGGCCCAAACATTCGTGCGATCGTCCACTGGACTGGGTCCATCACACCCCCAGAGTGCCGCAGGTGCCCTGCGAGCGGCCTCCGAAGGCTTTCAGGCTGCACCAGGACGGCCCCTGGCAGGCTTCACTGGGCGCCCGCGACCCCAGTCGAGTGCCCCGAGAGGGGCAAGTCTTTGATTTTCTGCTTGGAAAACATGTTTCGATCCTCCACTTTGCACGAGTTTCCAAGACGACCCAACGGGGCTCCAAGACGGCTCCAGGGGCGCCCAAGGCGGCCCAGTAGACCCCCATTAAAGCCCCATGAGGGGCTCCAGAGGGGGAGCATGAACCATACGTCCTCCTCGTCATTCCCCTCAAGCTGTTTCTCTTCCTCCTCCAACCCCTGCCTCACCTTGCTCATGCTCTACGTCCTCCACGTCCTCCCGCCGTGCCGCTTCCTCCCATCTTTCTCCACGCTTCTCCTTCTCATCTTCTTCCAGCGCCTGCCGCACGCGGACTGGCTGACCCGATGGCGCTGCGGGGGCAACCCGCAGCAATGCAGTGCTTGTCCTGGTGACTGTCCCGGGTCGGCCCACCCTTTCACCCGTCGCTCATTGACCAGCAAGGTCAAGTTTGGTGCTCTGGGAAGGCATCTTGGGCCAGGGGCGGCTCTCGACCCTGTCTACTGTACTGAGGGGGGTGGTCTGTCGGGTGGCGGTGCCCTGTTGACTGGCAGGGGCCAACGCCGCAAAACAGAT
The DNA here is from genome assembly GCA_963575745.1 of Prorocentrum cordatum. Classification (NCBI taxonomy): domain Eukaryota; class Dinophyceae; order Prorocentrales; family Prorocentraceae; genus Prorocentrum; species Prorocentrum cordatum. The sequence continues at coordinate 65,686 of CAUYUJ010009491.1, read as the reverse complement.
CTGATGGCCTCCCCCCTCCCGTGCCCCCGTCTTCGCGTGTTTCGTGCTGTGAGGGCCCCTCGGCACGGCCGTGTCTTCTGGCGTGTGCTCCCGTCGGATTCGTTGCGCGTCGCCTGCGCGCCTCCTCCTGAAGCCGGCCCCAGGGGATCCGAGGCGGGCAGAGGCCGAGGCGGGTGGCGCCAGCGAGGCACGACACGGCACACTCGCCGCCTGCGCGCTCGCATGCCCGAGCCACAGTGCCCCGTCGTTGGCCCTCGATCTGTGCGCCTGCGCCATCACTGGCCAGCAAGCTGCCTGGCTGGGCTCCGCCTTGCGTGAGGCGGGCCATGGTGCGCAGAATTGCGCTGTCAGCTACGTTCCCCTCCCCCTCTTCTTCCTCCTCCTCTTCCTCCTCTTCCACCATCGAACCAAGCCAACACTCCTGGAACCGTCTAAGCACCTCTGGGTAGGGCTTGGGATAGCGTTGGGTCTGCGGGGGTTTATTTGTCCACAGATGACTCGGAGCATTGGAAGACCCCTTGGAGAGCCATGATGCGTGCTAGACTTTCCCGAAAGATGCCCCTCCTCCTCCTCCTAATCATCCCCTCCTCCCCTTCCCTCATCATCATTTCTTCCTAATTTCACCTCCCGCTCTGAATCTTATCCAAGCCAGTAGAATTATCTCAATATTCCTCTTCCTCTTCCTTCGTCTCCTCCTCCTTCTTCTCCTTCTCCTCTTACTCCTCCCCCTCCTCCTCCTCCTCTTCTTCCTCCTCCTCTTCCTTCCCCCCCCCCAGATTCACCGTCACACAACATTGATAAGCCTCGCGAAGGACCCAACCCATATGCAGTTGTGAGTACCGCAGTTGTGGGGATCGTCTTCGGTGGAGCTACCCATTGGCCACGAAACGCTGTACTGTGTCGGGGAGACGCATGCGAGCACCGCCACTGGGGCTCCCTATGGGGCAACTGCATTGAGTGGGGGAAACGCATGCGAACACTGCCAATGGGGCCTTCGGTGGAGCTCCCTATGTGGCCACAAATCGCTGTATTGGGGGGGAGACGCATGCAGAAAGTGCTAGTGCGGCCTTCAGTGCAGCTCTCTACGTATGGGGCCGCGAAACGCTGTATTGGGTGAGGGAGACGCATGCGCACACCGCCACTGGAGCCTTCGCTGGAGCTCCCTATGGGACCACGAAGCGCTGTACCGAGTAGGGGGATGACGCATGCGGACAGTGCCACTGGGACATGCGATGGAGCTCCCTGTGGGCCACGAAACGCTATATTGGGTGGGTGGGGGGGGCGAATGCGACCACCGCCATTGGGGCCTTCGGTGCAGCTCCCTATGGGGCCACGAAGCGCTGCACTTGAGTGGGGGAGACGGATGCGCACACCGCCATTGGAGCCTTCGCTGGAGCTCCCTATGGGACCACGAAAGGTTGTACCGGGTAGGGCGACGACGCATGTGGACAATGCCATTGGGACATGCGATGGAGCTCCTTGTGGGCCACCAAGCGCTATACTGGGGGGGGGGCGATGCGACCACCGCCGCTGGGGCCTTCGGTGGAGCTCCCTATGGGGTCACGAAGCGCTGCACTGAGCGGGGGAGACGTATGCGAACACCGCCACTGGGGCCTTCGGTGGAGATCCCTGTGGGGCCATGAAACGCTGTACTGGGAGGAGGGAACGCATGCGGACAGGGCCAGTGGCGCCGTCAGTGGAGCTCCCTGTAGGGCAGGAGAGGATGGACGCATGCGGGCGTTAGCACTGGGGCCTTCGGTGGAGCTCCCTAGCCACGAAACGCTGTACTGGGTGGGGGGGACGCATGCGGACAGTGCTATTGGGACCTTCGGTGGAGCTCCCTATGGGGCCACGAAGCGTTCTACTGGGCGGGGGAGACGCATGCGAATGGTAGCACTGGGGCCGTCGGTGCAGCTCCTGATGGGGCCACGAAGCGCTGCACTGGGTGTGGTGGGGGGGCATTCGGGCGGTAGCACTGGGGCCTTCGGTGGACCGCCTTATGGGGCCACGAAGCTTTGTACCAGGTGGGGAAGACGCAGGCGGGGCGGTGGTTCTGGGGCAGTCGGTGAAGCCCCTTATGAGACCACGAAACGCTATACTGGGGTGGGGGGGCCGCGTGCGTGCGGTAGCGCTGGGACCTTCGGTGGATCGCCCTATGAGGCCACGAAGATTTGTACTGGGTGGGGGGGGGCGCAAGCGGGCGGTAGTTCTGGGGCCGTCGGTGGAGCCCTCAATGGGGCCATTAAACGCTGCACTGGGCGGGGGGGGCGCATGCGGGCGGCAGCACGGGGGCCTTCGGTGGAGCTCCCTTATGGGGCCACGAAGCGCTGTACTGAGCTGGGTGGGTGGGCGGCATACGGGCGGACGGGCGGTAGCACTGGGACCTTCCTTTTTGTTCATGGGCCGCGCGGTGCTCGCTGCAAGCACCGTCCGCTCGCAAGAGCCACACTGCACGGCCACCCAAGGCGGCAGCCGAGCCGAATGCCGCCGCTGCCGTGCAGGCAGGGCGCCCGTGCTGGGCAGCTGGGCAGCCGCAGGGCAACAAACCGAACGCAGCCAGCACACGCCCTCGCCAAAATGGCCGAGAGGGCCCGCCGTGCACCTACCCTGAAGTCGGGCCTGTCCCTCTACAGGGGGAATGTTCAAACATAGTCAAACAAATAGTCTGGGGGGCATTATGTGAGCATTTGTTTGGGTATGTTTGAGTATGTTTTGGGTATTTCCAATTGTTCGTCCAAGCCCGCCTGTAGGGGGACCTGCCCGACTTGAACCCATCCTCTCTCGAAGCGCGCACCACGAGAGCCGAGGCGCGAGAGAGACAGCGCCGCGACAGCTCGGCGAGTGCCGCCGCTGCGCCGAGGCCTCAGCGGCCTCTCTTGGCCCGTCGGGCTGTCGACGGCACCCGGCCGTCGATCCACTCGGCACTCCACTCAGGCTGCCCGTCGAGGGCTTCGCGAATCCAGGCCAGCCCAGCGCGGCGCTCCTCCGCCAATGGAGGAACAGGGCTGCCCGCCCCAGCGTCCGCAGAGTCTCAGCCAGGCCGCCAGACGTCGCGGTCGACATCGCAGTCGTACTCCGCGATGATAGCCTCCACACGCCGCCGCAGCACCCGAAGCTTGAGAGGCTTGCTGGGCACATCAGCAGCCCCCTTCGCACGGGAGCCCACGTCCTCCGCCATCTCCCCGTCCAGCGAAGGCAAGACGACGGGAAGGTCGCCGGGCTCGGCTAGCACTGGGATCTTCGGTGGAGCTCCCGATGGGGACACGAAGCGCTGCACTGGGTGGGGGGACGCAAGCGGGCGGTAGTTCTGGGACCTTCGGTGGAGCTAACGTGTGAGGGGTGTGTTGAAATGGTAGACTGATGCAGAGATCAGAGGCACGCAGGGGAGGAGCGAGAAGGAGGAGAGGAGGAGAGGAGAGGAGAGGAGAGGAGAGGAGAGGAGACGCGGAGCGTTGTCTCTTCAAAATAAGGACACAGCACCACAGCGTGGTTGGGAAATTTTATAGCCAGCGTTGAACCTACACGGCGTGGTTCTAGCAATATTTGCGGTGTAATGTTTGTGGAACAATCTACGTGGAGCAACAGATGTTGTGCTTCGTATGGTAAATATAGATAGCAAGGCACCGATCAACCAGAGGAAGGCAGGACAAAACGACGAACCCGAGGAGGGCAGGATAAAACATAGCCGAGCAACCCAAGGCAATGCACAGCAATGCAAAACCATGCGAAGCAATACAAAGCAAAGCAGCGTGATGCAAGACAATGCACATCAATTTAACACAGAGCTAATCACTTCAGAGCACTGCAAAGCAACGCAAAGCAACGCAAGGTAATACAGAACGATGTCGAGCAATGCGCAGAAATGCAACACAATGCAAAGCTACATAAAGCAACACCAAACAATGCAATGACACGCAACGCAACAACATGCAACGCAAAGCAATGCAAAGCAATACGAATCAATGCAAAGCAACGCGACGACGTGCAAATCAACGCAAGCCAATGTAACGCAATGTAAAACATTGCAGCGCAAAGCAATGCAAACTAATGCAGACACATGCTGAAGAAAGCCAACCATTTCAAGGCAATACAAATCAATGCAATGCAATGCAATGCAAAGAAACTCATAACAATGCAACGCAATGCACAGCGACGCACATCAACGCAAATCGATGCAAAGCAATGCAACGCAATTCGAAGCAATGCGAAACAACGCAAAGCCATACAAACTATTGCAATCAGAGCAATGCGAAGCAATGTTGAGCAATGTCAATCAATGCCAGACACACCAAGAAACACAACACTATGCAAATCCATGAAAAGCAATGAACAGTAATACAAAGTAACGCAAAGCCGCGACGAGGCGGCGACGGGGCGGCGACGGCGACAACATAGCCGCCAGACCCGCAGTCAGGTCCAGACGACGGGCGGCGACGAGGCGGCGACGCGGCGGCGACGGCGAGGTGAAAACCCCAGAAGTGCCAGCACTGTTGGTTGGGAGATAGACTGCGCTCCTCGTTCCTTGGCACCTGTGTTATAGCACGGCGACTGCACAGGTCGCCCGCGGGGGTGCGGAGGTCATCGTCATCATCGTCGTCGACGTCACCTTCGTCGGAACTGTCGTCGTCGACTCCTCGGCGCAGGGCGGCGCCCCGGACGAGCGGGGACGGCGCGAGCCGGTCGGCATCGCGGCCGTGGCCGCGCTGGGCGCGCTGTCGCAGTTGGCGGTGCTCGCCGCGGCGCCCGCGATGCGCCAGGCGCCCGCGGCAGCGCCGCCGACACCTGATGGGCCTGTTATCAAGCACCACTACCATAAGTTGGAGGGGGAGAGGGCCCTCCTCCTCCTCCTCCTCCTCCTCCTCCTCCTCCTCCTCCTCCTCCTCCTCCTCCTCCTTCCCCCCATCCAACTTAGGGTGGCGGTGGTGGAAAATACGTCCATCAGCGCTGGCGACATCGGCCGCGGTGGCGGCGACGGCGGACCTCGGTCACGAGCCTCGGGATTTCCAGCCTCGGGATGCGCTGCAGCTGCGCCTCGCCGCGAGGCGTTCGGGGGCTGCCTAGATCGTCCCGAACGACCGCCGGTCATGGCTTGAAAACCAGGAGGCATCGGCAGGAGGGGATAGGCTCAGGTGCTGACAGCTAGCACCTATACCCGTGAGGCTTCAGATTGCGTACAGATGGCTCCCCCCAGGCAACCCCGGCTGGCCTCCACGGGCCCCCCGAGCAGTCCCAGCTGGCCTCAACCGGCCGAGGGGCCAACAAACGTGGATCCTGGACGCAACGCTACCCCCCTGGAGGAAGGGATCTGGAGTTCTGAGCCCGCGGATTGGCGACGTCAGCGACACTTCGGAGGCACTTCGGAGGAGAGCCCGTCGAGACCACGGTGGCCCTCCCCGGCGATGTTCGTCCAGGGGGCTTCCCTCGTCGCCACGGCTGAACCCGCCTCGGGCAAACGGGCCAGGATGGATCCCAGGAGGGGGCCTGGGGATTGACTTGGATTGGCTTTGGGCCCAGCGGGAGGGCCGCCGTTGTCTCGACTGGCCCTCTGAACGACAGCCGCGGCGGCGGCGACGCCATCGACCAGGGACGTCGACGAGGGGGGGGACTGGCCCACCCAGACCGTCCAGAGTGCCAAACAATAACCCTCCAGAGCTATAGACCTATCTGGACTTCGTAAATCCTCGACTGGATTTTCGACGTCGAGGTCCTGGTGCTATTTTTTGAGCCCTCGGGGAAGGTGCTTTTTTTCCAGTACGCAGACCTTATAACAATGCTTAGTGCCCGCGGAACCTGAATGAGCTCACCGGGGCGACTCCGGATCCCACGCCTACGATTGTAATTTCTTTTTCGCCGACCCCAGCGCCCGCGCCCCCGACTCCCAAATCCGACGCTAGCTCATGCCCCCATCTCTCCGACTCTGGCTCCGACCTCACCAACTCCAGCTCGTATCATTCCGATTCCGGCTCCGATTCGCCAGTGTTATTTTTCCGACTCCGGCCCCAACCCTTGCGTTCTCTCCGGTTCCGGCTCCGACGCTCGATCTCGTCCTTCCGACCCCGGCTGCCCAAAAGTCCCGACTCCGGCTTCTGAGAGCGGCCAACATCGGCGCCCCGGCGCCCACCCGCTACACTCGCGTAGGTGCCTTTTGCGGGACTGCCTCAGGAGGGAAATTAAAACACACAGGCACAATTAATCGTCGATCCCCCTCGAAAATGTGGGAAGATCTGGGCAGTGGGGGGGGGGGGGGGGAAGACCGAAGCCCAGAGAACATGGGAAAATCGGGGGAATCCTGCCCTTTGTGTGTATCTGTATCTGTGTGTCCCAGGGGCCCCTTCCTGCCGGGGGCGGACAGAACCCCCAATAGTGACACGTCGATTAGGGAATTGTCCGTTTTCGGTTCTCGAGAGTTCGCCGCGGCCGTTATTTTTCAGGCTTGCGCCCGCCAGGTTTGGGTCTCAAGTCGTTTTCACTAAACCACGTTTTACTAAAGGGAGGTCTGTCCATCCCCGAGGTCCTGTCTGTCGAGGCAGGTCCGGCCCAGCGGGCGAAGCCTCGGCCCCCTGGCTGCTCCGGCCGCGCCCCTCGGGGCCTGGGCGCCCCGCTGCGCTCGGGCCACGAGATCGGCGCTCGGCGCCTCGGGGGCCCATCGCCGACCCTGCTTTCAGTCGGGCCTGTCCCTCCTATCCAGGAGGGATATTCAAAAAAAATGTCAACAGAAATGTCTGGGGACGACGTTTTGGCAATTGTTTGGCAGTTTGGGGGGCGTTTGTGGGGTCTCCTCTGCTTTTTCATCGCAAATCCCCCTGTAGGGGGACACGCCCGACTTCAACCCAGCTCGGCGCTGCACCGCCGATGCCAAGGCCACGCTTCCGGCTCTGAGCTGGTCCGCCCGCCCTTTTCGGGGGCGGCCAAGAGGGGGGGTGATGACCCGGGGGGGGGTAGTCGTGGCGGGGGCCATGATACCTCCCCAGATTTCATGGCGCCTCTTCTCATTCCTCAAGCGATCGCAAACATGGATGAAGGGGGCGTGGATTAGCGAAGGGTCCCGTTTCCATGGGAACTCGCGGATTTCCGTCGCCGAGCGAGGCGGCACCGGCCGCATTTTGGGGAGAGCACCTCCGCCGATCAATGGATTTGGTTACCGCGCGCCAAATCCATGGATCGCTAATCCATTTTTGCGCGCTCTCGAATTTGTTAATGCCGCCGGCCATGCTTTGCACCCACCCCCTCTTGGACGCCCCCCTCCGACCCCGCCCGTTCGTCCACCTTGAATCGACGGCGGCGGTGACAACGACACTGGCGGCGGCGGCGACGGCGGCGGCGACGAAGCCTACGGCAACGACGGCAGCGATGGCGGCGGTGGCGGCCGTCGATGGCTGTGCCGGTCTGTTTCTGTCGTGTTGTGTCGGTTTTGGGTGGTCTCGTCGCCATGGCTGGACGTAGCTCGGTCGATTTGCCAGGCTGGACTCAACGAGGAAGTTGGGGCCGATTTTGAGCGGATTCTGGTCAGACGACGACGACGACGACGACGACGACGACGACGACGACGACGACGACGACGACGACGGCGGCGTCGGCGGTGGCGGTGGCCGTGACGGCAACGGCTGTGGCGGCGACGGCGACGGCGGCGCCGACGAAGCTACGACGACGGTGGCGGCGGCGATTGCGGCAGTGATGACGACGACGACGACCACGGCGGCCGCGGCGAAGCCGACGTCAGCTGCCATCGCCCATCCACCCATCCTCCACCCTGCACCCTCTGATACCCAGTCCTGCCCGGTGGCCCACGGAAAGTCGGGCCCAATAATGGGCCAGCCCTTCTCGATCTGCGTTCTTTTTTCCTTTATTCTAGTAGGTCTTCATCCTCCCTCCGCTTTCTTCTCTTTCCTTGCTCCTCCACCCCAGTTCTGCCTCCCCCTCTCCCTCCTCTTCCCCCTTCCCCTCCGCAGCCCTCTCTCTGTTTTCTTCCTCCTCCGCCCTACCCTCTTCCGCTCTCCCCATCCTCCCCCTCCCCCCTCCCTGCTCCCCTCTCTCCCACCTTGTCCTTCTTCGAGACTTCCTCTCTCGAGGCGTTCTTTCCGAGCATCTCATCCACCTTGCAGGGTCTTGCGCTCGCGGCACAGGCGATACCTGGTGCCCTCCAGCGCTGAGTCCAGACTCCATGTTGCGGATCTCGTCGGGGCTATCGGGTGCCTCTTGAGGTGACCTTGTGCCACCTCCGCGGTATTCCTGGGGCGTCTTGGAAGCCTCCCAGGTTGTCCGGAGGGACGTGCAGAGAGTCGGGCCTCGCGCGTCGCGGTCTGGGCTGGAGGGCTGCCCTTCTCCAGGGCGTCCCGCGAGGGCGCGAAGTACGGGGCCAGGAAGTATACACCACCACCTCCCCTTCCTTCTCCCTCTCCCAGGAACGGAGAGGGGAAGAGGAGGGCGGAGAAGGGAGGGGGAATGGTGGCGGTGGTGGTGGTGGTGGTGGTGGTGGTGGTGGTGTTTTTTTCTTGATGTCCGTGCGAGGTGGATCCGCCCTGCGGGGCGCTATGCGCGAAGGTGGGCGGCCCAGAGCCTCGGAGGGCCCTGGGAGCGCACCCCGGAGGAAGGCGTCCGCCGCGCACCGCCCCCGCCCGCCGCCGGCCGCCTGCCGCCGCCGCCTGCCCGCCGCCGCACGAGGCCGCGGGGGGCCCCGGCGGCGTGGCCGCGGGCGCCCTGGCCGAGGTGGCGCAGAGGCCCGCCGCTGGGGGGCACCGCGGGGGGGGGGGCGATGGGGTCGTTGCCGAGAGCCAGTCATGGGAGGAGGGGGAGGAGGCGGAGAAGGAGGAGGCGGAGGAGGAGGAGGAGGAGGAGGAGGAGGAAGAGGAGGCTCAGAGGGCGACGGTCCCGGGATCGCCACGAGCCACTCGGGCCCTGAGGGGAAGGGTGGCCTTGGGGCCCGGGGGTCTCCCAGAGCGACCCTCCGCGGAGCGCGGGGTCGGAAGCCAGTCATGGGAGCCACGTGTACCCTCGTAGTTCCGTCCTCTGGAGTGCACTGGCGTCGATCAGCGTCTGGTAAACAATGGGATGGCGCCGATCTAGTGTCGGCTAGCGCCGCGCCGATTTGGCGTCGACTGGCGTCGGCTAGCTAGCGTCGATTATCGTTGAGCCGCGAGAGCCAACAAGACGATATGGAACGATCCCATGAGTGCCGCAGAACCATCGGGGGGGGTCCAAGAGCCAAGGGCAACGCCAGAGGCTGTGGAGGCCCCACCGCCCCACTCGGGAAGGAGGGTCAGATCGGTTTCGGCGCTTTTCCAGTCTCGAGATGCCTTCCGCGGCCGCGCCTCGCCGAGAGCGATTCCAGGGGTGTCGGGATCGTCCCGAAGGGCCGCCGGAGGCCCGAGGTGTGACCCGAAAACCAGACGACGAGGATTACTGGATGGGGATACGGTAGGTTTGCGTCGTGTCGACCAGCGGCGACCCCAGCGCGGGCGTTCAAGGTTGAACGTCGCCAGCGACCCAGAATCGATCGATGTTGAACGATCGGACGTTGCGGCAGCGGCCGATCGATCCCTGCGGTGTCAAAAACCAACGCCGAAGTCGGCACGACACGGACCTGCCGTAGGCTCAGGGGGGACGCATCGACCCCCAATCGGCCATTGATCGCCGATGGAGGCCCGATGTATCGCCAATCGATCGGCGAGGTGTCCCCGATTCCAGGTCGATGCTTTCCGGGGGCGACGCGACTGGCATTATTTCGGTATCGTTTAACCGATCCCCATCCCCATCCCCATCCCCATCCCCTTCGAGACCCCCACCAAATTAACCCCCCCTGTTGGGGATACACCCCTCGAAACCCGAAGGGAACGGCCTACATCCCCATGTCGGGGGACAGTCGCCCGTCACACGCGCAGTCCTGCGCTCCCCTGTCCGGGTCGTGTGTGGCGGCTCCCTCCCCCGTCCACCCCACCCCTAATTTGGCGCACGCGCCTGAGCTGGGCACGGCGCCGCCGAGGCGCTTGACCGTTCGCTCTACGCGCGCGTCGCAAAACAAATGTACGTCATGGCGAGGGCCACAAAACCTCCCAGATCCCATGGCCCCCTCTTCTCTCTCAGCACGCACGTTCCCTGCCCACCCCCCGTCCGCGCACGTACCTTGGGCCATGATGCGCTGATCCCCTGCTTCTCGGCCCTCTCTCTGGCGCATCCGTCGAGCGTCGCGTACCGGGGAAAAGGCGACAAATGGGGACGGGGTGAGTCAAGGTGCACCTTCCGCGCATCTCACGAACCACCCTGAAGTGGCTCTCTGGGCGCACAAGGGGTACGAACGGTGCGCGCTTCTTTGCCCAGTTATCGCCCCCCCCCCCCATGCCCGAGCAAAGAGGCTTCGGCCCCGCAGGGGGCAGCGTGGACGACAGGCGAAAGACCTGCCGATGCCGATGCCAGCGCCTCGTCTCCGCCATCATCGGCCTCCGGGCGGTCCGTCTCGGGCTCCCGAGGGGGCCGTCAGAGGTCGATCCTGAGCGAAGAGGTGGGCCGGAAGGGCATGGGTTTTGCAAGGGGTTCGGGGCGAGGCCCATTTCGATCCGATCGATCCGACTCGATATCGGCATTCGGTTGAGGCCATCCGATTCGATTCCGACATTCCAGCGATCCGACGCGACCCGATGCCTGCATGGCGCTGCTGTTACATCCTGACGCGGCCGGATCGGTTCGACTCCGACTACGTGCCGATGTTACCCGATCCTGCGCGCATTCCGATCCAATCCGCTTGTCCGGTTCGGTGCTGATCGATTCTGCCTTGGCAAGGGGTTCAGGGACATAGACTCCCCCCAGCACCCTTCCTCAGTGCAGATACATGGACCACCGCCCCCGGGAACCCATCGGGGGAGGAGCCGACCCTTATGTGTCCTCGGTGGGGGTGGTCCTTGTTTCTGCCTTGGCTTCCTTCGATGTTCGTTTTCTGGAGGCTTCCTCTGGCGAGACGCCCTCGTCGCCGCAGTTTGGGTCGCCTTTCAGGGGGGGATAAACAAACACGCGTAATCGTCGATCCCCAAGAAAAGATTGGAAACTGTGGAAGTGGAGGCGAAGACGAAACCATATATAATATGCAAGACATGTTGGGGAACCTCGGGATTTGTCTTTATGGATTTGTGCGTGTGTGTGTGTGTGTGTGTGTGTTTTTTTCTGGGCCTCTTCATCGAAGTTCTGGTCGGCGGCCTCGCCGAGAAGGTGCACGGGCCCGCGGCGCGGCGCGGCTCCCGGACCTCCGGCCGATGGAGTCTCGACTCGGGCGGGCGGGCGGCCACGGGTCGGCGCAGGTCAGCGACGGCGGGTCACAGTCTGACAGCCGCCTGCGCGCCGGCACGATTGCGCCACGGTGTGACCCTCTCAGCCCTGGCGCGGCGGCCCCACGTCGGGGGTGGACACACCTCCTACCCTGACACGTCGATTAAGGAGTTGGCCGGTGTCGGTTCGCAATAGGGCGTCGCGGCCGTCATTTTTGCGGTTCCAGGTCCGTCGGCCTCGGTCCCAGACCGTTTTCACGAATGGGAGGTTTACTAAAGGGAGGTTTGTCCACGGCCGACTACGCACCCGCGCCGCGCTTACCACACGTCCCAGCCCGCCTCGGTGAGGGGGGCTGGGACCCCCACCGGTGGGCGCGGGCGGTAACCGGGGGGGCGGTGAGCGCGGGTCGACTACACGTAAGATGAAGTCGGGCCTGTCCTTCTAGAGGAGTAGTGTCCAAAATTAGTTTTAAACAAATAGTCTGTGGACACTTTTGCTTGCTATGTTTCACCATGTTTGGGGTATGTTTTGAATATGTTCGATTTTTCTTCCGGAATCCGCCTGTGGGAGAACAGGCCTGACCTAAGACTACACGTAAGAGTGACCTTTGGTGCAGGCCCACTAGGGCCCCCCGCTCGCCGCACTCGAGGTGGCAGTGGCGTCTTGCGCGCCTGCGTTTGGCCCCCCGCGGCCCCCCCAAAAGCCGCGCCCCAAAGGTCATCCTAACCCAGGATCACTCTTGCTTGTAGTCAAGCGGGCAAGGGTGCCCTCGAAGGCGCGAAGTTATTCGCGCTTCGCGCTTCGGCTCGGATTCCTCCTCATCCTCCTTTTCTCCGCGGCGCGAGAGCGCGAAGTTTTTCGCACTGTGCGCTTCGCGCAGCGAGAAGCGCGAAGTTGGGAACCCTTGGTGGGGTGATGGAGGACTGCCACCGCGAGCCGAAGGTTGCACAGAGGATGCAGGCTTCTTCACGCTATGGTCACTGCCCCCCGTTAACGAACATCTGATCAGCGGCGGCATGTTTCCTCAATTTCGGGCATTTGTCGAATGTTGATCCAGGGCGCAGAACTGCCCGTGAAGAGTTGTCCAGGATCGCCCCTAAGAGAGGATAGGTCAGGAGGATGGGGATTGATATTGATTACCGACGCCGCCACCCTTCCCTCGTCTTCGCCTTTTTGGGGCCTCCTGGGGAGGCCATCGTCGCCACGGACTGGATCCGCTTCGGACTCCTCATCGGAGCGCACCTCGATGGAGACCCGGCGAGCAGCGGCATTGGTATTTCTTTTATTTCCCCATCGGACTAGAAGAGGAAGTGGGACAACAGGATGAGGGGTCAGGGGGACGGGGGGGATTCCATTCACCTCCCACTGTGAGCCCAACAAGTCTGGTGGGAAAGAGCTTGCCAAGCTTCGCAGTGGCGAGTTCCCCGCCACCACACCGCGAACGAGCAGGCGCGTGCCTCTAGAGTCCCAGGCGTTGCTCAAGAACGTGCCTGGATCTATGCAGGCATGCAGCTCACAGCCAGCGGGCCCTCCCTCCGAGGGCAGGCACGGCTCTCCTCTCTCGAAGCGTCTGGCGCTCGGGCAGTGCTCGTGCGCATCAGGGCATGTCCTGCTGTGCCTGCGCCGGGTGCAGTCAACACTGGCAGTAAGGATGAGTGACTTTCCAAGGCTTCCCCGGCATCCTATCCCTTCGGCCCGTCCTTGGCCTCTTTCGTTGGCCGCGCCCCACTCGAAACGTGTCGGCGTGGCCTTCCATGGCCCTTGCATCCTTATCGTGCATCTAGACTATTCAGTCGGGCCTGTCCCTCTACAGGGCAAATATTCAAACATACGCAAAAAATAGTCAGGGGACGATTTGTTGAGTATGTTTTCACCATTTGGGGGCATTTTTGGAATATGTTTTAATTTTTCGCCCGAAATCCCCTTGTAGGAGGACAGGCCCGACTGAACCTTACTATCAGTGTTGACTGTACTTGGGAGGCGGAGGGCTGACCTGCTTTTGTCCTGCCGCCTCCTCGCACGACGACTCCCCTGCCTCCCCGGCGAGGCGCCCAGGGAGAGGCGGGAGGGAGCTGAGAGGGGGCGGGGCGTAGGCAGGAGGAGGAGGTGGAAGATAATAAACAGGGAAAGGAGGGGAGGGAGCTGAGAGGGGGCGGGGCGCAGGCAGGAGGAGGAGGAATGGGAAGAATGAACAGGGAAAGAAGGAGGAGGAGGAGGAGGAGGAGGGGGAGGGGGAGGAGGAGGTGATGAGGAGGAGGAGGAGGAGGAGGAGGAGGAGGAGGAGGAGGAGGAGGAGGAGGAGGAGGAGGATGAGAAGCAGGAGGAGAAGAAGGAGAAGGAGCACCCCGGCACAACGCTGGAGGGGCGGGCAGGAGGGAGCCGGCAGAGGGAGCGGGGCGCGGACAGGAGGCAGCTGGCAGAGGTAGCAGGCAGGAGGAGGACCGAAGAAGGAACAACTGCGTAAACATGAACTTCGAGCAGAGGGGGAGAGGGAGCAGGAAGAGCAGAAATAATCGCGTAAGCGCCTTCAGCGCCGTCCCTGGCGCGCTCTGGTCCAGCGCCGATCCAATAAATCCACGAGGAGCTTCGAATGCCTATGTCTACGTGTGCTGCCTTTCGTTCTTCCTACCCCGGCACAGCATTGGGGGGGGGCTGAGCTGTCAGTGGCGCTCCACGGAGCCGGAGACCGACAGGTTCGCGCGAGCCTCGGCGGGGAGCCGCGCAGAAGGCGCGGCCGCCCTCCGGGAGTCGCTTCGGGCGAAGAGAAATATGCACATGCACCGATCCTGACAACGTCCATCCTTGACCCAGGATCGGTGCATATGCCTTCCTGGCCAAGGTAGGAGGGCATATGCACCGATCCTGGGCTCAGGATGGGTCTGGCCAGAATCGGTGTATGTGCATAGTTATTCTCTTGCACAGGGTGTCTAGAGCTCCGACCACTTTATTTCGGCACCGCACCCCCCCCCTCTTCATCATCATCATCATCATCATCGTCATCATCATCACCATCATCCTCACCATCATCACCATCATAATCACCATCATCATCATCATCATCATCATCATCATCATCATCATCACCATCATCATCCACATCATCATCATCATCATCATGCGCCCCCTCCGTCTCAACGCCCTCCCGCGGCTCCAGCGCCCGCCCAGTGCCCCCTCCGCCCCGACCACTTTATTTCGGCACCGCACCCCCCCCCGCTCCGCCCCCTCCCCCGCGTCGTCTCAGCGCCCCCCCGCGGCTCCAGCGCCCGCCCAGTGCCCCTCAGCCTCGACCACTGTATTTCGGACCGCACCCCCCCCCGCTCCGCCCCCTCCCCCGCGCCGTCTCAGCGCCCCCCGCGGCTCCAGCGCCCGCCCAGTGCCTCCTCCGCCCCGACCACTTTATTTCGGCACCGCACCCCCCCTCCCCGCTCCGCCCCCTCCCCCGCGCCGTCTCAGCGCCCCCGCGCGGCTCCAGCGCCCGCCCAGTGCCCCCTCCGCCACGACCACTTTATTTCGGCACCGCACCCCGCCTCCCCGCTCCGCCCCCTCCCCCGCGCCGTCTCAGCGCCCCCGCGCGGGCCCTCCAGCGCCAGCCCAGTGCCCCTCCGCCCCGACCACTTATTTCGCGCACCGCACCCCCCCCCGCTTCCGCCCCCTCCCGCGCCGCTCAGCGCCCCTGCGCGGATCTCCAGCGCCCGCCAGTGCCCCCTCGCCCCGACCACTTCCATTTCGGCACCGCACCCCCCCCCCCCGGCCCCGCACCCTCCCCCGCGCCATCTCAGCGCCCCCCCGCGGCCCCAGCGCCCGCCCAGTGCCCCCTCCGCCTCGACCACTGTATTTCGGCATCGCACCCCCCCCCCGCTCCGCCCCCTCCCCCGCGCCGTCTCAGCGCCCCCGCGGCTCCAGCGCCCGCCCAGCGCCCCCTCCGCCCCGACCATTTTATTTCGGCACCGCACCTCCCCCCCCGCTCTGCCCCCTCCCCCGCGCCGTCTCAGCGCCCC